>QRFJ01002300.1:0-56155 GCA_006176705.1 Cocos nucifera
AAGAAGAGGAGTTGGATCACAGCTAGTCTATAAAATAGACCCTTGCTACAACTCAATATAGATATATGATGAGATCATTAGTTTCTCCACACCCAAAGGTGCCTTCTCCCTCCCTCTCTTGCCAAACACCTTCTCCCCTGCTCTCCACGTCCAAAAGGAGTTTTGGACTTGGTTGGTGCAATTCAGATCAAAGAAGGCGATCAAAAGTAAGAAGGGCTACGCTGATGCTGCAAAGGCACGAAGCTGCTCATCTTCAAAAGAGTTTGAAGATCCTCCAGATTTCAGATCTAGATCTGATTTTTGGAGGCATGATTAGAGAAGTTTAGAGGATCTCCTAGACCAACCTGAGTGGATACTCAGTAGAGCCAGGCGCTTGCGTGGCTAAGATCCGAACCTTCCGCTGCAAATTAGGATTCAACACAGCATAATAGAATTACCCAGATCAGATAAATAAATTTGATTTAATTTCATCTTTTAATTTATTTTATTAAATATAATAAGAATCAGATCTGAAACATATTCAAAGATCTGATCTTGGGATTAAGAAAAAAATTTTTAAATATATCTCTGATTTGATCAGATCTGAACGAACCTTGGACCGGAAATCAGATTCCCTTCATTGACTTGGTCAAATGGTTGACCTTTGACCCATCGACATCTACCCAGTGTCCACGCACTTATTTGAGAGTGTGATAAGGGCTTTGTGCCCTATCAAAAATTGGAAAGAAGCAGAGGGTATCACCAGGCCCGTCGCCATGGATAGGGACGCTGACCAGTCCCTCATACGATGGAACTCCAGGTTGCTTGTTGGATTCAAAACTTAGTGAACCCTCACCTATGAACTTTGACCAATCTTTAGGCGGCCACCTTAGGATGAATCATGGGTCTTTATCCACCAATCAGATTTAATCTTGACTTGAATGGACAGCAACGTAATGGTCGGGTAATTGCAGCACGGCATGCGCAGTAGAGTCTGTAAATAGACCCTGTCTCGCCCACTTTTAAGAACTCTTCCCTTGCCACGCTCCAATGCTTGCCCTCTCCCTTCTCATGCCACCATCTGGCCCTCTCTTCATCTCTCCTTGCCCAAGAAAAGTGGGTCTTCAGGATTAGTGTTGAGTTCAACAAGAACAAGACTGACGAAAAAAGGAAGAAGGCAGCTTGCTGCAATGACGATGGTGATCTTCAGAAGTTATTTTGAAGATCCTCCAAATAATCCAGATCTAATTTTGAGAAAAAGAGAAGAGAAGATTCTCAAATTAGCTTGAGTGGATACCATTTAGAGGCTAAGTGCTTGTGTGCCTAGATTAAACCTTTAGAGCTTCCGAGAAATCATCAATGGGTAATCAGATTTCCAGAATCAAGATATAAATTATTTTAGTTTTAATTTTATTTAATTTAATTTTTTTATTTATCAGATGCTAATATCAGATCTGAAAAGTGTAGATCTAATCTGATCTGAGAGAAAAGAATTTATTGAAATACGTCACTCGATCCAATCAATGCTGAACGAACCTTGGATTCCAAAAAATTTCAGGTGATTCTCCTTCAATAATTTAAAATCTAAAAATAGAAAATAAATTATAATTTAAATTTTATCATTATGAAGTATGATAGTTGCAGTCGTTTTAGACTAAGTTCGTAGAAGTAGTTTTAGCAAAATAGGGTCTAGATTAAATTTTATGTTTAATAGATGCAAAAGTTGTAAATTTTATTTTTTAGATGATTTATGAGATAAATTTTAGATCTTAAAAATAGGCATGCATGATATAGTTGTATTACAACAATATATTCTTAATTAGATCCTATTTCTTATATGAGATTATATTCTTAGATCTAATTAGTTGTTGTTAGCATTAGTGTATTTTTTATTAAGACATTCTCCTTGCGCCGTCTGCATCAGTAAGAACAAAGTAGATGTAAAGACCCTCTCCTCCCATTCGCATGGGATTTCTTAATGATGTGAGGGAGTGCTCGCATATCGTCCTAATCAAAAATTGAAAAGTGTACTTTCTACAAAATCCGTAGATCTGAAATTCTTATGGATCTTATTTGCATTTTGTGTTTAAGAACCTAACTTAATTAAGAATTAGTTATGAAACATATATAGATCTAAAGATTAAAATTGTCAGATCTAAACATATTCATTAAAATTGCGGTTCAGCTTGGAGTAGCTCAATTAGGTTCTAGCGGCATGATCAAAGTCGAATCAATGAGTTGGTGTTAGATGGGATCAACAATGCTAAATTGATCGTCCTAATAGGATTAAAGTCTGGGTCAAGATCGAGCTCACTGATGAGTGACTCGATCAAAGCTAAAGATCTATATTAGCGCAGTAAATGCGTCTAGAGTTGTGATTGTAGGCTAATCGGTTAACGTTTCTGGGCACTCAATAATCGGTGTCTAACGGATAAGTTTGGCAGATACGACGACTGATTTTTAATTGGGAGCTACTCTACTGCGAAATTGCTTCTTTCAGAGTTAATGGGCATATCTCCTTCCCTCCAGGTCTCAACTTACCTGGCCATGATTTATTGAACTAGTTCTAATCGTGAGTGGTCATAATCGAGCGTAACCCATGCCACTAGGTTAGTCATAATATTTATTGACTATTGTCAAGTCTTTTAATGAGACCTAAATCAAAACTTCTAAGAAAACGTAGATTAGTCTAAGGTCTTCTGCACCATTGTAGAGTGTGCGGGCGTCCTTTCCTGGGGTCGATATTTCGTCATCGGTCTATAGTGCCCAGTGGTCACGTCAACAAAAGATGCAACAATATCTAGTAGGCAATTTAGATGCTACAGGCATGGAGAGATTAGCTTAATATTTTTGGATGACGGTGAGGAGTATCCAAATAGAAATCCAATCTGTGCAAATGGTGGGTCTGATTATACTGAAGTGGACACATTTCGACATGGTGAGATTCATGATTAAGACCAAGTTTGGGTGCACCATGATAGTGAGAATTCTGTAAGACAAGAGTTGTTCCTCATTGGCTAACCATCATCAATAAAGTTAGTGAGGTGAGACTCGGTTAGTGGACGCACACCCACTAGAATTCATATCGTGGAGATTTTTGCATCTTACAGAGAGAGTGTAGAGATTCGAAGAAAAAAAATAATAGAGAGCTAATTTATTTTAAATAAATCTTCTAAATAATTTGGTTAAGTTTTAATTACAATATCTAACTAGAATAACTCTTGAACTTTGACTCTCCGAAAATGTCTGCATCCAACCCATAGCATATCCTGGACACACATAGACTGACCGAACCAAATTATAAAGATTGGCTCCAAAACTACAAAATCATTTTGGATTTCGAGAAGTTAACCCATGTATTGGACCAGGATCCTCCCACCTTACCAGCTCCGTCCATCCGCTGAACAGAGAGCGTCTCTGGATAAAATGGATAGATGAAGATAATAAGGCAGATATTACATGTTGGGCTCGATGTCTGATGAGCTCCAGCGCCAACATGAAGATATCGGGACTGCTCGCCAAATGTTGGCTCACCTACAGGAGATGTTTGGTGAACAGAGTCGCGCAGCCAAGTATCAAGTCACGAAATGACTTTTTAAGGCTAAGATGCGTGATGGGCAGTCAGTCCAAGATCACTGTCTGATGATGATCAAGGACTTGGAAGAGCTTGAGAAGCTCGGTGTGAAGTTGGACTTGGATCTACAGAATGATATAATTCTGCAATCCTTGACTGATGCATATGGGCAATTCATCATGAATTACCACATGCATAAACTTCAAAATTCCTTAGCCGAATTAATGAACATGCTGGTTACCGCTGAGCTTTCTATGAAAGGTTCTAAAGGCTCAGTTCTTGCTATGGAATGGACTTCTTCCAAAAGAAAGTCTTATGGAAAGAAAAAGAAGTCTGCAAAAAGCAAAAGGTGGAAGGAGCAAAGAAGAAGAAGGCAGAGCCGAAGAAAAAGGCCGATGTCAAAGAAAAGTGTTTCCATTGCAACAGCGACGGCCATTGGAAGCGGAACTGCCCTACTTACCTGGCCACCCTGAAGAACAAGAAGGAAGGTCCTTCTGGAGGTATGCTCGTTATTGAGTCTAACCTTACGATTTCTTCTGCATCCAGTTGGGTGCTTGACTCTGGTTCTAGTGCTCATCTGTGCACTTCCATGCAGGATCTTGAGGATAGCAGGAGGCTGAGGGATGGAGACATGATCCTACGCATCGGTAATGGAGCAAGAGTTGCTGCAGTGGCCGTGGGAACATACCCTCTTCGATTACCATCTGGTTTAGACTTAGTTTTGAAAGACTGTTATTATGTGCCTGCAGCTAGCAGGAATTTGATTTCTGTTTCATGCTTAGCACTAAGAAGGCTATGTGATTACCTTCTTTAAGGACCATTGTAACATTCTTTATGAAAGAAATAAAATTGCAAATGGTTTTCTTATTAACGATCTTTATCAGCTACATATTGATGTATCTATTCTAACTATCGAGCAAAACGTGAATGCCAAACGAAATGACCTAGGGATAGTCCAAATGATAGATATCTATGGCACCTGAGATTAGGTCATATAGCAGAAGATAGGATCAACAAATTGGAGAAAAATGGGCTATTGAGTCCATTGACTTTTGAGTCATATCCAACTTGTGAATCTTGTCTTCAAGGCAAAATGACTAAACTCCCTTTTGTAGGACATGGGGAAAGGGCCACAGATCTCCTTGCCCTAGTACATACTGATGTGTGCGGCCCATTTGATGTGCCGGCTAGAGGCAATTTTGTCTACTTCATTACCTTTACCGATGATCTATCTAGGTATGGGTATGTGTATCTTATGAGACACAAGTCTGAAGCTTTTGAAAAGTTCAAAGAATTCAGACATGAAGTAGAAAAACAAACTGAAAATCCCATTAAGGTTCTTCGATCAGATCGAGGAGGTGAATACCTTAGCCGAGAATTCCTAGACTATCTCAAGGAAAATGGCATAGTCTCTCAATGGACTCCACCAGGAACACCTCAACTCAACGGGATTTCAGAATGGAGAAATCGGACTCTATTGGATATGGTTCGATCCATGATGAGCTTCACAGACCTCCCTGATTTTCTTTGGGGACACTCATTGTTAACTTCAATTTATCTACTGAATAGGGTTCCCTCTAAAACCGTTCCTACCACACCGTATGAGATATGGCATGGTACGGTAAGAAACCAAGTCTGAGTCATCTCAGAATTTGGGGTTGTCCGGCTCATGTCAAAAGACAACAAGCGGACAAGTTAGAGTTTAGGGTCCTTCAGAGCTCGATTCATAGGATATCCTAAAGAGTCATTAGGATACTATTTCTACATTCCAGAAGACCACAATGTGATTGTGAGTCGACATGCCATCTTTCTTGAAAAATAGTTTATTCAAGATAGCGGCATTGGAAAGCAGATTAAGCTTGATGAGAAAGTCTCACAAGTACAACGAGCTAAGGACCAATTGGAACCAAATCAGGTTGAGCCAATAAGAACACTACCTCCTCCACCTCGTAGATCGGAAAGAGTTTTCCATCCCCTGAAAGATACTTAGGTATTATTTCAGAGGAAAGTAGAGAAAATGTTCCTCGTAGGTAATGGTGCTCATGGTGATGATCCCAAAACCTACAATGAGGCGATATCAGATATCGACTCCGAGAAATGGCTAGAGGCAATGCAGTCAGAAATTGACTCGATGCACTCAAACCAAGTCTGGACCTTGGTAGATCCACCAGAAGGTATAGTACCTATTGGGTGTAAATGGATCTTCAAGAGAAAGATTGGTGCAGATGGGAATGTGGAGACATTCAAGGCTAGACTAGTGGCAAAAGGTTATAGTCAACGCGAAGGCATTGACTATCAGGATACCTTTTCCCAGTGGCTATGCTAAAATCCATCCGCACATTGCTTGCCGTTGCAGCCTATTTCGATTATGAAATATGGCAAATGGACGTGTGAAAATGGCATTCTTAAATGGATATCTTGAGGAAGATATCTATATGGAACAGCCGCTAGGTTTCACATCCAGTGATACTGATCACAAGGTTTGCAAGCTGCAAAGGTCCATATATGGACTTAAGCAAGCATCTCGGAGCTGGAACACTCATTTCAATGATGTGATCAAAATGTTTGGTTTCATCAAAAATGAAGAGGAACCATGTGTCTTCAAAAAGGTCAGTGGGAGCGCTGTTGTCTTCCTCGTATTGTACGTGGATGACATCCTCCTTATTGGGAATGATATTCCCATGATTGACAACAGTCAAAATTATGGTTGTCCAAGGAATTCTCCATGAAAGACCTAGGTGAAGCATCCTTTATTCTAGGAATTAAGGTCTATAGGGATAGACCGAATAGGATGCTAGGACTTTCACAGAAGATGTACATAGAGAAAGTACTAAAGAGGTTTAGTATGGAAAACTCTAAGAGGGGATTAATACCCTTCAGACATGGTATTCATCTTTCCAAGAAGATGTGCCCTAGCACACCTGAGGAAATAGAATGCATGAGCAAGATCCCTTATGCTTCTGCAATAGGGAGCCTCATGTATGCCATGCTATGTACACGACCTGATATAGCCCATGCTGTGAGTGTCACAAGCAGATATCAGTCAAATCCAGGTGAAGAACACTGGACTTCTGTGAAATGTATCCTTAAGTACTTAAGAAGAACTAAGGATATGATGTTGGTCTTTGGTAATGGAGAACTCCAAGTCCAGGGATACACAGACTCGGATTTCATGTCCGATATAGATGATCGAAAGTCGACATCTGGAAGTCTGTTTGTGTGCAATGGTGGTGCTGTCAGCTGGAAGAGTTCCAAGCAAATGTGATAGCAGATTCCACCATGGAAGCAGAATATATCGCTACATCAGAGCTGCGAAGGAAGCATTCTAGGTACAAGAAGTTTGCACAAAGATCGGAGTGATACCATCAGATGCCATTCCTCTGTACTGTGACAACAATGGTGCCATAGCCCTTGCTAAGGAGCCGAGGTCTCACCAAAAATCAAGCACATCGAGCGGCGATACCACCTCATCCACGATTACCTCGAGAAGGGTTACGTCGAGGTCAAGAGAGTCAACTCCATAGATAATGTGGCAGATCCGCTTACAAAGCCATTGGGCCAGCAGAAGATCGAAGCCCACCTTGAGAAGATGGGACTTAGATTTGTAGCCAATTGGCTTTAGGTCAAGTGGGAGTTTGTTAGATATGTGTGCCCTAGAAGCCAGAATTGGCTGACACTTGTAATACACTTCTAGGGGCAAAATTATAATTTTGACTATAAATAATAAAATGGGTTATTTTCTATCACATATGTGTATTTAGTGTCTGTGATACATCCCTTGAGTTAATGGTAATGATAATTCATATTTTCAAGAGTTGAAAATTTAAGACATGAATTTTCATTATTAACTCATAAAATGCTCCTGACCGTAGGATCATCATGAGGATGGTGATTGATCTAGAAGGTTAGTGTACAATCACTTCTTTGTAGTAGATGAGTCTTAAGTCTACGGTGTAGAGACACCGGAGTGAGAGTACAGATACTCGTTAGAGAACGAGGGCACTGAGCGTGACCACCTCAAGTAGTCATAAGAAAGTCTACCTTCTCGTCAATGACTGACTCGATGCTGCAGTGGTGTGTCTGGTTCTTTGACCTGAGGTGCATCGGTAGTTCACCTTGAGGGTGTTATAGTTTGACTACACCATGACTCGGTCTCCTAGCCAATTCAAAACCCTGAGGTGTATGTTGGCTATAACATGTTCATTGTAGGAATTGGATTACACCAAAATGGAATCTATCTACCTCGGTAGAAGAGGAGAAGCCCTATGATGATCATGAGAATCAAGTCCATAAGCCCATGGCCATGGCATAGTGTGAAATAATAGAAAGAGTTTCTATTAAGATTTTCACATCGGACTTGAATCAAATGATTAAATCATATGATAGAAATTAGGGTTTGACGAGTTCACCTTAACCCTAATCTGATCAGGGGCTCAAGATAGAAGAACTTAATCACACAAGTAGCTGCACCAAGAGGTTCATTTTCAATTTTGATGGGTTGCCACCATATGCTGCTAGGTGTCACTGGTGGATTTTGGGAGCAATTAGAATGATTTAGATGATCGATCATTCTAGTTATCTAAATCAGAAGAGTTCTGATCCATCGAAAGGAGTTTCGATGATGTCGATGATAGAGATCATGACATATCCCATTACCATATAGAACTGAACCTAACTGGATCACACAAATAAGGGTTTGGATCTGGATATCATCAATTGGACTAATCCAGTTCAATTGATTTGAATAAGATTCAATTAGGTTCAAGGAAATCATGCTAGCACATGATTGAGCCTAACGTTTTCCTTTTTCTATCATAAAAGTTATCTCAACTGAGCCAAATGAGTTTGTGCTCACTCAGGTACCTTTACCTGATCTGGCTAGAGCTTGTCCAAGTTAAAAAAGGGTTGTCTTAATTTATGAGATAAATTTGAGACAACACCTACCATTTTCCATCACCTGCTAATTCTTACACTTTGACTTGGTCAAACATTGACCTTTGACCCTTAGACATCTGCCCATGTATCATGCACTTATTGGAGAGCATAGAGGGGCATGTCCCCTCTCTAGAAATTGGAAAGAAGGGGGTGCACGGGCGTGCGCCCATGGATAGGGATGCTGGAGTCCCATACGAATGGGACTCCAGGTTGCCTCTTGGTTTATACTTAGGTGGCCCTTGGGTATCTACTTTGACCAGTCTTAGGTGCCATCTAAGAATGAACCTATGGATCTCTTATCTGATTGGATCAGATGATGTCATCCCACCAATCAGATTTAAATCTGATTGCATGAAGCAACGTGATTGGCCGGGGTGATGCAGCACTGCATGGTGCAACAGAGTCTATAAAACGACCCTATCTGCACCCACTTCTAAGCTCTCCTCCTCTTAACCATGCCCTAAGGCTGCCCCTCTCCCTTCTCCACACCACCATCTAGCCCTCTCTCTCCTCTACATGCCTAAGTAAGTTGGGCCTTCAGATTAGTGTGAGTCAGGGAAGAAAAGACTGACGAAAAAAGAAAGAAGGTAACACTGCTGTAGAGATGATGGGTAATCTTCAGAAGAAGTTTTGAAGATCCTTCAAATCAGATCCAGATCAAATTTTTCGAAAAAAGAAAGAGAACGAGAAGATCTCCACATCCAGCCCAAGCAAATTTCGGTAGAGGTCAGGCGCTTACGTGGCTAGATCTAAAATCTCAGGGCTTCGGCAGGATCATCAACAGATAATCAGATTATCCAAAATTAAGGTAAAATTAATTTAATTTTATTTTTTTATTTATCAAATCATAAAATTAGATCTAAAAAATGTTAGATCTGATTATGATCTAAGAAAAAATTTTTGAAATATGTCTCTCGATCCAATCAGATCTGAACGAACATAACCCAAAAAATTAGGATTTTCCTTCATCCTCCACCTTGTAGATCGAAAAGGGTTTTCTGACTCCTTGAGAGGTACTTAGGTACTATTTCAAAGGAAGAAAAGAAAATGTTCCTCATAGGTAATGGATTTCATGGTGATGATCCCAAAACCTATGATGAGGTGATATCGGATATCGACTCTGAGAAATGATTAAAGATAATGAAGTCAAAAATTGACTCGATGCACTCAAACTAAGTCTGGACCTTGATAGATCCACTAGAAGATATAGCACCTATTAGGTGTAAATGGATCTACAAGAGAAAAATTGGTGTAGATGAGAATGTGGAGATATTCAAAGCTAGATTAGTGCCAAAAGGGTATAGTCAACGCAAAGGCATTGACTATCAAGATATCTTTTTACCAATAGCTATACTAAAATCCATCTGTACATTGCTTGCTATTGTAGCCTATTTTAATTATGAAATATAGCAAATGGATGTGAAAATGGCATTCTTAAATGGGTACCTTGAGGAAGATATCTATATGGAATAGCCGCTAGGTTTCACATCCAATGATGCTGATCACAAGGTATGCAAATCGTAAAGGTCCATATATGGACTTAAGCAAGCATCTCAAAGTTGGAATACTCATTTTAATGATGTGATCAAATTATTTGGTTTCATCAAAAATTAGGAACCATGTGTCTTCAAAAAGATCAATGGGAGCGCTGTTGTATTTCTCATATTGTACGTGGACGATATCCTTCTTATTGGAAATGATATTCTCATGTTGACCATAGTTAAAATATGGTTATCCAAATAATTCTCCATGAAAGACCTAGGAGAAGCATCATATATTTAGGAATTAAGGTCATAGAGATAGACCGAATAGGATGCTAGGACTTTCACAGAAGATGTACATAGAGGAAGTGCTAAAGAGGTTTAGCATGGAAAACTCTAAGAGGAATTTGGTACCCTTCAGACATGGCATTCATCTCTCCAAGAAGATGTGCCCTAGTACACCTGAGGAGATAGAATGCATGAGCAAGATCCCTTATGCTTCAGCAATAGGGAGCCTCATGTATGCCATGTTATGTATGCGACCTGATATAGCCCATGCTGTGAGTGTCACGAGTAGATATCAGTCGAATCTAGGTGAAGAATACTGGACTTCTATGAAATATATCCTTAAGTACTTTAGAAGAACTAAGGATATGTTGTTGATTTTTGGAAATGTAGAACTCCAAGTCGAGGGGTATACATACTTAGATTCATGTCTGATGTAGATGATTGAAGGTCGACATCTGAAAGTCTGTTTATGTGTAATGATGGTGCTGTCAGTTGAAAGAGTTCCTAGCAGACAGTGATAGCATATTCCACCATGGAAGCAAAATACATCGCTGCATCAGAAGCTACGAAGGAGGCATTCTGGTAAAAGAAGTTTATCACAAAAATTAGAGTAATGCTATCACATGCCATTTCTCTATAATGCGATAATAATGGCACCATAGCCCTTGCTAAGGAGTCAAGGTCTCACCAAAAATCCAAGCACATCAAGCGGTGACACCACCTCATCCATGATTACCTCGAGAAGGATTACGTCGAGGTCAAGAGAGTCGACTCCGTAGACAATACAGTGGATCCACTCATAAAGTCATTGGGCCAGTGGAAGATCGAAGCCCACCTTGAGAAGATGGGACTTAGATTTGTAGCCAATTGACTTTAGGTCAGTGAGAGTTTGCTAGATATGTATGCCCTAGAAGCCAGAATTGGCTGACACTTATTGTACACTTCTAAGGCCAAAATTATAATTTTGACTATAAATAATAAAATAGATTATTTTCTATCATATTGTGCATTTAGTGTCTATGATACATTCCTTGAGTTAATGATAATGATAATTCTTATTTTTCAAGAGTTAAAAATTTAAGACATGAATTTTCGTTATTAACTCATAAAATCCTTCCGACTGTAGGATCATCGTGAGGATGGTGATTGATCTAGAAGGTTGGTGTACAATCTATTCTTTATAGTAGATGAGTCTTGAGTCTATGGTGTAGAGACACCGGAGCGAGAGTATAGATACTCGTTAGAGAACGAGGGCACTGAGCGTAACCACCTCTAGCTGTCATAAGGAAGTCTACCTTCTCATCGATGACTGGCTCGAAGCTGCAGTGGTGTATCTGATTCTTTGATCTGAGGTGCATCAATAGTTTATCTTGAGGGTATTATAGTTTGACTATACCATGACTCGATCTCCTAGCCATTCAGAATCCTGAGGTGTATGTTGGCTATAACATGTTTATTGTAGCAATTAGATTGCACCAAGAGGAAATCTATCTACCTCGATAGATGAGGAGTAGCCCTATGATGATCATGAGAATAAAGTCCATAAGCTTATGGCCATGGTAGAGTGAAATAATAGAAAGAGTTTCTATTAAGATTTTCACATCGAACCTGAATCAAATGATTAATTCATATGATGGAAATTAGGGTTTGACGAGTTCACCTTAATCCTAGTCCGATCGGGGCTCAAGATAGAAGAACTTAATCATACATGTAACTGCACCAAGAGGTTCGTTTTTAGTTTTGATGGGTTGCCACCATATACTGCTAGGTGTCACTGATAGATTTTACAAGTAATTAGAATGATTTGGATGATCGATCATTCTAGTTGTTTGAATCAAAAAATTTTGATCCATCAAAAGGTGTTTCGATGACGTCGATGATAAAAATCATGATATATCCCATTATCATATAGAATTGAGCCTAACTAAATCATACAAATAAAGGTTTGGATCTAGATATCATCAATTAGACTAATCTTGTTCAATTGATTTGAATTAGATTCAATTAGGTTCAAGGAAATCATGCTAGCACATGATTGAGCCTAATGTTCTCCTTCTATAATTATTAAAAGTTATCTCGACTGAGCCAAATATGTTTGTACTCACTCAGATACCTTTACTTGGTCTGACTGAAGGTTTTCCAAGTTAAAAAAGGGTTGTCTTAATTTATGAGATAAATTTAAGACAACACCTACCATTTTTCATCACCTGCTAATTCTTATCTTTTCACTTTGGTCAAACGTTGACCTTTGACACTTAGACATCTGCCCATGTGTCATGCACCCATAGGAGAGTAGATAGAGGCTTGTCCCCTTACTAGAAAGAGGAAAGGAAGGGGTGCATGCCTAGGGAGGCATGTGCCCAAGGATAGGAATGCCTGGAGTCTGTAGGCGTGCGCCCAAGGATAGGGACGCCTCGAGTCTCATACAGATAGGACTCCAGGTTGCTTCTTGGAATCAAACTAGGTGGCGCCAAGGACTCTACTTTGACTAACCTTGGTGCCACCTAAGGATGTTGGAGAGGGGATCTCATCTGATTGGATCAGATGATATCATCCCACCAATCAGATTTAGATCCGATTGCATGAAGAGATGTGATTGGTCAGAATGATGTAGCACTGCATGGCGCAGCAGGGTCTATATAAACCCTATCTATGCCTAGCTTTAAAGAACTTCTCTCTTTGCCCATGCCATATTGCTCTCTTCCTCTCTCCTCTATGCCTTCCTCAGACCCTCGCTCTCCTCTCCACGCCCAAGAGGCTTTGGACTCAAGTTTGATGCGATCTTGGCAAGAGAAAGGCAACAAGAAAGGAAGAAGGCAGCACTACTACAAGAGATGACATCGAATCTTCAAAAGTTATTTTGAAGACCTTCAAGATCAGATCCAAATCTGATCTTTGGAGGATAGATCGAGAAGAAGGAGATATCCAGATCCTATCCGAGTGGATACCGATAGAGGTCAGGCGATTGCATGGCTGCATCCAGAACCTCAGATAATCAGTAGGATCATCATAGGATAATTTGATTACCCAAGAACAAGGTATAAATTAAATTTGATTTAATTTATTTTTATTTTATTTTATTAGATCTATCAAATTAGATCTAAAAAGTATCAAATTTGATTTAGATCTAAGAAAAAAAATTTTGAAATATTTCACTTGATCAAATCAGATCTGAACGAACCTAACCCGAGAATAGATTTTTTCTTTCAACAAGGTTTTCATCTTGGGGTAGCTCATCCTAGGGGAGTTCATCCTGTAGGAGTTCATCCTGGAGGAGTTCATCTTGGAAGAGTTCATCCTGAGGGAGTTCGTCCTGGAGGAGTTCGCCCTGGGAAAGTTCATCCTGAGAGAGTTCATCCTAGAGGAGTTCATCCTAAGGGATTTCATCCTGGGGGAGCTCATCCTAAAGAAGTTCATCCTGGAGGAGTTCATTCCGAGGGAGTTCATCATAGAGGAGCTCATCCTAGAGGAGTTCATCCCAAGAGAGTTCATCCTAAAGGAGTTCGTCCAGGAGGAGTTCATTCCCAGGGGAGCTCATCCAGAAGGAGTTCATCCTAAGAGAGTTCATCCTGAAGGAGTTCATCTTGGGGGAGCTTATCCTAGGGGAGTTCATCCTAAAGGAGTTGATCCTGAGGGAGCTCATCCTAGGAGAGTTCATCCTGGAGGGTTCATCCTTTCGATAACTTCAAGTTCGGCTTGAGATAGAAACTCGTCCTTAGCCTTCTGAAGATCTCCAATCAGCCCATATTCTAACCCTGGCTTTCCTCCTATGATGATATCAAGCTCGGCCTGACTTAGGACCTCGACCACAACCTTTCGAAGATCTTCAATCAGCCCTCATCAGGACTTTGGCTTCTATCTCTCGATGAACTCAAGTTAGGCCTGAGATAGGACCTCGGCTTCAGCCTTTCAAAGACCTTCAATCAGTCTACATTGCAATTGGCTTCCATCTCTTGATGAACTCAAGTTTGGCCTGAGATAGAGCCTCAGCCTCAGCCTTCTAAAGACCTTCAATCAGCCTTCATCATGACTTTGGCTTCTATCTCTCGATGAACTCAAGTTTGGCTTGAGATAGGATCTCGGCCTCAGCCTTCCAAAGACCTTCAATCAGCCTACATTGCGACTGGCTTTCATCTCTTGATGAACTCAAGTTTGGCCTGAGATAGAACCTCGACCTTAGCCTTCTAAAGACCTTCAATCAGCCCTCATCATGACTTTGGCTTCTATCTCTTGATGAACTCAAGTTTGGCCTGAGATATGACCTCGACCTCAGCCTTCTGAAGACCTTCAATCGGTCTATATTCTCATGTCTTCGGCAGGCATAAAAACCTCCCAACAATAGGCCCCCTACTTTTGAGTTCGGGCCTTGGTTCGGACGAAGGGAGTATAGTAAATCGGACTTGCCAAAGAG
Source organism: Cocos nucifera (assembly GCA_006176705.1). Taxonomy (NCBI): domain Eukaryota; kingdom Viridiplantae; phylum Streptophyta; class Magnoliopsida; order Arecales; family Arecaceae; genus Cocos; species Cocos nucifera. Next base: position 14,669 of record QRFJ01002300.1, read on the forward strand.
ATGTCATTTTTTATCATTTAGACTTAGAATCTTCTGGCTTCTTAGAGAAATTGTTTGGAGGTCTTCAATACTAAAATCAGCTTTTTGAGCTTAGATTCCTGCCGACCTCTATCATCTAAGATCGAATTTTTGCACATGTTAACATTCTAAGCTTGGTTTGCTGCAGGCCTTCACTTTCTAAGCTCGAAATTTTGTGAATATTGATATTTAGAGTTTGGATTTCTACAGGTCCTTATCTTTCTAGGTTGGATTCCTACAAATATTGATATTTGGAGTTTGGATTTCTGTAGGTCTTTGTCTTCTAAAGTCGGATTCCTGTAAATAGGTCTTTATCATCTAAGATTGAATTCCTGTAAATATTAATATTTGGAGTTTGGATTTCTATAGATCTTTGCTTCATGTTTAGAAATCGGACATTTTCACCCTTGCTAGGATGAGGTTATCCTTCTATCTTAAATAACCAAAGGATTTCTCTCTGTGTCAGGCTGAGGTCCTTCTCTTGTCCTTAACATAGTCGTAGGAAAATACCTGGGCCATTGAAGGGGCCTCTCCCCTCCTCCTCTCTTAAATTAACGAGGGTCTTTGTTTTGCTCATATTAGGATGAGGTTTTTCTTCTGTTCCTAACATGACTGTAGGAGCACATTAGAGCCATTGGCAGGGCCTCTTTCCTCATCTTGTCTTAAATTAACGAGGTCTTCTACTTTGCTCACATTAGGATGAGGTTCTCCTCCTATTCCTAATATGGTTGTAGGGGTACATTAGGGCCATTGGTAGGGCCTCTTTCCTCATCTCATCTTAAATTAACAAGGCCTTCTACTTTGCTCGTGTTAGGATGAGGTTCTTCTCCTATGCCTAATATAGTTGTAGGGGTATATTAGGACTATTGGCAGGGCTTCTCTCCTCATCTCATCTTAAATTAATGAGGTCTTCTGCTTTGCTACATTAGGATGAGGTTCTCCTCCTGTTCCTAACATGGCTATAGGGACACATTAGGACCGTTGGTTGGGCCTCTCTCCTCATCTCATCCTAAATTAACAAGACATTCTGCTTTGTTCATGTTAGGACGAGGTCCTCCTCCTGTTCCTAACAGGACTATAGGGGCACATAAGAGCCGTTGAAAGAGCCTCTCCTCTCATCTTATCTTAAATTAACGATACCTTCTGCTTTGCTCATGTCAGGACAAGGTTCTCCTCCTATTGCTAATAGAGCTGTAGGGGCACATAAGGGTCATTGAAAGGGCCTCTCCCCTCCCCCCATCTCAGGTTAACAGGGTCTTCTTTAATCGATGTTCTTGTCAAGTCTGCTTCCTTTGCCTTGATTTTTTTATAGCTTAAATTTGGGCTTGGTAGTTCAGCCTTGATCATGATTTTGACTCTGGCTTGGCTATGATCTTAACTTTAGCTTGGTTGTGATTTTAGGTTCAACTTATCCTTGATTCTAATCTTGGCTTGGTCTTGAATCTGACTTCAACTCGGCTTAGGCTTTACCTCAGATTTTTTTTTTTTTTGGTGAGCTCGACTTACTAAGGTTAAATTTTTGTTGACCTCAGTCTTTTGAGCTTGAACCTATGCAGACCTCAGACTAGTATGATCTTTGCCTCGGATTTCTCTTGCTTGCACCTCGGATGGATCTTGAACTTGACCTTGAATTGGTCTAGATTCTAACTCCAGCTTTAGCTTTAGTTTCTTGAACTTAGTCTTGAATGACTTTGAGTGCGGTCCTCGATTTTGGTGTCCTATAGCCCTATGAGAAAGAAAAGATAATGGATAAAAGCTTAAAAGTCTCTTACCATGAGTTCTTCATTTGGGAGACCTTAGGCTCCATTTGACCCCCTCTTGTTACTTGATTTGAGCTTTCATTTTGGGATAATTTGACTTGGATTACCCTAGTTCAGGTCAGCTTTTGTCTTCTTCTCCTTCTCCTCTTTCTTCTCTTTTTTTTTTCTATTTGTTTTGGTTTCAGTGGGTGAAATTCATAGAACCATGTATCGAGGTTGTGGCATTTTGTAGGTGGCTTCGGAGTTGCTCCCAATCAGCTTCGGCTATTTCATGCTCAAAAAAGATTAAATGAATGAAGGAAACTTCGGCCATATTGGAAGCGTACGGACCTCGGCTATGCCACGGTGCACCACCTGGGTGTGCAGGGGAGAGGGTCAATGTCGTCGAGAGAACCTAAGCCATGCTTGAATGTAGGGGAAAAGTTCAGCGAGGGTGATGACATCAGGATACGTGCAGGCACAACGAAGAAAGGATCGACCAGCTAGCTTGTTCTTTCCTATTTATTCGTTTCTTCTTCTTCTCCCTTTCTTTTCTTTTTTTTGGTGGAGAGAACATCGGTGCTGCCTAAAATCATGATAGAGGACCTCGACGCTGTCTGGAATCACGAGGGAGATTGATGCCACCTGGGATTGCAAGGGAAGACCTCAGCACCATTGCGATAGGTTTGCTCAACTGGAAGGCATGGCCAAATGCACGAGAGAGGGGAGAACATTGGAGTCGCCATGGGTTGCACTCAGGAGAGGAGATCGGCTATAGCTAAAGGCATGCAGGGAGAAGGCTGGAGCTATCATGGGTTAGCGAGGGAGGAGAAGGTCAAAGAGATCATTCGAGTTCTGCCTGGGAGCGGGAAGATTGGAGGAGGCCGGACGCGCACGAGCTAAGAGGCTCGTGGATGCCAACCCCTCCCTGTCCTCTTCTCTATTTTTTGAAACAGAACCTCTTAGCCGGGGCCACCATAGGATGCACCCGGGAGCACATGAGAGGAGCTCGATCGGAGATGCATGGGTGAGAGAGAAGCCTACTGGACCAATGGTCGTGCGGAGGAGAAGGTCATCCGAATGCGCAGGGACTGAAGATCTGCTAGAGTTGTCGGAGGCCGCCCGAGTGCATCGACGTAGAAAATCTATCAAACTAGAGGTTGCCCGAGCGTGCGGGCGGAGAAGATCGGACGGACCGAAGGTCGCCCGGGTGTGCGGGCATAGAAGATCCATCGAATCAGAGGTCGCCTGAGGGAGAAGGCTGGCCGAAGGTCGATGGGCGTGTTGGGATTTCACCTGGGATCATAGGGGAAATCGACCAGATGAGCTTGAATGCATGAAGGTAAGCCAGGGTTACGAGAGAGAAGGTTAGGCACGAGAGGGAACGTTGCCGACCCTACTCCTCTTTCCATTTTCTTTTGTTTTTTTTTTTTTCTTTTTTTTCAAAAATAGGAAACTGAACTCCCTTCTTCTTCTTTTCTTTTTTTTATTTTTTTTTAAAATAGGAAATTAAACTCCCTTCTTCTTCTTCTTCTTCTTCTTTTTGAAGTCAGCACCGCCTAGGATCATGAGGGAGATTGGCAAAACGCATGCACGAGAAGGACATCAGTTAGTTGAGTCACCTGAGCTGGGGAGAGGCCTACAAACTCCATTCCCTTCCCTCTTTCTTCCTTCTAAAAGACAAAATCGAGAAGAGCCAAATACAATTGCATATAGTGAGAATTGGAGTAACATTAAAAGCATATAGGATTTCGGTGTTAAATACAACAGAGTCGAAATCACTTGAGGTAATAAGAGATCAAATAAAATTAATAGCATGTAGGATTTCAATAATAAATCCAACTTATAAGTAGTATGTAGTAATTAAACATCAGTCATCAATATGAATATATGACATTTAAAGAAGAGCCATAAAACTTCTAGTTAGTTGATGAGGATGATCCACGATCCAGATGGTGCATGATAGTAGCTGAATTTTTGGTTCTATATATCCCATTTAATAGAGCAATGTTTGAAAAATAATAAATAGTTGCAATAGATCTAAGAAAATGGCATATCCCTTAGCTTGAAAAATATAGCTCTGATTTGACCCAAATAGGTAAAATTTGTGACCCATGAGAGTAACAAATAGAAATGATATCATATTCTTGGATGAAGACGTAATAAGTATAACAATAGGATGCCAAAGTGACCGCCAACCTAGGAAAGTCTCTCTTCATTCTTCTCTAATTTTTTATAATACCACTTTATTTTTTTCTCTCTCTTAAGACCTCAATCTCTCCATTTTATTTTGGATTTTAGAGGTTGCTCTTATTTTGCCCAGTATATTATAGTGCAAATGAAGATCTCTCCTTTCTAATATTTGATTCTATCTAGAACTCAAGGGAATGGATGAAAAATCAAGAATATAATATGACTAAAAAGAGATTTGCATAATTATATTTCTTATCTAGATCCTATGGCATTTTTGCTGGTTCAGATCATCCTTGTCATGGTCTCCTTTCTTGCTTGGATCTTTTTCTCTGATTAAAATTTCCTACTCATTCGAAGCCCCCCAATTTAGGCCTAGGTGGGAGAGTTTGAAGATGGATGCTGAATCTCATCATTATTATCGTTATTGGAGCAGTACGATGGAGCTTCTCTTGCTGGATGCTCATTTCCTCCCAAAATGGGCTCAAAGGCCCTTCCTCTAGCACCATCTATTGATGCAGAAATCCATCTTGAGGTTGGATCACTAGAGTTGCACAATGGCAGTGAGTCAACGATGATGGGATGGAGTGATTGTACCTATAAGAGAAGTTCTCGATCGAAGTTGGCTTCAACGGGGATCCTTCGATACTCAAGTCAATTTTTCATTCAACAGAGGAAAGAAGATGAGCATTTGGAAGAGAAGAGTTGCATACCGTAGGGTCCCTCTTTTTTTCCTTTTTTAGAAAAGTTCGGAGATTGTTAGGATGGGTTGTGGGTTGTTAGTCGTGGGAGAGTAGTGAGTTGTCAGAGATATTTTATCTATCCACTAGAAAATTTTTAGGAATCATGTCAAGTATTATCCCCTCATGGCATGTAAAATTGACAACCTGGAGGAGTTCATCTTGGTAGAATTCATCCTTGAGGAGTTCATCCTGGAGGAGCTCATCCTAGGGGGAGTTCATCCTGGGAGAGTTCGTCCTGAAGGAGTTCATTCTGAAGGAGTTCATCCTGGGGGAGTTCATCCCGAAGGAGTTCATCTTGGGGGAGTTCATCATGGAGGAGTTCATCCCGGATGAGTTCATCCTGAAGGAGTTCATCCTAGGGGAGTTCGTCCTGGAGGAGTTCATCCAGGAGAAGTTCATCCTGGGGGAGCTCATCCTAGAGGAGTTTGTTCTAGAGGAGTTCATTTTAAAGGAGTTCATCCTGGAAGAGTTCATCCTAGAGGAGTTCATCCTGGGGGAGCTCATTTTGGGGGAGTTCATCCTGGAGTTCATCCTGAGGGAGCTCATCCTGGGGTGTTCATCCTTTCGGTAACTTTAAGTTCGGCTTGAGATAGAAACTCGGCCTCAGCCTTTTGAAGACCTCCAATCAACCCATATTGTGACCCTAACTTTCGTTCTTTGGTGATATCAAGTTGACCTGACTTAGGACCTCAGTCACAGCCTTTCGAAGATCTTCAATCAGCCTTCATCATGACTTTAGCTTCTATCTCTCAATGAATCCAAGTTCGGCCTGAGATAGGACCTCGACCTCAACCTTCTAAAGATCTTCAATCAGCCTACATTGTGACTGGCTTCCATCTCTTGATGAACTCAAGTTCAACTGAGATAGAACCTCAGTCTCAGCCTTCTGAAGACCTTCAATCAGCCCTCATCATGACTTTGGCTTCTATCTCTCAATGAACTCAAGTTTGGCCTAAGATAGGACCTCGACCTCAGTCTTCCAAAGATCTTTAATCAACCTACATTGCGACTGGCTCCCATCTCTTGATGAACTAAAGTTTGGCCTAAGATAGAACCTCGACCTCAACCATCTGAAGACCTTCAATCAGCCCTCATCATGACTTTGGCTTCTATCTCTCAATGAACTCAAGTTCGGCTTGATATAGGATCTCGACCTCAGCCTTCTGAAGACCTTCAATCAGCCTATATTCTTATATCTTTGGTAGGCATAAAAACGTCCCAACATAAGTGTTTAACCAATCTGTCTTCTAGGGCACACATTTAACATGATGTTGTATAATGTTTTGTGGTTGTGTAAATCAAAAATGGTTATATGTATATATTTTAGTTTGTTTTGGAAAAGTATGTATTAAAAGAGTAGTTTTGTGAAGGACATGTATGTACAATGGATGGTTTATAAATGAATTGTGGAGTTGTTCATATAAAGTGAAAAGTTAATTTAAAGTATTTATTTTAGCAAGCTAAGGAAATTAAATTGAAATGCTTGTGTTACAGATCAAAGGATGGATCAGATTAATTATCTTGAGTAGGTTTAAGTGATGTTGCAGTTCAGCTATAATTAGAAATCTTCTTAACCTTTGATAAGGATGGGGTGTGGCACCGTCATCCAGATTTAGGGGTGGAGTGTTAAAAGCACGAACTAGAACAAACTTTACACTGTAAGGGATAAACCTTATAGTAAGACAACCTTATAAGATCAGTCTATGTGATCTAAAATTTAACTTTAGATTTAAATATTAGATTATAATTTAGATCTAATCTAAATAAATAATCTAAATATGCATAAAAAATTATGTTATAAAAAAATCTAGGCTCTAATACCAATTGAAGGAGAAATCTAGAATTTGTAGCATGTATGTTGAAACTTTTTCAAAATATGAATAGCGGAAGCATAAGATTAATCAAATTAATCTATTAAGATATATAACAAAACCTTAGATCTAGCATCTAATAACATAATCCATGCATGCATATAAATCTAAAAATTAAATATTAAATAAAAAACCAATTAAGTTCTTACACCTAGAACTCATCCAAGTTGTTGTTATACCAATGATCAGAAAAGGTATAAACTATAGCCTCCTAATATGCTTAAAAGATGGTAGACACCTCAAATACCATGATTCTCTACTAGGAATGGTAGAAACTAGTGTATTTGATGACTCAGCCTACTGCAACTGCAACACAGACCTCACTCTCAAAATAAAAGACAAAAATATTCTAAGAGCCTTAGAATTAGAAATCAAAATGCACAGCTTAAAAATGCTTTCAGGATCCTTCTCGGCCACAGTCCTAGTTAGGATCTACTTCAAAACTATAAACACTCTCCAGCATATTGGATCCCTAGCCAAAAAATCCTTCGAACAAATTGATTACTTTCAAACAGACTCAAATAAGGGAAATGTGTTCATCCGAAAAACCCTTATATGGAATCAAGTCAACCTACCAAAAGATTGGACCCTCAAAAGATCAGCTCCTGCTATTAAACAAGAAACCAGCCACCTAGAGGACATCACTACCACTCTGAAAGGTGATGTTTCAATTAGGTTTAATAGACTTAGGGTTGAAAGAAGCTTCAGCACTAGGTTTACCTTTTTGGGTATTCCATCTACAGTATGCTTTGCTCCTTACAGAGAAAGCTACTCTGTAGATATAAACCTAATAGAGGCAGATTCAAAAACATCAATTCCCAAAACATCCTATTGTGAGCAGGTTGAATCCGCTAACCTGAGCCCAACCTATTCCCAAATGGACCCAAAAATCAATACAATACAATCTGAGTTTGTCTTAGATAAGGACCTTCTTAGAAGAGACTTTAACTCATACCAAAACAAAACCAAAAGAGATGAATTCTTCAAAACCTATCATGAAAATCAAAGAGCTGAATTAAGAACCAAATGGTATGATTTCATGCACTCAATCAAGGACCATATAGGTTTCTTTGAATGGTTTGAAATGCATACCAGACCGAAACAAATAGACATGATGCAACCAAAAGTTCTAATCTCATGGCAAGATGGAAAAGGTGGAGTAATTGAGAAAATTCACCCTCCTTTCCAAGAAATCAAAATCCCAATTAAGGAAACCCAAATCACAGCCTCGCCCGTAAAACTCAAAAGTGAACCTCAAGGGTAGTGAATGGAAGAGACATCAAAAATATAATTGAACAAAATAATTGGACAAATCAAAGTCTCAAAACCATAGGTGATCAATTGGTTAGAATAGAAGAAAGAATAGAAAAACCTGGACCAAAATCCTCTAGTACTGCACTAGTTTTCAAAGCCTATGAAATCCCCAAAAAACACAAAGAAGAACTAGAAGATAGAGATCTTCTAACAGAAATTAACAAAAGACTTCAAACCCTGGAATTAATCCACTCTATCTTGGATACCCCTAAGACCTCTGAAAGACAAAAATCAATAGCTATCCTAGATCAGGAGAGTAATACTTCCAGTCAAGCACCCCAAGCCTCTGAGCCAGACTCCAATCAAGACCAAAACTTAGAGCCTGACTTAGCTTGCCTATTTCCAAACTTTGAATTTGATCCAAACCAAGATCTTCAAATCCATAAGGTTAGCTGGACTAGACTCTCTAGACCATATGGACCCAATCCTCAAAATCCATACTGACCTAGACCAACCATGCCTGACATAGGCCTTGAAGAATGACCCATGCAACAAAATCAATATTCTACCCAGGCCATCTATGAATGGAATATAGATGGTCAGATAGAATACAAAATTCTCAATACACTTCAAAAAATGACCATGATAGCAACCGCCTATAGGACTAAGGGTAGAGCCCAAGACCAAGCAATAGCTGCAACCTTATCTCAGGTTTCATCGGTCAACTCAAAGAATGGTGGGATTTTCTTCTCACCAATGAACAAAACCATTAAATAATGAATGCTGTTAAGAGAAATGCTGACAATGAACCCATCAAAGATGAGCATGGAAATAAAATTCATGATGCAGTTTCCAACCTCATCTTTGCAATAACCAAACACTTCACAAGAGACCCTTCAAAGTTTAGAGATTGAACCTCTAAAATCCTAACAAACCTCAAATGTAAAAAATTTTAAGATTTCAAATGGTACAAAGATGTGTTCCTAACAAGAGTCTTAACCAGAGATGATTGTAACTAGTCCTTCTGGAAAGAGAAATTCCTATAGGGTTACCATTTGTCTCCTCTGAGAAAATTAGAACCAAACTTAGAAATCAAAATAATGGTAGGATCCTATATAAAAACATAACATATGGAGATCTAGAAAGTATAATCAATGAAGAAGGTCTAAATCTTTGCACAAAATTAAGACTCAAACAATAATTAAAAAGGAACAAATAACAAGCAAAAGAGAATTAGGAGGTTTCTACGAGCAATTCAAGCTTCCTCTTATTCAAACTAAAACTAAACCTCATAAGAAATATAAAATATGCAAATAATGTCAAAGAAAGCCACCTAAAACACCTTAGAAGCCTCAAAATACTTATAAGCCAAAACCTAAGTATACAAAACCACCTTACAAACCTTCTTTTGTGGTGGCACTAGAAGGGGTCGATACTTTCCTAAAAGGTGTCGATACTTTTATGTGAGAGGCCGACCCAAAGATCGACCTATTTTTGAGAAAGGGATGACCTGGTGGATGACCTATGTGTGGATGTCGACACCTATTTCTAAGATGTCGATCCTAATCACGAAAAATTCTAAGAGCAGATTTTAATCGAGAAGATTTTCGGGTATAATTTTAAAATAATTTTTCATAAGATGATAGAGCAGCTTAAAAATATAAACAAATAGGTGAAAAAGCATCTAAGTAACACCTGTTAAGACTAAAATTGGGTGGACTCTTATTGGAATGACACCTAGCAAATCTTTTATAGTTTATTCTTTTCCAAAGATATAGCCATGATTCTTTTTTATTTATTCTAAGTTTTTGAGGGAAACAGAAAGGTTAGAGAAGAGAAAAATGTTGGGGATGGTCCTATTATTAGTAAAAAGTCAAAGAAAAGTTGGTTAACAAGAAAGGATTGAGTGAAGAAGAAGAAAAATTAATGAAATTAAGGAAGCAAGGAACCTATTTTGGCTGGCAGCAGTGCTTTAACTACTTGAGGTAAAGTTTCTAAGCTCTAAATTATATTTAGAGGGATCTTTCAAGTATTGTTAGTAGATAGGATATCATTATACAGCAAATTAAGTAACTAAATTAAATTAAAAGGGAGAATTATGCTATTATTTTGTTAGAACTGTTTGAACAAGTTTAGTAAGAAATTGAAAAGATATTAGCGGAATCAAGAATCATTGATGATGATGAAAATATAGTTGAGTTAATAGAATTCCTAAGTTATGTTGAAGCTTAATTGGGCCTAAGCCAAAGTAAGTAAAATAGAATAAAATTAAGTAGTTGAAAGATCTAAGGAAAAGCATAAATGCAAGATATGCATAATTATGATTATGAATCATGTGAAATGGTATTAATCAGTGTTTATCAATGTTATAGAAGAAGAAATGAATTGAAAAAAAGTACTTTGAGTAAGCTAAATACTAGCAGCTATTGGAGGTGAGTGATTTCCATCTAACTATGGTGTTTTCAAAGTATTTTGTTATGTAAAAAGATTTATTTGAAAAGCAAGGTAATTTTTTAGTATTTCATAGTTTACATATTTGTAAACAAACCTGAAAATAAGTATGATTTCTAAATAGCTTTTGTGTATTGCATATGCAAGTAATTGTGCATATAGTTTCGATAGCATAGCTTGGTAATTTTAAATGAGTTGTATAGTGATATCTTATGTGGTTTCATCTCTTACATAGTTTACTTTGTTTATGTGCTATAGGGCTTATTGATATTGTGAGCACGGACAGGCCGCTCATAGGAATGGTAAATCCTATGAGAGTATGTTGTTCCAATAACTTCAAGGTTGATTTATGTTTAAGTGCCATGGGGCTTATTGATGTTTGTGAGCATGGATAGGCCACTCGTAGGAATGGTAAACCCTATGAGAGGGTGTTGTTCCGATAATACTGAGATAGACCATCCATAGGAATGGTATACTTATGAGAGTGTGTTGTCCTTTTGATGATAAGGCAGGCCGCTCATAAGAAACCTATGAGAGCATGTTGTTCTCAATAAATACAAATCTTATGAGAGAGTGTTATCCTTCTGGTGAGAAGACAGGCAGCTCATAAGGAATCCTATGGAAGAGTGTTGTCCTTTTGGTGATAAGGCTGGCTACCCATGAGATTGATCCAATTATGATAGTGTGTTACTGTGGTGTGCTGATTACTCATATGAGAATGTATCATGGGACTGCTCATATGTGGATGAAATTATGGTATGGTTACCCATATATGGTTGTGGTACAAACACTCATGCAAAATCTTATGAAAACATGTAACTATGGTATCATCAGTGGTAAGCAAAGGTTTGTACCTCATAAGAATTTTTTATATAATTCATATTTATTTTATTCAATTATTTAAAAGCTTGTTGGAACATGCTATACATGGTAGTATAAAAATTATAGTAAGTTTTTCATTAATAGTGGATACACTCATTGGGACTTTAAGTCTCATTATATGGTTTTATATTTTTCTTTTTTTAGTAGATTGGAGCATCTTAGTTTGGCATCAACATAAGAGAGTTTGGTATCAGCATTTTAGGATTTTATTTTGTATGTGTTAGTTTGTGAGGGCCATACTCTTGGAGGAGTTTTAGAATGTATATATTATGTATTATCACCTAAATATAAATGAATATATTTTATTATTAATACCAGATATATTAAGCATAGTTTGATAAATGGAAGCTTGAGATGATGTTGTTAAATGTAAAGCATTTTGAAATGCTTGTGCAAAGATTTTAAGGGGTTGATCAGATTACTTGATAGCAGATGATTAAATAATATTATAGTTCAGCTTAAGTATAGTTTAGAAATCTTCATAACCTTTAGATAAGGATGGGGTGTGGCACCATCATCCAAATTTAGGGGTAGAGTGTTACACGCCAACTCCGTGGTGTCTTTACATGAAATTCAGAATGGGAGAGAGGGGACCAAATACCTTCTTAGGGTGTGAGGGTTAGGGTGGGTTGCCTTCTTAGGCATGAGAGAAAGAGAGGAGTTCTTCCTCCTCTTTGGGTGATAGATATAAACCCAAGTTTCTAGGGTCTTTTGGTGAGAGGAAAAATTAGAGAAAATTATTTTTCTTTTTATTCCTCCACTTTCCTACATACTCCAGAGATCCTTCTTCAACTTTGAAAAGTCTAAGAGATTCAAAGAACTAAAAAAAAATTAGATCAGCCTCTTTTTTGGTCTTCGCATGATCTAGTAGTTCCAGAAGATTGGATCAGCACAAGACTTCAAGTGGATGATTTGTAGAGGCCGTGTTGCCCAGCTAGACAACCCAAGAGGAGGGGGTGAATTGGATCTTTAAAAGATTAGAGCAAGTATGTGCAATAAAAACTATTTGAATGCTATGTGAGTGAGATGTGAGAGCTATGAAAAGCAAGAGACAAGAACACATACACAAACAAGAGATTTTCATAGTAGTTCGGTGCACTTCCATCATCTACGTCCACTCTCCAAGCAAGATTCTTGGAAAGTTTACTATAATCCCTCAAGATTACTGTTGGATAGTTTTTTCAGGCTCACTATCCCAAAATCTAGTTGATTTTTTCTTAGGTTCACCAACCACAACCCTTACAAATATCAGATGAGGCAATACAAACCAAAGAAAGGAAAGTAAAAACCCAAATTCTGAGTTTCAACCCCTACTGAAACCAATACATGGAAAGAAAAAAAAAATTGTACAACTAAGATAGCTTCTTTAAATGAGCTGAGAAGTTGTTGTTACAGTTCGTTGAAAGCCTCCTTGAATGCTTGGAGTTATTGCACTTGAAGGCTCTTCAATGCTTGAGAAAACTTAGGATGAAAGAAGTTGCTTGTTGAAAATAAGGCATTCATTTATTTTCTCTTATTTTCTTCATTTATCCAAAAAGTACTACTTCTCCCTTCTATATCTGGAACATTCCCTCTAACTTTGGTATGATTGGAGTCCGAAAAAAGTTGAATCCGACCATTGGAGAGCAAAACTAGCCGTTAGAGATGAGAAAAATAAGTCTAGAACAATCCATTGAAAAGCTGTCATCGTGTCTCGAGACCTCTCGGTTTATCTTGAGACCTCTCATCCAATTTTGAGACCTCTCAGTTTGACCAGGAGACATCTCATTCTCAGTCGCTCAAAAATCTGCTTTCTAAAAAAAATCTATTGCCTGAGATTGAGAGCTCTCGGTTTTAAAGGAGACATCTCACCATGACCATGAGACCTCTCGAGAATTCTATGAGACATCTCGCTCTTAGAACATAGAAACTATATTTCTATCTCCTGAGATCGAGAGCTTACAGATTTGAAGGAGACGTCTCGCTGTGATAGTGAGACTTCTTGAGAATTCTACGAGACGTCTCACTCTCAAAGTGCAGAAACTATGTTTCTATCTCCTGAGATGGAGACATCTCGAGTTCAACTCAAGACCTCTCGAAACTATGCCAGAACCTTGCTTGAGCATGCCAGATGCTACAAGACATCTTAAAAATTTTAGAAGACATCTCAAAAATGCTTCAAGGATATTTTTGAGAAAATTCTTGCTACCAAACAAGGTGATTTGATCTTGATTTGAATTGCATTTTGTGTCATCCTTTTTTTGGTCAAAGAGCTCTCTTTCTTCGAATATTTGAACACTTAAAATAAAATTTATTAGTAATCATTTGCTTTAATATTTGATCATCATCAAAATCAGTTAGGGGATCAACAATCTCTCCCTTTTTGATGATGACAAAACACCAAGCATTTCATAAAAAGAATGTAAGCGATATATGTACCATGTACAATTGAGTGAAAGAACATGATGTGCTCGATTTTAAGAGTGCTCAAATTTCCAATGATATATACAATGTCTTATCAATGCTCCTCCTTAAGGTATGCCCTTTTGATTTGCTCCCCCTTAAAATGTGCTCTTTTGATTTGTAAAGGATTAATAAAAAAAATTAGTATGAAGATTAAGTGTGCTTTTGATTATTCCTTTTCTCCTTTTTGTCAGCATCAATCACAGAGAAGACAAGAAAATTTGGTTCTAAGAAAATTTGATTCCATTATAGAGAAGTGAGATTACAGTAACAAAATTGTATATTGATTTACAAAAGGAAAATCGATACCAATATATCCCAAAGGTAAACCAAACAACATATAGAGACAAGTAGAAAAGACTAGACCTATTCCTCATCAGAGAGGAATTCTATGATAGGTTCTGATGAAGATCGAGGTCTAGAGGATAAAAGGTGAGGTGTTGGTTGAGGAGAGGGTGAGGGTCGAGAGCTGGATGGAGTTTGAGATCCAAGGCTGCTAATGCAATCTATGATCCTGGTACCTCTCTAATACAAATTATTGGAGAGAAGAACAAAATAGATGGCTAGCACCTAGGGCTTAAAGTTGGAACCAAAGAGAGAAAAGTAGAGAGTTTTAGGAAGAAAAGCTCCATTGTATTCTACTCTATTGTAAAGATACAATACCTGGATTTATATACCCCAGGATTTCTACTATACCACATAAATCCTAATAAACTCAAACTCCAGCTAAAAAATTCTCCTAGGCTAATCCAATACATAAAAACACTCACCAAGCCCATGTACATATATCTCACATGCTCTAAATCCCTGGATCTGAATTAGATCCATACATAAGTTAGTCCCTTTAAGATCTTATTGGACCAAGCCTTAAGACCCCTTGAATTAATCCCAATCTAAGACCAAACAAAAAACCCCATCCAGTCCTGTTTGCCACCATCGAGTCAGCTCTATCAGAAGTCAAGCTGGCTTAGCTGCATCTTGCCTGAACCCTATCTTCTATCTACCTAAGATAGCTGACTCGACTGCACCCCGAGTCGGGTCGATTTTAGCCCGAGCTAGCTCAACTACGTATCCGAGCTAGCTCGCCTGTGTGTCAGCCTCTTATCTTGGCTGATTCTTCTCTTGACTTTGATCCTTTGCTCCACTTTATGTTCCAAGTCTCTGGAGCACCTACCAAGCCCCCCTCAAGGTCCTCACACCTGAACCTTGAGTCTGTATAGAGCTACATGCCACCTTCATCTAGGATAACTTCTGTCCTAACCCTAGAACTCACATCTGTCCTAGTCTTCTGGAGCCAACACCCTAGCTCCTCCTATGGCCTCCTAAGGCTTAGAAGCACCACATCAAATCCTACGATCTCCACCTTGGTATGCTCAAGCCTTGGCACACCTGGCAATGTTCTTGTGTATGAATCCGCTGTCAATGCATGCCCTGACAGCTACTTATGCACACCTTGCCACCGCCATTCTTCTTCAGCTACTGAGCTCTCTTTGAGGTCTTTGGGATGACCACCTCCACCCCTGAAGATCTTAGCTTGCTTCTATGCACCACCCTTGGAGTTGTAAGCATTCTTCTACTTGATAGCTGCATCAACTATCCTAAACTTTTTTAGAGAATTTGCAGCAATCCTATGCCAGTGCCTACTGTATATCCTGACATGGTCTCCTCAAAATTTTGCCTGTCCTCCTGCATGTGCTGCTCCACCTAGAACTATGCATCTCTAGTGTTGGTGCTAGGATATTGGTCCTCCTATTCTCCTTTCCTCTGAACTCATATCACATCTCTCTCCATCTATGAAGCCACCTCTGTCCGATGCTCCACCTAAAACCAAAGTCTCCTTGATGCTATGAAGCCGACTATGTAATCAAGTCCCCCGAGGACAACCACTCAATGCTGCATTGCTGAGGCTACCGCTGCACCTCGGACACCATCGCTGATCCTTCGGATCCTTCGCAGACCTATCTGAAATCATCTTAAATATACCACATCCCATGGGCTCCTTCAAGACCATCAAGAGCTCATCCGACTCTTCACTTATAGTGACTGAACCAATGAAATCCGAGTTTTCTCCTTCCTTGCACTTCTTCCAAAGTGGATATTCTTGCTTAAAGTGCCCTGCTTCACCACACTTCAAGCATCTCTTGGATCCCTTACTGATCCTTCTTCTTTCCTTGCCTGGGTCTCTTTGAAACCATGAGACCCTCCTAGAAGACCTCTCTCTTCGTCATCCATTCCCGCTGCTCTTGGACCTTAGCACCGATACAATCTCCTTGTACACCAGCGTCTCCTTACCATATAGCAACGTCATCACCAACGGATTGACGCTTTCGAATAGCAAACATAGCAGCAATAAACTTTTATCCTCTACTTTGAGATCCATCCCAATGTTGAGAAAATTCATGCTCATCCAATCGAATTGCTGAATATGTCCCACAGCATCCTCGCCCTCTTGCATTTGAAGGCTGTACAGTTGCTTTTTCAGCATCAACTTATTGCACATGTTCTAATCTATGTACAACTGATGTAATCTCTGTTAGATATATGTGCCCTAGAAGCCAGAATTGGCTGACACTTGTAATACACTTCTAGGGGCAAAATTATAATTTTGACTAAAATCAATAAATGGATTATTTTCTATCACATATGTGTATTTAGTGTCTGTGATACATCCTTTGAGTTAATGGTAATGATAATTCATATTTTCAAGAGTTGAAAATTTAAGACATGAATAATCATTATTAACTCATAAATTGCTCCTGACCATAGGATCATCACGAGGATGATGATTGATCCGGAAGGTTGGTGTACAATCGCTTCTCTTTAGTAGATGAGTCTTAAGTCTACGGTGTGGAGACACTGGAGCGAGAGTACAGGTACTCGTTAGAGAACGAGGGCACTGAGCGTGACCACCTCGAGTAGTCATTAGGGAGTCTACCTTCTCGTCAATGACTGACTCGATGCTGCAGTAGTGTGTCTGGTTCTTTGACCTGAGATGCATCGGCAGTTCACCTTGAGGGTGTTATAGTTTGACTACACCATTACTCGGTCTCCTAGCCATATGGAACCCTAAGGTGTATGTTGGCTATGACATGTTCATTGTAGGAACTGGATGGCGAGAGTACAGCAAATCCTCCATCCTAACCTTTCACATCGTGAATTTTTTTTTTTCATTAAACTTCTCAAATCCTACCTTCAACCCGCTATTCTTCATGATCGTATGAATCAAAAATAGCAAACAAGTGGATCTAAAAAAATACCTTGACTAGGGATGGTGGACAGTATCCTTGTGATCTCTTTCTTCCTCATGAAGCCTAAAGAAAGCCTTTAGATCTAAACTTTACTGCTGATCTCTATTAAAATCTGATCTTCTTCCTCCTCCATGCTCAACCAGGCTCTGATACCACTTGTTGGATTTCGGTATCTCTCTGATACTAATTATTGAAGAGAAGAAGAATAAAGTAGATGGCCGGCACCTAGAGCTTAAAGTTAGAATTAGAGAGAGAATAGTAGAGAGTTTTAGAAAGAAAAGTTTCACTGTATTTCACTCTATTGTAAAGATACAATACATGAGTTTATATATCCTAAGATTTCTGCTATACCACATGAACCCTAATAAATCCAAATTCTAGCTGAAAAACTCTCCTAAGCTAATCTAATACATGAAAACACTCACCAAGCCCATGTACATATGTCTCACATGCTCTCATTCCTTAGATCTGAACCTAACCCATACATGAATTAGCTAAAGGGAAATCCTGATTTTCCGATCCAGGTTCGTCCAGATCTGATCAGATCAAGAGATATATTTCAAAAATTTTTCTCTTGATCCCAATCAGATTTTGATATATTTTAGATCTGATTCTTATTATTTTAATAAATAAAATAAAATAAGATAAATTAAATCAAATTTAATTTACCTGATTTGGGTAATCCTATTACCTGGTAGATGATCCTGATTGCAGCGGAAGGTTCTGGATCTAGCCACGCAAGTGCCTGGCCTCTACCGGTATCCACTCGGGTTGGATCTGGAGATCCTCTTCTTCTCTATCACGCCTCCAAAAATCAAATCTGGATCTGATCTGGAGGATCTTCAAACTTCTTTTGAAGATCAGCAGTCGTCCTTTGCAGCAGTGCAGCCTTCTTCTTTTGATCGCCTTTCTTTTGATCTGGAATGCACCAACCTAAGTCCAAAACTCTTTTAGACGTGGAGAGGAGAAGGAGGAGAAGTTTAGGCATGGAGGAAGAGGGGAGAGGCAGCCTTGGGGCATGGGCTTTCTCAATTGAATTGCATTAGAATCTGAGTTGGGCGCAGGGTCTTATTTATAGACTAAGCGTGATCCAACTCCTCTTCCTCCCAACCAATCACAACCCTTTGTGAAATCAGATCTAAATCTAATTGGTGGGAATAGAGACCCCTGAAATAATACCTAAGTATCTTTCAGGGGGACGGGAAACTCTTTTCGATCTACGAGGTGGAGGAGGTAGTATTCTTATTGGCTCAACCTGATTTGGTTCCAATTGGTCCTTAGCTCTTTCCACTTGTGAGACTTTCTCATCAAGCTTAATCTGCTTTCCAATGCCACTATCTTGAATAAACTGTTTTTCAAGAAATATGGCATGTCAACTCACAATCACATTGTGGTCTTCTGGAATGTAGAAATAGTATCCTAATGACTCTTTAGGATATCCTATGAATCGAGCTCTGAAAGGACCTAAACTCTAACTTGTCCGCTTGTTGTCTTTTGACATGAAGCCGGACAACCCCAAATTCTGAGATGACTCAGACTTGGTTTCTTACCGTGCCATATCTCATACGGTGTGGTAGGAACGATTTTAGAGGGAACCCTATTCAGTAGATAAATTGAAGTTAACAATGAGTGTCCCCAAAGAAAATCAGGGAGGTCTGTGAAGCTCATCATGGATCGAACCATATCCAATAGAGTCCGATTTCTCCGTTCTGAAAATCCTTTGAGTTGAGGTGTTCCTGGTGGAGTCCATTGAGAGACTATGCCATTTTTCTTAAGATAGTCTAGGAATTCTCGGCTAAGGTATTCACCTCCTCGATCTGATCGAAGAACCTTAATGTGTTTTCCAGTTTGTTTTTCTACTTCATGTCTGAATTCTTTGAACTTTTCAAAAGCTTCAGACTTATGTCTCATAAGATACACATACCCATACCTAGACAGATCATCGGTAAAGGTAATGAAGTAGACAAAATTGCCTCTAGCCGGCACATCGAATGGGCCGCACACATCAGTATGTACTAGGGCAAGGAGATCTGTGGCCCTCTCCCCATGTCCAACAAAAGGGAGTTTAGTCATTTTGCCTTGAAGACAAGATTCACAAGTTGGATATGACTCAAAAGTCAATGGACTCAATAGCCCATTTTTCTCCAATTTGTTAATCCTATCTTCTGCTATATGACCTAATCTCAGGTGCCATAGATATCTATCGTTTGGACTATCCCTAGGTCGTTTGGCATTCACGTTTTGCTCGAATAGTTAAAACAGGTACATCAATATGCAACTGATAAAGATCATTAACAAGGAAACCATTTGCAATTTTATTTCTTTCACAAAGAATGTTACAATGGTCCTTAAAGAAGGTGATCACATAACCTTCTTGTGCTAAGCATGAAACAAAAATCAAATTCCTGCTAGCTGCAGGCACATAATAACAGTCTTTTAAAACTAAGTCTAAACCAGATGGTAATCGAAGAGGGTATGTTCCCACGGCTACTGCAGCAACTCTTGCTTCATTACTGACGTGCAGAATCATGTCTCCATCCCTCAGCCTCCTGCTATCCTCAAGACCCTGCATAGAAGTGCATAGGTGAGCACTAGATCCAGAGTCAAGCACCCAATTGGATGCAGAAGAAACTGTAAGGTTAGACTCAATAACGAGCATACCTCCAGAAGGACCTTCCTTCTTGTTCTTTAGGGTGGCCAGGTAAATAGGGCAGTTCCGCTTCCAATGGCCGTCGCTGTTGCAATGGAAACACTTTCCTTTGATATCGACCTTCTTCTTCGGTTCTGCCTTCTTCTTCTTTGATCCTTCCACCTTCTTGCTTTTTCACAGACTTCTTTTTCTTTCCATAAGACTTTCTTTTGGAAGAAGTCCGTTCCATAGCAAGAACTGAGCCTTTAGAACCTTTCATAGAAAGCTCAGCGGTAACCAGCATATTCATCAACTCGGCCAAGGAATTTTGAAGTTTATGCATGTGGTAATTCATGATGAATTGCCCATATGCATCAGTCAAGGATTGCAGAATAATATCGTTCTGCAGATCCAAGTCCAATTTCACACCGAGCTTCTCAAGCTCTTCCATGTCCTTGATCATTGTCAGACAGTGATCTTGGACTGACTGCCCATCACGCATCTTAGCCTTAAAAAGTCATTTTGTGACTTGATATTTGGCTGCGCGACTCTGTTCACCAAACATCTCCTGTAGGTGAGCCAACATTTGGCGAGCAGTCCCGATATCTTCATGTTGGCGCTGGAGCTCATCAGACATCGAGCCCAACATGTAGTATCTGGCCTTATTGTCTTCGTCAATCCATTTTTTCAGAGACGCTCTCTGTTCAGTGGATGGACGAGCTGGTAAGGTGGGAGGGTCCTGGTCCAAAACATGTGTTAACTTCTCTGAACCCAAAATAATTTTGTAGTTCCTGAGCCAATCTTTATAATTGGGTCCAGTCAGTCTATGTGTGTCTAGGATACGTGCCAGTGGGTTGGACGCAGACATTTTCCTGTAGAGAGTCAAAGATTCTAGTTAGATATTATAATTTTGACTTGACCAATTTGTTTAGGGATTTTATTTTTAAACAAATTAGCTCCCACTATTTTCTCGGATCCCTACACTCCCTCTGTAGAGATGCGAAAATCTCCACGATTGATGATTTCTAGTGGGTGGTGCGGTCTCACCAACTGACTCATCACCTCACCTAACAGTTATTGGTGATGGGTTAGCCAATGAGTGAACAACTCTTGTTCAATGATTCTCTAATCATGGTGCACCCAAACTTGGTCTCTAATTCATGAATCTCACCGTATTCGGAATATTGATCCACTCCTTAGTTAAGTCAGACCCACCATTTGCACAGACTGGGTTCCTAATTGAGTCTCTCACCGTATCCGAAAATATTGAGCCCAACTCATCCTCCAGCCCATAGCATCCAATGCCTAATAGACATGGTTGCATCTTTCCGGTGCAACTGAGCCACTGTATCCAGCCGAGAACAATCAACCCCGGGAAGGGCCCGCACATCTACAATGGTGGAAGACCTCAGACTTAATCTTTTCTTAGGAAGAATTGATTCAGGTCTCATTAAACTAGACTTGGCTTAGTCATAACAATTATGACTAACCTAGTGGCATGGGTCAGCTCGGATTATTGACCACCTCAAATTAGAACTGTGTCAACAGATATGGCCAGGTAAGTGAGACCGGTGGAAGGAATATGCCGTTAACTCGTACAAGAATGCATTCAGGTCGAGTAGGTTCCAATTAAAAATCAGTCGGTCGTCTATGCCAAACTTACCTTAGACACCAAATTGTTGAGTCAGAACCAATTGGGTTAGCCTATAATTCCAGACTCTAACCTCTGAGCCTAATTAGGTCTTGCTTGATCGTGACTCGATCTTGACCCAGACTTAATCCTATTAGGCTGGTCAATTTAAGCATTGTTGATCCCATCTAACCAACTCTTGATTCGGTTTGATCAACCGCTTAGACCTAATTGAGCTACCCAAGCCCGAACCCAGTATTATGAATATGTCTTAGATCTGAAATTCTCAATTTTAGACCTAATTAATATTCCATAAACTTAATTCTTAATTAAGTTGGGTTCATAAACAAAATATGCACAATAAATCCTAGGGTTTCAGGATCTAGGGTTTTGCAGAAAGTAAGTTTTGGGTTTCTGATTAAGGATGAACACGCAGCACCCCTACACGTCATAAGAACACCCCATCGAATGGGAAGAGAGGGCCTTCAAACCCTTCTTCGTTCTTATGACCGGACGGCCAAGAGGAACGCCTTAATCAGGAACATGTAAATCTACAAAACAGTTATAGATCTATATCATATATCTCATATATAAATTTAGATCTAATCATGGCATATTTTGCATACATCTCATGTATCATAATCATGCATGTTTTCAGATCTAAATTATCACATAATAATCTAAAAAATTAGATTTAAATTGATCTAATCAAAATAAATTCTAATCTAGATAATTATGTAGAACTATTCTACAACTAGTCTAGGCATGCATCAATCATATCTCATATGATATTTAAAATTAAATAATTTTTATTTACTATTTATTAGATATTATTATAATACTTATAATATCAAAAAATAGTAAATAAGAAGATCTAAAATACGATTTAATCAGATTAAATCAAAGACATGCAAAACTATTCTATAGAACTATTCTATTCTAGAACTAGTCATGCATATCTTCATGTTCTTAGATCCAAATCATTTAATTTAATTTTTCTGATTTCATATCTGATCACATCTCATGTGATATTTAAAATCAATTTATTTTCTAATTAAAATAAAATTAAAATCAAATCTAAATAATTTAGAACCATGGCTCTGATACCAGTTAAAGGGAAATCCTGATTTCCCGATCCAGGTTCGTCCAGATCTGATCAGATCAAGAGATATATTTCAAAAAATTTTCTCTTGATCCCAATCAGATCTTGATATATTTTAGATCTGATTCTTATTATTTTAATAAATAAAATAAAATAAGATAAATTAAATCAAATTTAATTTACCTGATTTGGGTAATCCTATTACCCTGTAGATGATCCTGATTGCAGTGGAAGGTTCTGGATCTAGCCACGCAAGCTCCTGGCCTCTATCGGTATCTACTCAGGTTGGATCTGGAGATCCTCTTCTTCTCTATCATGCCTCCAAAAATCAAATCTGAATCTGATCTGGAGGATCTTCAAAACTCCTTTTGAAGATCAGTAGTCGTCCTTTGCAGCAGTGCAGCCTTCTTCTTTTGATCGCCTTTCTTTTGATCTAGAACGCACCAACCTAAGTCCAAAACTCTTTTGGACGTGGAGAGGAGAAGGAGGAGAAGTTTAGGCATGGAGGAAGAGGGGAGAGGCAGCCTTGGGGCGTGGGGTTTCTCAATTGAATTGCATTAGAATCTGAGTTGGGCGCAGGGTCTTATTTATAGACTAAGCGTGATCCAACTCCTCTTCCTCCCAACCAATCACAACCCTTTGTGAAATCAGATCTAAATCTGATTGGTGGGAATAGAGACCCCTGGATTCCTCCTTAGAGGGCGCCTAAGACCAGTCAAACTGGATTCTTAGTAGAACTCTGATTGGAATCCAAAAGGGAGGTGGAGTCCTTGTCCAACAAGGACTCCAAGGTGCCTCCAACTTGGGCGCACGCCTAGGGTGGCGTGCGCCCTCCTCCTTGCTAGGTTCTGGTAGGGGGACAGGCCCCCACCAGTTCTCCAATAGGTGCGTGACATGTAGGACAAAAGTCAAAGTGTCTATGGTCAACATTTGACCAGTCAAAGGTCAACTTTTGACCAAAGTCAAAAGAACAAAAAATGGCAGGTGACCAAAAATGGCAGGTCATGTCTTATAAAATAAGACAACCTTCTCTAACTTGGACAACCTCCAGTTAGACCATATGAAGGCCTCTGATTGAGCACAAACTCCTTTGGCTCAGTCAGGACAACTTATTTATGATAGCAAAAGAAGAACGTTAGGTTCAATCGAGTGCTAGCACTAGGCGTGCGCCCTCCTCCTTGCCAGGTTCTGGTAGGGGGCAGGCCCCCACCAATTCTCCAACAGGTGCGTGACACGTGGACAAAAGTCAAAGTGTCTATGGTCAATATTTGACCAGTCAAAGGTCAACTTTTGACCAAAGTCAAAAGAACAAAAAATGGCAGGTGACCAAAAATGGCAGGTCATGTCTTATAAAATAAGACAACCTTCTCTAACTTGGACAACCTCCAGTTAGACCATATGAAGGCCTCTGATTGAGCACAAACTTCTTTGGCTCAGTCAGGACAACTTATTTGTGATAGCAAAAGAAGAACGTTAGGTTCAATCGAGTGCTAGCACGATTTCCTTGAACCTAATTGAATCTCATTCAGATCAATTGAACTAGATTAGTTCAATTGATGATCACCAGATTCAAACCCTTGTTTGTGTGACCCAGTTAGGTTCAGTTCTGTATGGTAATGGGATATGTCATGATCTCTATCATAGACATCATCGAAACTCTTTTCAATGGATCAGAACTCTTCTGATTCGAACAGCTAGAATGATCGATCATCTAAATCATTCTAATTGCTCCCAAAATCCACCAGTGACACCTAGCAGTATATGGTGGCAACCCATCAGAGCTGAATGCGAACCTCTTGGTGCAGCTACCTGTGTGATTAAGTTCTTCTATCTTGAGCCCCGATCAGATTAGGGTTAAGGTAAACTCGTCAAACCCTAGTCTCTGTCATATGATATAATCATTCGATTCGAGTCCAATGTGAAAATCTAAATAGAAACTCTTTCTATTATTTCACTCTGCCATGGCCATGGGCTTCAGGACTTGATTCTCATGATTATCATAGGGCTGCTCCTCTACCACCGAGGTAGATAGATCCCATCTTGATGCAATCCAGTTCCTACAATGAACATGTCATAGCCAACATACACCTCAGGGTTCCATATGGCTAGGAGACCGAGTAATGGTGTAGTCAAACTATAACACCCTCAAGGTGAACTGCCGATGCATCTCAGGTCAAAGAACCAGACACACTACTGCAGCATCGAGTCAGTCATTGACGAGAAGGTAGACTTCCTAATGACTACTCGAGGTGGTCACGCTTAGTGCCCTCGTTCTCTAACGAGTACCTATACTCTCACTCTAGTGTCTCCACACCGTAGACTCAAGACTCATCTACTAAAGAGAAGCGATCGTACACCAACCTTCCGGATCAATCACCATCCTCGTGATGATCCTATGGTCGGGAGCTGTTTATGAGTTAATAATGATTATTCATGTCTTAAATTTTCAACTCTTGAAAATATGAATTATCATTACCATTAACTCAAAGGATGTATCACAGACACTAAATACATAGGTGTGATAGAAAATAACCCATTTTATTATTTATAGTCAAAATTATAATTTTGCCCCTAGAAGTGTATTACAGGTGTCAGCCAATTCTGGCTTCTAGGGCACATATATCTAACATTAGCCCCCTCAAGATCTTATTGGATCAGGACTTAAGACCCCTTGGATTAATCCCAATCTAAGACCAAATAGAAAACCCCATCCAGTTCTATTCACCATCATCGAGCTGACTCTGTCAGGAGCAAAGCTAGCTCAGTTGCATGTTGTCCGAACCCTATCTTCTATCTGCTTGAGATAGCTGACTCGACTGCATCCTGAGTTGACTCGATCTCAGCCCGAGCTAGCTCGACTGCATATCCGAGCTAGCTCGCCTATGTGTCAACCCCTTATCTTGGCTGATTCTTCTCCTGACTATGGTCCTTTGCTCCATCTTGTATCCTAGGTCTCCAGAGTACCTACCAAGCCCTCCTTAAGGTTCTCACATTAGAACCTCGAGTCCGCACAGGGCTACATGCCACCTTCACCTAGGATAACTCCTGTCCTAGCCCTAGGACTCACACTCATCCTAGTCTCCCAGAGCCAATACCTTGGCTCCTCCTATGGCCTCCCAAGGCTTGGGAGCACCACATTAAATCCTATAGAATTCTATGATAAGTTCAAATGAAGATCAAGGTCTAGAGGATAAAAGGTGAGGTGCTAGTTGAGGATAGGGTGAGGATTGAGAGGTGGATGGAGTCCAAGATCCAAGGCTGCTAATGCGATCTATAATCTACCACAAAGATGTGATGATGACTTCAATAGTGGTGCAATGGGTGATAATGTTCTCTAATCTTTTTGCAATCCTGGCAGTCTCATTTAGCAAAAGCTCTATCTGAGCCAACAATCCATGTTGTTCTTTCTCTAAGATTCAAGTCTGTGTGATAAACTGTTGAGTTGTTGGCTTAGCATTTTAGTCTATCCCTCAGAAGAGATCCTTTGTTCTTCAATGCTAACCAAAAGTTGATGCCTCAATCCAGAGAGAAGATCATTACTTTTCAGACATCTTTTCAACAACCTGCTCTACAACCCTTTCAACTAAACTATCTTGATCAAAATCAGAGGGTGTGGCAAGAAATTGACTTGGAGACACTTGTGGTGAGTGTGGAGATCCCAGTGTCCTGAACGATGTTCCAGCTACAAAGGGAGAGGATGGAGGAGGTGGCGGCCTATGCTCTTCAGGCTCATTTCTTACTACAATTTCTTCCTCTGATCTTATCCACCTATCATCTTTGTTCACAAACTTCATCCTATGAAGAGTCCCTTCATTTTTGTAATCAATGTGTGCCAATTTCTTGAAATCTTCACCCTCTAAGTTAACATGAAATTCCTTAAAGATCAGGGTAACGATCATTCCATAGGGTAGACAGGCTTTGCTTTTATTTACAGCGTCTTTCAACTGTTGAAGCATCAGAGAGGGAAAGTTCATAGGTCTCCCTGTTACCAAGTAATACAAAGCCGCCAGTGCCTTTTTGCCTACCCAGTCATGCCTTTTGACTTTTAGAAAAATTATATGACTAATAATGCATTGTAATAGTTTCATTTCTATAGATAAATGATTCAACACTAATTGTTGATTTCCATTCACATCTTTCCTTTCCAAAACACACTTTAAGGCTTCATTTTGATCAGACAAATTCAAATAACATGCCCCTGATCTGGGTACTTCCAGAAGATGCCCTGATTTTCTCTCATCCAAAGTAATACAAACTTCTTTCACCATAGATTCTACACCTGACTCTCCTTCAAAGTTTATATTCTCAAAAAATTCTCTAATGAGGTCCAAATAGATGTTTACCTCAAGAGAGCAAAGCTTCTCCCAACCTTGTTGCCTCAGCCACGATCCAATATGAAAATTTTCTTTGTCCAAATACTCAAAATCTACCTTCCATCCAGTAGGAACAATTCTTGTGGCAACAAATAGTCAAGCTCGTGAAGAAGGAGCAGATGGAGAGGCCTAGGAGATGTCCCGTTGCCATTTTGCCCAAGCTTCAATTGATGGAGTGGTGGACGATCTCTGAGCGGTAGTGATTTTTCTTTTTGGAGCCATTAGAGTCTTGGATTTGGATGAAATGGGCAATGGAATAGTGATTTGAGAGGTTTAGAGAAGTTGATTGGAGTTTGAGAGAGTTTGGGGCGAGAGGTCTTGGAGAGTGAAAAAGATGAATGAGAATGAGGGCTTCTCGAAAGTCCACTTAAGAAAGGGGCCCACAATATTTAAGAGGTCTTATCATGAAAATGAGATGTCTCAAAAAATCGAGAGCTCTCACATTTGAAGTAAGAGGTCTCGAATCATAACCGAGAGGTCTCATCTATAAATCGAGACATCTCGGAGATAGAAGGAGAACTAGAATAAAAAAAAAAAATAGAGATTTCAAGCAGACTTTTCTTGATTCTTCATGATAGAATTAAGGGTGTTTAAGATGGTAAAAGGAGACAAAATATAATTCAATAAATTCAAGATAAAACATATTTAGAGAGGATCACATATCCCAAGTTCATCATGAATTTTAGAAAATCTATCTTCATTTAGAGATTTTATGAAAATATCAGCAAGTTGATTTTTAGTTAAAATAAATTCAAGCATAATGTTATTATTTTAAATATGATCTCTTATGAAATGATGTCTAATTTTAATATGCTTAGTTCTTGAATGTTGAATAAGATTTTCAGTCAAATTTATGGCACTAGTGTTATCACACCTAATGGATATATTATTTTGCTTAATTTCAAAATCTTCAAGCTATCGCTTGATTCATAGTATTTGAGCGCAGCAACTCCCTACAGCAACGTATTCAGCCTCGACCATTGATAATCTACAGAGTTTTTCTTCTTACTATACCATGAAATCATGTTCAACTCTAGAAATTGGTATGTATCACTAGTACTTTTTCTATCTATTCTACATCCTCCATAATTAGCATCAATGTATCCTATCAATTCAATGGAGGATTATTTTGAATACCATAGTCCTAAGTTATCTGTGTAGATTAAATATCTAAAAAAAATTTTAATAGCTAGTAAATGAGATTCTTTAGGATTAGATTAAAATCTAGCACGCATAAAAATACTAAATAGTATATCAAGCCTACTTGCAGTTAAATAGAGTAAGGATCCTATCATATCTCTATTGAGCTTTTCATTCACATTCTTACCATTTTCATCTTATCGAGTTTGCATGTGGGGCTCATTGGTGCGCCAATCTCCTTTTCATTTTTCATACCAAACTTTCTCAGCATTTTCTTAATGTACTTTGTTTGGCTAATAAAAATATCTTTCTTTGATTGTTTGATTTGAAGCCCAAGGAAGAAGTTCAACTCTCCATCATACTCATTTCAAATTCATCCTACATTAACTTTGCAAACTCTTGACAAAGAATTTCATTAGTAGCTCCGAATATAATATCATCCACATAAATTTGAACTACAAGTAGGTCATTATGTTTTTTAAAAAAAATAGTATAGTGTCCACACTTTCTCTAATAAATTCATTTTGTAAGAGAAACTTAATCTCTCATACCAGGCTCTAGGTGCTTGTTTAAGTCTATATAGTGCTTTATTTAATTTGTACATATGGTTAGGAAGTAAGTGATTTTCAAAATCAAGAGGTTGTTCTACAAAGACTTCTTCAGTGATATAACCATTCAAGAAGGCATGCTTTACATCTATTTGAAATAATTTAAAGTTCATGTAGCAAGCAAAAGCAAGTAATAATCTTATAGCCTCTAATCTTACTATAGGAGCATATATTTTATTAAAGTCAATCCCTTCTTGATTATATCCCTTAGCAACTAGTCTAGCTTTATTTTTTATTACATTTTCATGTTCATCTAATTTGTTTCTAAATATCCATTTTGTGCCAATTATAGGATGATCAAGGGATCTATTTACAAGAGTCCATACATTATTTCTTTCAAATTGGTTTAGTTCTTCTTGCATGGCTAACATCCAATTTGAGTCTTTTCAGCTTCTTCTATATTTTTATGTTCTATTTGTGAAACAAAAGTAAGATAATCAAATGTATCTTTAAATAAAGATCTAGTTCTTATCCCTTGTGAAGGATCATCTAAAATCAGTTTTCTTGGATGATTATATGCATACCTCCACTCCTTGGGTAGATCTTCATGTTCTTTAGTTGTATCAACTTCATCATTCTTCTCTTGTTTATTGGTTGTTGTAGATTTACTTCTATCATGAATGGTGTTGTCCTTTATCTTAAGCTCCTTCATTCTATCTTTAAGAATTCCTGCATCATCATCAAAAATATCTTTCTTTCTCGAAGATTGATTATTAGCTTCATCAAAAATAATATGGAGGGATTTTTCAACAACCAAAAAATATTTGTTGAAGACTTTATATGCTTTACTTGATGTAGAGTATCCAAAAAAGATACCCTCATCTACCTTAGCATCAAATTTGCCTAGGTCGTCTTTACCATTATTATGAATGAAGTATTTGCAACCAAAGATATGAAAATAATTAATATTAGATCTTTTTCCTTTTCAAAGCTCATAGGAGGTTTTCTTTAAAATTGGGCAAATAGAAACTCTATTTAGGATGTAACATGCTGTGTTAATGGCTTCAGCCCAAAAGTATTTGAGTAGATTCCCTTCACACAACATGGTAAAGGCCATATCAACTAAGGTTATATTCTTTCTTTCAACTACTCCATTTTATTGAGAAATTCTAAGTGTAGAAAAATTATTTTCTATACCATGTTCATTACAAAATTTGTCAAAAAATTTATTTTCAAATTCTGTGCCATGATCACTATGGATACAAACTATAGTTGAGTTCTTTTTATTTATTATATTTTTGTCAAACTTTGAAAATATTGAAAAAGCTTCATCTTTGTGTGCCAAAAATAAAACCTATGTGAAACAAGAATAATCATCAACAATAACAAGGCCATACTTCTTTCCTCCTAGGTTTATAGTCCTAGTAGGTCCAAACAAATCCATATGTATCAATTCAAGAGGCCTAAAAGTTGAAATCATATTTTTAGATTTAAAGCTCTTCCTAGTTTGTTTTCCAAACTGGCAAGCATCACAAATATGATCAAACTTGAAATTCAATTTTGGTAATCCCCTTAACTAAATCTTTGTTGAGTAATTTAGATATAGTATGCATGCTTGCATGATCTAATATAATCTATGATGTCAAAGCCAACTAATTCTTTGATGTTAGCATTCGTCGCAACTAGGCATTGACCACTCTTCATGAAAATTTCATCAAGATTTATCATGTAGATGTTGCCACGCCTAAATCTAATGAATTTTAGACTATCATCTAAGAAACTAGATACTTTACAAAAGGATGATTCAAATGAAACTTTGAAACCTTTATCACATAGCTGACTAATACTAAGCAAGTTATGTTTTAAGTTGTCAACTAATAAAATATTATTTATGAAGGTAGATGGAGTAATCTGAATTTTACCAAAGCCAATTATTGTGTCTTTGTCGTTGTCGCCAAAGGGGACTACTCCCCCTTTCTTCCTTTCTATGGTGAAGAATTGCTCCTTATCATCCGATATATGCCGTGAATAGCCGCTATCCAAATACCATTTGCATTTAGATTCTTGGGCTGCAAGGTATTCCTGCACAGACAATCAAGTGATGGTTTTAGGTACCCAAGTCTTCTTGAATTCTTCTGGGTTAGTGGTCATGCTTTCTTTTGGAATCCAAATTCTTTTAATTTGTTTTCCATTGAATTTTCTTGTGTTGCACTCAAATGCCTTATGTCCTATTTTTCTACAACTAAAGCATGTAATGTGTGAGGTACTACTAGATGTAGGTGCAGTGAAAAAATTCTTTAGAAACTTTATCTTATCTTTAGGTTCATATCTAAGTCCGACTTTATCATAAACTCCTCTTTGATTATTTAAGATCATTTATAACTTTTCAGAACTACAAGGAAATTTGTCAACTAATGATTTTAACTTATCTAATTCATCCTTTAGGATTCTATTTTCCTCTTTTAACTTGTTGTGTTCACAAATAGCTTCTTTCTTTTCTTTTATAAGTATTTAATTTATTTTTTTAAGATTTTTATTTTTTATATTAATCTTCTTAATGTCTTTCATTAAATCATAAAAAGCATCTTGAAGCTCATTAAAAGTAAATTCTGAATCAAGTGTAGAGGATACCTCATCATCTTGTGCCATGAAGTACAAGTTTGCTTCATTTTGATTTTCTTACTCCGAGCTTGACTCGTCACTGTCACTCCAAGTCATAATCATTATCTTCTTCTTGGTTCTTTTAGGTGCCTTCTTCTACTGAGGACACTCAACCCTAAAATATCCAAGCTTCTAGCATCGTAGCAAGTAGGCTGATCCTTCTTCTTTTTTTTTTCTTTCTTCCTACTAGCTTCTCCTCTGATGAAGTTGCTTTTCTTGAATCCTTACCTTCTTCTTCCTATAAATTTTTTAAACTTTCTGATCACCAGGGCCATATCTTCATCGTTGTAATCACTAGTGGGTAGATCATCTTCTTCTTTAGCTGCCATGGATTCAGAGCAATAGTTTTCTTCTTCTTGCCATCCTCTTCATGGAGCCAACCCATTGCAAGCTCATGTGTCATCAAGGAGCCAATGAGCTCCTCAAGTGGTTGTGTATTCAGATCCTTTGCCTCTTGGATGGCTGTTATCTTGGCTTTCCATGACCTAAACAAAGATCTGAGAATCTTTCTTACTAATTCACTATTAGAAAAAAAAATTTCTAAACTTTTCAAACCATTTATAATATCAATAAATTTTGTATATATGCTAGTGATAGATTTAGTTGGATGAATTTTAAATAATTTATATTGATGAACTAGCATGTTTATCTTTATTTCTTTAACTTGGTTTGTTCCTTCATGTGTGACCTCAAGTCTATCCCAAATTTTTTTTGCAGAATTGCAAGTAAAAATTTGGTTAAACTCATTTGCATCAAGGGCGCAATAGAGAACATTCATTGCCTTGGTATTTAATTGGACAAGTTTCTTGTCCGTTTCATCTCAATCCTTCTTCGACTTAAGAGAGGATGTGCTATTGATAATGATTGTCAGTGTGTGTGGCCCATTGACAATGACACTCTATATGTCATAGTCAAGGGCTTGTATAAAAATGCATATGCAAGCTTTTCAATAGGTATAGTTGGATCCATTGAAAAGAGATGGCCTATTGGTGGATTGCCCCTCGGCAAGAGAACCTCCTAGTTAAGTTGACATGATCTTTATCTCTAGTTTAAAAAATTAATAATTAGTATAGAACCAAAGCTCTGATTTCAATTATTGCCTAACTAGATAATCCAAGAGGGGGGGTGAATTGGGTCTTTAAAAAATTAAAGCAAGTATGTGCAATAAAAATTATTTGAATGCTACATGAGTGAGATGTGAGAGATATGAAAAGCAAGAGATAAGAATACACACATAAATCAGAAATTTTTATAGTAGTTTGGTACACTCCCAGCATCTACGTCCACTCTCCAAGCAAGACTCTTAAAAATTTTACTATATCTCTCAAGATTATAGGCGAATAGTTTTTTCAGACTTACTATCCCAAAATTTAGTTGGTTTTCTCTCAGGTTCACCAACTACAATCCTTACAAATATCAGATGAGGCAATACAAACTAAGGAAAGGAAAGTAAAACCGCAAATTTCAAGTTTCAACCCCTGATGAAACCAGTACATGAAAAGGGAAAAAAAATTTGTACAACTAAGACAGCTCCTTTAAATGAGATGAGAAGTTATCATTGCAGTTTGTTGAATACCTCCTTGAATGCTTAGAGTTATTGCACTTGAGGGCTCTTCAATGCTTGAGAGAACTTAGGATGAAAGAGGTTGCTCATTGAAAATAGGGCATTCATTTCTTTTCTCTCATTTTCTTCATTTATCCAAAAAGTACTTCTTCTCCCTTTTATATCTAGAATATTTTTTCTAACTTTGATATGATTGGAGTCTAGAAAAAATTGAATCTAACCATTGGAGTGCAAAAACTAGCAGTTAGAGATGAGAAAAATAAATCTAGAATAGTCCATT
Source organism: Cocos nucifera (assembly GCA_006176705.1). Lineage (NCBI taxonomy): Eukaryota > Viridiplantae > Streptophyta > Magnoliopsida > Arecales > Arecaceae > Cocos > Cocos nucifera. The sequence goes on from QRFJ01002300.1 coordinate 47,434, forward strand.
GAAAAGTTGTCACCGTGTCTCAAGACCTCTTGGTTTGTCTCGAGATGTCTCTTCCGATTTCAAGACCTCTTAGTTTGACCAGAAGACATCTCGTTCTCAGTCACTCAAAAATCTACTTTCTAAAAAAAAATCTATTGCCTGAGATTGAGAGCTCTCGATTTTAAAGAAGATATCTCATCACGATCATAAGACCTCTCGAGAATTCTATGAGACATCTCGCTCTCAGAGCATAGAAATTATATTTCTATCTCCTAAGACATCTCGAGTTCAACTCAAGACCTCTCAAAACTATACCAGAACCTTGCTTGAGCATGCCAGACTTTATGAGACGTCTCAAAAATTTTAGGAGACGTCTCGAAAATGCTCCAAGGCCATTTTTGAAGAAATTCTTGCTACCAAACAAGAAAATTTGATCTTGATTTGAATTATACTTTGTATCATCCTTGTTTTGATCAAAGAACTCTCTTTTTATGATATTTGAATATTTAAAATAAAATTTATTAATAATCATTTACTTTAATATTTGGTTATCATCAAAATTACTTAGAGGTTCACCAGGCCAGATACCTTGTGTGACTGTGAGCGATGACTAAAGCTTCACATCTAAAAGTTTCAATAGTGGAGATCATCGATCCACAATCAGGTATAAGATTCTGAATCTTAGTAGATAGATCTAAAAGTTAGATCTAAATTCTAGCATCGATGTGATCAATGCACATATTTTATTTTTCAAATTTTTATGCATGCTATATTTCATATTATATATCCTAGGATAGGTATTTTAGATCTAATCCTAAGCATATTAATTAGATTAAAATATTTAATCTTATATTTTTATTTTAAAAATTTTAAAATCATGCTTAGAACACATGTCAGTTTTCTTGAGTTGTATGATCAAAGGATTCAATTGCATGGTAACTTTCTATGGAAGGATATTTTGATAATTTTATCAAAATTTTACATCTTCTGGATAGTCATGATATATTGCTAGACATCAATCTTGACTTATAGGTTCTCATGAATTAAAAAATTTAATTCAATAATTAATTAGAAGTTCTAATTAATTGATGCACTTGGGCTTAATATATCTTGAACTTAATCAATTAGAAGAGTTCTAATTAGATTAGGTGCACATGAACCTAGACCTACTACTGGCTAGATGTAAAATCCAATGGGCCACATACAAAAGAAAATTAGTCATGGACTTTTGATTAGGTCTTGTTGAACCTAATTCTATAAGGATTTGGTTAAAATCCTAATAGATTTTGGTCAAGCATGCTAGCACATGTTTAAATCCTAATTCACAAAGTAATTAGACTCCTAGTGCCATTAAACTTTGACTAGTCAAAGCTTGACTTAAAGAGGAGTCCGCGCCTCTTTCTCTCTTTAAGAAAGAGCCCATGCCTCTAGTGAATAAACCAACGTGAAAGTGGTTTCACATGAGGAATTTCTCATGCCCCCTTCTCACTTCACGCCTCCTATGTGCGCTAAAAAGGGTCTTTTCTCCATGCCTTGAGTAGGTCAATGTGAAAAGGTGTTTTCACATGAAGAGAGGCTTCACGCTTCAACCATAAGGTGCCTCTTCTCTTCTCATACTCTCCCTTTGTTTTGACGCCCCTATTCCATGTCCAATAGTTGGACGTCCAAGAAACAGAAGCCAAGAAGGGTTCTTGGCAAAGGAAAAAGGAATGACGAAGGGTTCTTAGCATAGGGAGAAAAGAAATCAAGAAGGGTTCTTGGGAAAGCCAAGAAGAGTTCTTAGCAACGATAAAGGGAGATATCCATGAAGAGTTCTTGGCAACCGAAAAGAAGAGGAGTCCAAGAAGACTTCTTGGCAAGGGAGGAAAGAAATCAAGAAAGGTTATTGATGTCAAGAAAGGTTCTCGACAAAGAGAGGAAAGAAGTTAAGAAGAATGGAAAGAAAAAGATTGAGGTATGCTTTCCTTAAGAAGGAAATCAAGAAACATGTTTGGAGAGAGTCCTTGATACATTCCTATGTGGATCACTATTGGAGGGCATCTGCTTGGATGTCTTATAGAATCCAATCAAGCATCGAGCAATCCAAGATCATCTTAGAAGGTATCCCTATTCCCTTATATGTGTTCTTCCTTCTTGCATCATTGTTTTCTTTATTTTATGTCTGATTACAATCATCAAGGGAATTTTGGGTTTTGGGGTTCAGATCGAACGTAATTAATCACTGATTATGTCAAAAAATTTTAAAATCTATTTTCTGCTGCCCATCTGAATCCCAACAGTATTGTCCCTTATTCTTATGATAAAATCTTATAATGAAAACAAAGCTATAAGTAGAATATATTAAAACTTGGGAACGAGATCATGATTGTAAAACCTTAAAGTTCAAAAATCTTTCATAAAAAATTTTAGGATAAAATTTGTTTTTAGAGGGGGAGAATATGATACCCCAATCCCAATTAAGTCCTAGCCACTAAAGAAAACGTAGCCCAGAAGGCCATGCATGAAATTTAAAGTATCCAAAAAAAAGAAAGAATGGAAAGAAGAAGACTCCCAATAGGAGTCTTCTTCTTCGATGGAAATTAGGTGGAGACAAACTCTAGGGCTCCTCTATAAGAGGAGACCCCCTTCCTCTCCATGATATCCATTGTTGAGATCTCTATCTCACTGTCTTTCTCTTCCTACTTTGCTTCTTATTTTTGGGCAGCCCTCACCATGTTCATTGAGAAATCACTACCAAAGTCTGCTGGAGATGAGGTAAATCTCTTAAGAAACCCTTCTTCTAATTTTCTTTGATTTATAGGTTGATGTTTTAGACGATTTTTGCTGACTTTTGTTGGCAAAAATTGGATTCTAAATTCTCTATTTTTGTCATCCGTGTTGCCTTGATTACTAATGCTGTCCATCATTCTTGAGCACTGGACCAGGGACCTATGGCTATACCATGGGCCGTATCCCCAGCCATCCTTTCTCGGCACATCTTCCCTTTTAGCTCAAGGAAGAAGGGGATCAAAAATTCCCTATTCCAACCCCAAAAAGTGAGGAAGAATAAGATGGAAAAAAAAGAAGAAAAAAAAAAGGGAAAAAGAAAAGAAAAGAAAGAGAAGAAAGCTCTCTCTCCTCTTCCCTCTCTCCTCTCTCTTTCCTCTCTTCTCTCCACTTTTTCTCTCTACTTTTTCTCTTTAAAATTTTATTTCTCTAGACTATTTATCTCTTTTTATTGATTTCTCTCTCTAGAATTTTATCTCTCTCAAGAAGTTTACCTTCCTGGGATTAATCTAATAAAGAACTTTTTTTGATGAGTTTGACTAATTTTGGTGAAGAGATCCTGATCTCGTTGCCCGGTAGCATACCATCATCCACCTTAGCTAGACCATGTACCACTATATTTGATCATCTGTAATTTTTATTGCATCATCTATATAGTAATTCAATCATAATTTGATTAAATCATCTAGATCAGACTGATTAGGTTGTCAGACAGTGTCATCTAATTAGCCATATCCCATCTTGTTACTTTCTCTTTCCTCTGACAATTTCTCTACTTGATTTATAAACCTAGTGAAGGGTTCCTAGCCCTATCATTTGGAATCCGAGTTGATCCGGTAGCCAAACTCTAAACCATCTTATCAATCAAGTATCATATTTGCATCATTCGAGTCTTCGTCAAACATCTCAAAATCCAATCTTCATTGATCTCTATCTAGTTCTTGCATCTTGACTAACTTTGATTAGATCAAATCACTTAATCAATTAACCCCTGATTGTCGATTAACATATTGACCTCTACCTTGGTTCTTGTTGAACACTATTGATTTGATCAACCTTTATCTTTGTTGAACCACATTTTTTCTAGCCTAATCTTGATCGATGAAGAATGATCAAACCGATCTAGACAGTTGGATACGACTATCTATCAATCATATTTTTTCATAATTATTCATACTCTTTCTAAATTTGGACTTGATTCTGTATAGGAGTATGATCTTCTTGACAAGAGGGTGCTTGATAGTGGGATATTGTAACAATCTATTAATTAAAGATTTTGAAAAAAAATATGGAATTATTAGATTTATTGGAATTTTTGAATCATAATGTTCATAATGCAAGAATTTGATGAACAATATTTTGTTATTAAAAATATCTTATTTTGAAATATTATGATGAAGCATAATTGAAAGTGTTGATCTGGTTATGTATTATACTTGATTGATTTTAATAAGAGAGAGATATTACATTATGAATTAATAAAACCCATATTTCAAATTTTCAACTTCTTAGAATATGTGATCATACCACATGAACCCAATAGATAAAATCACAGATAAACTTAACACAAATATGATTGAAAAAATAATTCAGATTTTATTTATAAATCAAAATTTATAAATTATAACCATAGAAAGTATTACATGTATCAACCGGGCATACATCTAATAATTAGATAGTTTATTGCATAACAAATGATAAAAAATTCACATCTCAATATAATGACCTTGGAAATGCATCTCGCTAAGCTAAGAATGGTAATTTATGATCCAATCCATCAATCCAACCTACAAATGACTAGTTTTAAGCAAGTTTAAGTTAAACACAACTAAGTTTAAATTATAAACAAATCAACTTATCTAAATCTATTTATTACATGGGCCAGATTTAAGTTTAGACTTTTGTTTAATACAATTTGACCTATTTCATAATCAAATCAAGTTATAATCGAATCATGACTTCACCCATTTAACTCATTTAAAACTTATTTAATTCATTTAAAATATAATTAACCATTTCTATCCCGTTCAATCTGATCCGTATAGCCTGTATAAATCCATTTAATCCTTAAAAAATCGGCAATCTATTTAACCTGACTAGGCCAAATACCACATGTTTAATAAATACATTGAATTCAAATCTAAATTTTTAACATGTTTAATAAACAAACTAAGTTTGGATTGGATTTTTAACTCAATTAACAGTCAATCCAACCCAACCTGACGTGCATATCAAATGTTAATGACCAGTTCCAAGAGAAAAATTTAGGTACGTTGCTTGGATTATTACCAAATGCAAATGATTCGATTATTTGAAAGGATTTGAACTCCACATACATAGTTCTTCCACACACATTTACATAAAATCAAATACTTGCCAAAATAACCTAACAAACTTGAAATTACACGTTATCAAGCATGGCTCACTTCTCCCGGAAATGAATATCATTCAGTACGATACCACCACATACGACCGCTGATAAAAAGGCCAATCACCTGATCCATCTAAAGAGTAGACAATTTATTCCCAGAAACCACACTTTGGTTCAACCGGAGAAAAGAGTCCCAAACCGAGCACCCACAGGGAAACAGACTTAACAAATCTAAAGCAGCAGAACTAGGGGATGCTCAAACAGGCCACCTGCAGCAAATTCTCACCCCCTCGCCCAAGAGAATCGAAGTACGACTCACAGAAATGCATCCTTCTCGAGCAACTTCAGCACCTCCTCCTGATCGTTTAGCTTGGCAACATCAATGGGTGTCTTTCCGTCCAAATTTTGCAAGGTGCTGGCACCAGAAGAACTCGAAAGTAAACCACAATGATCAGGGACATGGCAGTAAGAATAAGTCTGTTTTACTTACACAGCTGCGCCATGCTCCAGTAGAAGAGCCACACACTCCTTCCGCCCATAACCAGCAGCATAATGAAGTGCGGTATTTTTATTTTTGTCCGATGCATCCACTGTAGCTCCTGCCTCAAGCAACACTTGAGCACACTTGACCTGAAACGCAACAACCAAAATTACAGGCTTAAGATTGTCTCAACCAGAAAAATGGACATGAATTTTTTTCAAACCCCCACCACCAAAAAAAAAAAACCTTCCAGCAGATGTGGTACTCCATTCTAACTTTTCTCTATTTTAGGACGGGACAATCCTCTGTGATGGTAAGAAAAAAGTTCTAATCTTTTCGTTTGGGAGAAGCTGGCTTCCCTCTCAGCCTGTTCTTTGATTACTGATATAACCTGCTTCCCCCTTCCTCTCCACTTTATCTCCTCCCTTTCATCATATAGATTGTGTGGGTTTCCCTATCCTTACTCTTAAAAGAAACAAGAAAAAGAAGAAAAAAATATGAATTGGATGGAAACAACAACTATGGCCCTGGTAAATTGGCTTTAAAGAATCAAATATGGCACTCACAGTTATATAATTTAAGATTTTAGATCTAAACTTGCAAGGTGAAATGGAGATTACAACTCAGATCATTATATTGCTTTCTAATGACAGGATCATTTAGGGGCAGAACAATGAATTCAATCACACGGATCTTTTCACCCAAGAGACCTTCTGAGTAATTACCAAAAAAAAACAGCCTCAGCTAGCTTGCCTCATGCAAAAAAGCTGGGGAACAAAGATGAAAAATTACAAAGCCAAGTACAAAGCAATCTACAATCAGATATTGCAGTTTGTTCTTCATGGATAAAAATTTAACTCATTCTGCAGAACATGGTGAAAAAATCTCTGCCTAATCCAGTTGGCGATTATCCTTTATTAATTGAGTATCAAATTTTGACTGCCTACATAATCCAGGATACAGTGTTCCATATACCTTCTACGGATCACCTAGATTGACCATGTCCTTAAGCTCAACTGGCATTGGAAATAGAGACCCAACATTTATTATTGTTTACAGCCTCCTGAATCGGTTGTTATAATCCTTTTATTCTGCAAATGGCACAAGAAAACCCAAAACATGGCAAATAAATGTCTTTCTCCATTCATTAGGGCAGAGAGAATAATAAAAATTAAAAGCCCCAATGAACTGTCAACATGACTGATCTCCAAAAGTGATGAATATCCTCTATTTAACAATCCCTTGGTTCCTAGTTCGTTTATTCTAAGCGTTACACCTCTTCTCAGAGCTCCAGCAGTAATGGCAGTCTTTCAAACTTGAGCACCATTATACTGTTTTGTTTTTCCATTACTAGACTTTGGCATGTACGAAGTAAATGTTTTTTTTAAAAGGAATAAGCAACAAACATTAAAGGAAGGGTTTGAACCCCCCGACCTTGTGGTTAACAAACATAAACCCAGTGCTAACACTGCACCTGAGATGCAGTGCTATTTGAATAGGTAACTTGGGAACTGAAAATTGGATGTGCACAAAGTGGAGCCTCATGAACAGAGATACTGGGGGAGTTTCCTTTTAATATTAGAATTGATTAATATGATCCTGCGAGCTCTTTCCTTTCTATATCCTTTCTAAATAATCCACTGGTTCACATAAATGCTTGGATGCCTCACTTGTAATCAAAAAGGCATATCTAGTTGAATGACCTAGGAGATAGCCATCATAACTGGATAAGCTCTTAATTATCCCCAAAACAAGAATGATATCCTAACATTTGATGCATCATTTCACTAAAGAAGCACTATGTCGTTACATCACTTAGGTTTTAAAGTGGTTAGTTATGTCAAGCATAAGTCAGTTTCTCCAAGAAATCAATACATGGTAAATAAATAAGATCATTGTTGATCCTATAATTGATTTTGATGATTGCCAAACTTTGAGTAATTATAAATCTAATCATATATTTCAAGGATGAATATAGATCTTTCCAAGTATTTAAATTAAAAAAATTATTCTTGGAAAAGATCTCCTCAAAAAAAACTAAGTCAAGAACTTTAAAAGAAATTTTCAAATTTCAGACTTGGAGTCAATCCTAAAGGCATAGAAGCCGACCCCTACACTAAAAATGGCTCAAAATTAAAGAAAACTAAATTTTAGGAAGGTCAGAAGTCGACCCCAGGAGAATTGGAGTCGACTATGGTACGCTGGAGAAGACTGGCATAGTCTCAAATCGACTCATGCTCGATAGGAGTCGACTCTCTCAAAAAAAGACAAAGAACTACATTTTTCAAGATCTTAGATTCGAGTTGACCTCACAAAAATTTAAGTCAACCCAACATCAAGTCGACTCAAGCACAGTGGCGAGCCAACTCTCTCAGAGAAGACAGAAAGCAAATTTTTCAGACTCTGAGACCGAGTTGACTCCTGAGGCAAACAAGTTGACTCGAAGGTAGCTCGAGTCGACCCTTGAAGAAATAGAGTCAAACCCAAGCACGGGATCAGCATAACAACTAGTTTTCTACAAGGTCTGGTCATTTTTCCACTCTAATGGCTACTCCAAGGCTTCCAACGATCAAATCTCCTTTTCCAGCCGTCTCCAAGACTATTAAAGGCTAGAGAAATTTTTAGAAAGCAAGATTAAGGGGTTTTAAAAGAGAAAAACATTTAGATTTTTTAAAGCTTCATTACGCATCTTTAGAAGAACAAAAAGGGAGGAATCAAGCACAATTTTCAGAGGATTTTCAAGAGCAATCTTCTCCTTCATCACCATCATCCTCTCCAGCATCATTTAAAGAGAGTGCTAGCATTCGAAGAGCAATTCAACAGCAACTTCTCTGAGCTTTAAAGAGTTCAAAATTTTCTATTCTAAAATTCTATACATTGTATTCTATGGGGGTTGTCTTTTCAAATTTCTTTAGGGTGAAATAAACATGGGTTAGACCCGTCCAAGCCCTAAATTGGTTTTATCATCATCAAAAAATTGTCATTATCAAAAAGAAAGAGATTATTGACCCTATGATTGATTTTGATAATTATCAAACTTTGAGTAATTATAAATCTAATCATATATTTCAAGAATGAATGTAGGTCTTTATAGGTATTTAAATTGAAAAAATTATTCTTAAAAA
>QRFJ01002300.1:56165-101165 GCA_006176705.1 Cocos nucifera
TGATCTTCTTGACAAGAGGGTGCTTGATAGTGGGATATTGTAACAATCTATTAATTAAAGATTTTGAAAAAAAATATGGAATTATTAGATTTATTGGAATTTTTGAATCATAATGTTCATAATGCAAGAATTTGATGAACAATATTTTGTTATTAAAAATATCTTATTTTGAAATATTATGATGAAGCATAATTGAAAGTGTTGATCTGGTTATGTATTATACTTGATTGATTTTAATACCACATAATTATGTATATTCTTATCGAACAAAAATATGAAACATGATTTGTAAAAATAATTTAATTCGAGATGACTTGAACTCTCGACCTGACTATGTGGAGAATCCTGCTAATTGGAGCTAATATATTGGTAAATTGATTTATCCTGAGAATTTATGTTGCAAGTAGATATGTGATATGTCATCCATAAATTCATGATAAATCGTTAGTAGATTTGCGGTTCCTAAGGATTTTATTATCAGATGATACATACCTGCCGCAAGATGACATGCAGCTTGCAGCAAGGTAATACATGATATTATGACTTTGCTATCGGATGATGCACAATATGCTGCAAGATGACATGCAGCTTATCACAAGATGGTATATGGGGTTATGACTTTGCTGCAAGATAATACACAACATGCTGCAAGATGACAAACAACCTGCCACAAGATGATATACAGTCCACCGCAAGGTGATACACAGATTTATGACTCTGCCATAAGGATAATGTGGTCATAGCACTGATGATAATTTGATAATTTGAAAGAAATTAGATTCTTGAAAGAAACTCAAATTTTAAAAAAAAATTAAATTTGATATGAATAATATTTTGATAATACTGTATAATAGAAATTGATTTCAAATTGATAAACTCTATATCCTTACTTTCTTTAATTGATTATTTATTTATTGCTTGATTTAATATAGTTGAGTGATCATTGCTAACTAAGCTGTCTAGTTCGTTATCTCATATTTTACTATTTTTATAGTTTTTGAAAACTAAGATAATACAAAAATATATATAGGAGAGCGATTAGAAGCGAACCTTCGATACTCTCATTTTAAATTGAAGATTTTACTAAAGTTGATGTAAGATCTTTTAAATATTATTAAATTTTATGAAATATAAAAATTAGATTTTATTTAGTTAAATTTTAAATTTAATTTATTGATTAATTTTTTTTGCTATTGCTTTATGATAGCATGATGAGATACCTTGTATACTTGTGGGGAGAGTTTCATACAAGTGCATGATAGTTGTTGCAACCCCTAACTCGCAATCTCAAATCGGAGGCATGACACATCTACTACAATTAATGCACAGTGGTGGTTAATGCCCGGATCTATTAGACCAGGGCATCAAACCACTGTGGATCCACCATGATAGGGGGATTATGCACTCTCATCCTTACCATTTTCTCTTTCCTCCTCAGTTAGGGCAAGTGCCCTCCTAGCACCAATATGTTGCTGTAATCTCCGATCCGGACTAAGGTTAATGGGTGGGGTCGATCCCTTACCGACCTAGAGTTTGATGCCTATCCAAGGATTGGAGCTCCTTGGAAACTGGAAAATAAAGTCTATTCTCATTAGAAATTTTCCAGTGGGGGATTCTTTGATGCTTAAGTCAGTTGGAGCTTGAGAATAGTAGAACAAGAAAATGAGAGAGAGTCTATTCTCTTGGAGGAAAAACTTACTTGAGAGTCCCTTGTGCCCTCTTTATATAAAGGGGGTAGTCATATGTTACCTCCAAATTTGATAAAGGAAGTAGAGAATCAATACCCGCAATCACTGTTAGATATATGTGCCCTAGAAGCCAGAATTGGCTGACACTTGTAATACACTTCTAAGGGCAAAATTGTAATTTTGACTATAATTAATGAAATGGGTTATTTTCTATCACACATGTGTATTTAGTGTCTGTGATACATCCTTTGAGTTAATGATAATGATAATTCATATTTTCAAGAGTTGAAAATTTAAGACATGAATAATCATTATTAACTCATAAACAGCTCCCGACCATAGGATCATCACGAGGATGGTGATTGATCCGGAAGGTTGGTGTACGATCGCTTCTCTTTAGTAGATGAGTCTTGAGTCTACGGTGTGGAGACACCGGAGCGAGAGTACAGATACTCGTTAGAGAACGAGGGCACTGAGCGTGACCACCTCGAGTAGTCATTAGGGAGTCTACCTTCTCGTCAATGACTGACTCGATGCTGCAGTAGTGTGTCTGGTTCTTTGACCTGAGATGCATTGGTAGTTCACCTTGAGGGTGTTATAGTTTGACTACACCATTACTCGGTCTCCTAGCCATATGGAACCCTGAGGTGTATGTTGGCTATAGCATGTTCATTGTAGGAACTGGATTGCATCAAGATGGAATCTATCTACCTCGGTGGTAGAGGAGTAGCCCTATGATGATCATGAGAATCAAGTCCAGAAATCCATGGCCATGGTAGAGTGAAATAATAGAAAGAGTTTCTATTTAGATTTTCACATTGGACTCGAATCGAATGATTACATCATATGACAGGAGACTAGGGTTTGACGAGTTCACCTTAACCCTAATCTGATCGGGGCTCAAAGATAGAAGAACTGAATCACACAGGTAGCTGCACCAAGAGGTTCGCATTCAGCTCTGATGGGTTGCCACCATATACTGCTAGGTGTCACTGATGGGATTTTGGGAGCAATTAGAATGATTTAGATGATCGATCATTCTAGCTGTTCGAATCAGAAGAGTTCTGATCCATCGAAAGGAGTTTCGATGATGTCTATGATAGAGATCATGACATATCCCATTACCATAAGCGAACTGAACCTAACTGGGTCACACAAACAAGGGTTTGAATCTGGTGATCATCAATTAACTGATCTAGTTCAATTGATCTGAATGAGATTCAATTAGGTTCAAGGAAATCGTGCTAGCACTCGATTGAACCTAACGTTCTTCTTTTACTATCATAAATAAGTTGTCCTGACTGAGCAAAGGAGTTTGTGCTCAATCAGAGGCCTTCATATGGTCTGACTGGAGGTTGTCCAAGTCAGAATAGGTTGTCTTATTTTGTAAGACATTACCTGCCATTTTTGGTCACCTGCCATTTCTTGTTCTTTGATTTGGTCAAAAGTCTACCTTTGACTGGTCAAGACGTTGACATTCATCCTTTGACTTTTGACCACATGTCATGCACTATTGGAGAGCTGGTGGGGGCTTGTCCCCCTGTCAGAACCTGGCAAGGAGAAGGGCGCACGCCAAGGGTGGCGTGAGCCCAAGTAGGAGGCGCCTAGGAGTCCTTGTTGGACAAGGACTCCACCTCCCTTTTGGATTCCAATCAGAGTTCTACTAAGAATCCAGTTTGACTGGTCTTAGGCGCCCTCTAAGGAGGAATCCAGGGGTCTCTATTCCAACCAATCAGATTTAGATCTGATTTCACAAAGGGTTGTGATTGGTTGAGAGGAAGAGGAGTTGGATCACAAGAGGTCTATAAATAAGACCCTGCGCCCAACCCTAATCCTAGGTGAAGTGAATGAGATTTCCCACACCCCAAGGCTGCCTCTCCCCTCCTTCTCCATGCCATAGTCTCTTCTCCCCTTGCTCTCCACGTCCAAAAGTATTTTGGATTTAGTTTGGTGCGATTCAGATCAAGGAAAGGCGATCAAAAGCAAGAAGGCTGCGCTGCTGCAAAAGGACGACTGCAGATCTTCAAAAGAGTTTTGAAGATCCTCCAGATCAGATCCAGATCTAATTTTTGGAGGTGTGATAGAGAAGAAGAGGTTCTCCAGATCCAACCCGAGTGGATACCGGTAGAGGCCATGCGCTTGCCTGGCTAAGATCCAGAACCTTTCGCTGCATCAGATCATCTACAGGGTAATAGGATTACCAAATCAGGTAAATTAAATTAGATTTAATTTATCTTATTTTATTTTATTTATTAAAATAATAATAATCAGATCTGAAACATATCAAATGATCTTGAGATCAAGAGAAAATTTTTGAAATATATCTCTTGATCTAATCAGATCTGAACGAACCTGGACCGGGAAATCAGGATTTTCCTTCAACTGGTATCAGAGCCATGGTTCTAAATTGTTTAGATCTGATTTTAATTTTATTTTAATTAGAAAATAAAGTGATTTCAATGTCACAGGAGATTGTGATCAGATCTGAAATCAGAAAATAAAAATTAAATGATTGGATCTAAGAACATGAAGATATGCATGACTAGTTCTAGAATAGAATAGTTCTATAGAATAGTTTTGCATGTCTTTGATTTAATCTGATTAAATCTATTTTAGATTCTTTCTTATTTACTGTTTTCTGATATTATAAGTGTTAATAATAACATCTGATAATAGCAAATAAAATTATTTAATTTTAAATATAATATGAGATATGATAGATGCATGACTAGACTAATTGTAGAATAGTTCTACATAATTGTCTAGATTAGAATTTATTTTGATTAGATCAATTTAAATCTAATTTTTTAGATTATTATGTGATAATTTAGATCTAAAAACATGCATGAATTGATACATGAGATGTATGCAAAATATGCCTTGATTAGATCTAAATTTGTATATGAGATATATGATATAGATCTATAACTGTTTTGTAGATTTACATGTTCCTGATTAAGGCGTTCCTCTTGACCGTCGTCATAAGAACGAAGAAGGGTTTAAAGGCCCTCTCTTCCCATTCGATGGGGTGTTCTTAAGAAACGTGTAGGGGTGCTGCGTGTTCGTCCTTAATCAGAAACCCAAAACTTACTTTCTGCAAAACCCTAGATCCTGAAACCCTAGGATTTATTGTGCATATTTTATTATGAACCCAACTTAATTAAGAATTAAGTTTATGGAATATTAATTAGGTCTAAAATTGAGAATTTTAGATCTAAGATATATTCATAATACTGGGTTCGGGCTTGGGTAGCTCAATTAGGTCTAAGCGGTTGATCAAACCGAATCAAGAGTTGGTTAGATGGGATCAACAATGCTTAAATTGACCAGCCTAATAGGATTAAGTCTGGGTCAAGATCGAGTCACGATCAAGCAAGACCTAATTAGGCTCAGAGGTTAGAGTCTGGATTATAGGCTAACCCAATTGGTTCTGACTCAATTCTCATGCCATTAGGTTAGTCATAATTGTTATGACTAAGCCAAGTCTAGTTTAATGAGACCTGAATCAATTCTCCCTAAGAAAAGATTAAGTCTGAGGTCTTCCACCATTGTAGACGTGCGGGCCCTTCCCGGGGTTGATTGTTCTCGGCTGGATACAGTGGCTCAGTTGCACCGGGAAGATGCAACCATGTCTATTAGGCATTGGATGCTATGGGCTGGAGGATGAGTTAGGCTCAATATTTCGGATACGGTGAGAGACCCAATTAGGAACCCAGTCCATGCAAATGGTGGGTCTGACTTAACTAAGGAGTGGATCAATATTCCGGATACGGTGAGATCCATGAATTAGAGACCAAGTTTGGGTGCACCATGATTAGAGAATCATTAAACAAGAGTTGTTCACTCATTGGCTAATCCACACCAATAACTGTTAGGTGAGGTGATGAGTCAGTTTGGTGAGACCCGCACCACCCACTAGAAATCATCAATCGCGGAGATTTTCGCATCTCTACAGAGGGAGTGTAGGGATCCGAGAAAATAGTGGGAGCTAATTTGTTTAAAAATAAATCTTAAACAAATTGGTCAAGTCAAAATTACAGTATCTAATAGAATCTTGACTCTCTACAGAAAATATATCTGCGTCCAACCCACTGAACACGTATCCTAGACACACATAGACTGACTGACCCAATTATAAAGATTGGCTCAGAAACTACAAAATTGTTTGGGTTCAGAGAAGTTAACAACATGTTTTGGACCAGGACCCTTCCACCTTACCAGCTCGTCCATCCACTGAACAGAGAGCATCTCTGGAAAAATGGATTGACGAAGACAATAAGGCCAGATACTACATGTTGGGCTCGATGTCTGATGAGCTCCAGCGCCAACATGAAGATATCGGGACTGCTCGCCAAATGTTGGCTCACCTACAGGAGATGTTTGATGAACAGAGTCGCACAGCCAAATATCAAGTCACAAAATGATTTTTTAAGGCTAAGATGCGTGATGGGCAGTCAGTCCAAGATCACTGTCTGATAATGATCAAGGACATGAAAGAGCTTGAGAAGCTCGGTGTGAAGTTGGACTTGGATTTGCAGAACGATATTATTCTGCAATCCTTGACTGATGCATATGGGCAATTCATCATGAATTACCACATGCATAAACTTCAGAATTCCTTGGCCGAGTTTGAATGAATATGCTGGTTACTGCTGAGCTTTCTATGAAAGATTCTAAAGGTCAGTTCTTGCTATGGAACGGACTTCTTCAAAAGAAAGTCTATGGAAAGAAAAAGAAGTCTGTGAAAAAGCAAAGGTAGAAGGATCAAAGAAGAAGAAGGCAGAATCGAAGAAGAAGGCCGATGGCAAAGGAAAGTGTTTCCATTGCAACAGCGACGGCCATTGGAAGCGGAACTGCCCTACTTACCTGGCCACCCTAAAGAACAAGAAGGAAGGTCCTTGGAGGTATGCTCGTTATTGAAGTCTAACCTTACGTTTTCCTTCCTGCGTATCATATGTCTTTTCAAATTTCTTTAGGGTGAAATAAACATGGGTTAGACCCGTCCAAGCCCTAAATTGGTTTTATCATCATCAAAAAATTGTCATTATCAAAAAGAAAGAGATTATTGACCCTATGATTGATTTTGATAATTATCAAACTTTGAGTAATTATAAATCTAATCATATATTTCAAGAATGAATGTAGGTCTTTATAGGTATTTAAATTGAAAAAATTATTCTTAAAAAAGATCTCCTCAAAAGAAACTAAATCAAGAACTTTAAAAAAAAATTTCAAGTTTCAGGCTTGGAGTCGCCCCCAGAGGCATAGAAGCCAACCCCTGCACTAAAACAGTTCAAAATTAAAGAAAACTAAGTTTTAGGAAGGTCAGAAGTTGACCCGAGAAGAATTGAAGTCAACTCTACTATGCTAGAGGTGATTGGCATGGTCTCGAGTTAACTCATACTCAGTAGAAGTCGACTCTCTCAAAGAAAGACATAGAACTATATTTTTTAGGATTCCAGTTTCGAGTCGACCCCTGAAAAATAGAGTTGATCCCAAGCACGGGATCAGCATAATGACTAATTTTCTACAACATCTCCAACGGCCATTTCTTCACACCTATGGCTACTCCAAAGCTTCCAACAGTCAAAATATCCTTCTCCGGCCATCCCCAAAACTATTAAAATCTAGAGAAACTTTTTGAATGTTAAGATTAAGAGATTTTAAAGAGACATTTGAATTTTTTAGAGCTTCATTGCACATCTTTAGAAGAGCAAAAAGGAAAAAATCAAGCATAGTTTTCAAAGGACTTTCAAGAGTAATCTTTTCTTTGATCACCATCATCCTCTCCAACATTATTTGAAAAGAAGTGCTAGCATCCAAAAAAGCAATTCAATAGCAACTTCTCCGAGCTTTAAAGAGTTCAAAATTTTCTGTTCTAAAATTCTATACATTGTATTCTTTGGGGGTTTTCTTTTCAAGTTTCTTTGGGATGAAAGAAACTTGGGCTAGGCCCATCCAAGCTTGAAATTAGATTTGCAAAAATTTTAATTGGTGAGCCAAAAAAATCAACTAGATTGATTGTGAGCTCAAAAAACAATCAGTATAAAATTTTGATTAGTGATCCCAAAAAACCAACTAGATTTGTTTGTGAACCCGGGTAAAACAAATGTACTGTAATCAAGTGATTATAGTAGAATTTCCAAGGAGAGCTTGGAGAGTGAACGTAAGTGCTGGGTTACACCGAACCAATATAATTCTATTATGTTTGTGTTGCAACTTGCTCTCTTTATCTTCTTACTTGTTTTTAATACTTGTTTAGCTTTGTTTTAAATTCCTACATAGTATCATATATATCTTAATTCCACCGCTGCTTGCATTTTACACATCTTAAATACAAACTTTAGAATAAATTGAAGCACATACTTGTTTAGGATTTAATTTGGTTGAAATATTTAAAGAACCCAATTCACCCCCCTCTTAGGTTGCTACATTTCTAGGCAACAATTGATATCAGAGCAGATGCTCTTGTATTTATTGTTATCCTAACCATCTAGAGTGGCAACCTCAATCGATTCCTCATTTGCTGAAGATCGATCTATATCAAAACCACCACTATTCAATGGCACAAAATATACATTTTGGAAAGCTAGAATGAGGATTTTCATACAAACTTTATATTATGACATGAGCAGTCATAACTAGAGGACCACATCCATAATTGAAATTAAGGAAGTCTCTTCCCAAATTGGAAAAGAATTGCATTGAAAATAATAAGAAGATAGCTCAATTAATGCAAAATCCATCAATGTACTTTATTGCTCATTAGATGTATAAGAAATTAATAGAATATCAACTTATACATCAACTAAAAAAATTTGGGATGCATTAGAAATAATGCATGAAAGAACAAGCCAAGTTAAAAAGTCTAAAATTAATTTGCTTGTTCATAAGCACGAAGCATTCAAAATAGAACAACATGAGTCTATTTCTGATATGTTACCATATTTACTAAAATAATCAATGCTTTAAATGATCTTGACAAAAGGTATACTGACCATGAGCTTGTATGCAAGATTTTAAGGTGTTTACCAAAGACATGAGAAGCAAAGATGACAGCCATACAAGAAGCAGAAGATCTTAGCAAGCTATCCTTGGAAGAGTTGATAGGTTCACTCGTAACTCATAAGTTGAATATGGCTCAAAAAAAAGAGTCAAGAAAGAAGAAAAAGACCATCGCCTTCAAATCATCTGCCCATTTAGAAGAAAGCGATGAGTCAGAGAAAGTTGAAGAAGAAGAAAAAAATAAAGATGAAGATGAGGACATGGTGCTACTCACAAGAAAATTCAAAAAATTCCTCATAAAGAGAAGTTTGAAGAAAAAAGAAAATAAAAAAGAAAAAGAAAGAAGAAATATCCCTTACCACAAGTACAAGGCACACCATAAGCCCGATTGCCTCCTACTCAAAAAGAACAAAAGGAGGAAAAAGGGTGCAATGTTGGGCATTTGGAGAGATAGTAATGTTTCTAGTTCGAATAAGGAAGCGGACGCTCCAAATTTATGTCTCCTGGCCAATGATGATGAGGTATATCCTAAAAACCCTTCCGAATTTATATTTGATGAGTTATTTAAAGTCTTTAATGATTTAATGAATAAATATAAAAAGATAGGGCTGAAAAATAAAGAACTCAAGAAGTCTAATTTATTTTTGGCTTAAGAAAAAACAAAATATTGATTGAAAAAGATGATGTTTTGAAACAAAATATTTATTGATTTTGATGATTTATCAATGCCTATAATGATCATACTTCATGATTTGGATGTTTGGATGTATTGATTGTACTTCAATTTCAAAATCAATATACTTCTTTTATTAGTATAAGCACATTTTTTTAAATTCAATATGTTCTCTTAACTCCTCATATAACATGGTTAACTTAGAAATTTAAGTTAAAATAAGGCTGATTGCACAAGAAAACATTTGGGTGCAAAACTTACAAATTGAATTAATTTATGACATTCTCATAAGACGTAATTGGTGATACATTTCAAAAATTGCATGATATAATAATTCCAAGATAAGTCATCAATTCATAAAAGATTGCATGATTAATGAATTAATTTGCATTGCATCTTAGGTTCATCCCCAAGGATTTGCAAAATCTCCTAGTAGAACCAAACTTATACAGCCAATATCTAGATTCCCCTTATTTTGATCATACTTGACATGATTATTTGAATTCCTAATTGATTAATTTTTGATCCCCCAACCTAATTTGTATCATTCTTGATCCTCAATTTAATTGCAAATTAATTTCCATTAAATTTAAACAAATTTCCTTGATGTAAAACTCCTTGAACTATTTTCTAAATCAAGGAGTTGATTCGAGAACCAAAGGAGTCGACTCGAGAACTCAACAAAAATTAAAACAGTTCTATGAGGAGTCGACCCTAGCCTTCACTAAAGTCAACCCCTCATCTGGAGTTGACTCGAGTCTAAGACGGGTCGACCCATGTCGAGATGGTGTTTTAAAATCGGAGTCGTCCCGTGGCTCTTGTTCATTTTATTGCTTCTCCCAAGCCAAAATCTAGTTCAAAACCCTCCACCCAAACCGACCCTTTCCACTCGATTTTTCATTGGATTTCCGGTGATTTGGATCTCCAATGGCACCCCACAAGAGAATGGCCCAAAGAAAGAAGCAATCCCATATGGAACCGTCACGCCTAGCTCATCTCCAACTCCTCCCATCCATGAATGCCAATCAAAGCATAGGAATGAGCAAAAGGGAAAGCATCCACAGCCCATCCACCACCTTCTCAGGTCCCTCCACCCGCTAGGGCAACCCCTTCTAGAATGCCAATCTCTTCTAGGGTTGTTTGCATAGGTAGAAAAGTGGATTTTGAGTTCCTAGACCGTGAGGGCTTCAAAATTGGTCAAAAAAATTAAGAAATCAGGATGGGGTTTTCTGTGTTCCCTTGATGTTTTGACCTACCCCAACTTGGTTAAAGATTCTTATGCTAATGTGAAAGTCGGGGTAGGAAGTGTGGTGTCAGAGATGAAAGGTGTGCGCATTGAGATTGACACTAAGAGCCTTGGACGCACACTCCAAATGCCGACCATTGGGAGGAAATCGAATGACCTCATGCAGCATGAATCTGGACTAAAAGTTATCTTAAAGCATGAGGATGTTGAAGGGATCAAAGATGCGAGTGCCAACCAGTTGAGCATCAAGATGAGATTGCCCCATCAAATCATCAATCGGATCTTCCTGAAGATGGGAAGATTTGACCTTGTTTTAGAGAGAGATATCACACTTATGTACCACATCATCCGAGAGATCCCATTGAGCCTTCCTCCTTTCTTCATTAGGCAGATGCAAGATGCAGCGAACCGATCGAAGCTATCACTACCTTGCAGCATGGTTCTTTCTAGAAGCATGGGATAGACCTTTGAGGGGGAGACCACTAGAGCCCTGTTGCATACAGATACATGCAACGAGCATTCACTTCAACGCATGGGATTTAAGATAGATGGTGCTCATAGGATTCATAGAAGAGCTCAGAGGGATGAGGATGATTCTGATTCAAACGAGGCTCCTACAACAGTTCCTATGGCAGATATAGAGTTGAGGATTATTTTATAATTTTATAATTATAAAACACTTGTAATACGCTTCTTAAGGTAATTTTATAATTTTGACTATAAATTAATAAAAAGATTATTTTCTATCACAGTGTGTATTTAAAGTGTCTGTGATACATCCTTTGAGTTAATGAAATGACAATTCATATTTTCAAGGATTGAAAATTTAAGAACCGTAAGTTCATCATGAGGATGATGATTGATCCGGAAGGTTGGTGTATGATTGCTTCCTTAGCATAGATGAGTCTTGAATCTATGTTTGGAGACACCGGAGCGAGAGTACAGGTACTCGTTAGAGAACGAGGGCACTGAACGTGACCACCTCGAGCAATCATAAGGAAGTCTACCTTCTCGTCAATGACTGGCTCGATGCTACAGTGGTGTCTGGTTCTTTGACATGAGGTGCATTGGTAGTTCACCTTGAGAGTGTTATAGTTTGACTACACAACTAGATATCCTAGCCATTCAGAACCCTAAGATGTATGTTGGCTATAGCATGTTCATTGTAGGAATTAGATTGCACCAATAGGAGATCTACCTCGATAGATGAGTAGCTCTATGATGATTATGAGATCGAGTCCATAAGTCCATGACCATGGCAGTGTGAAGATGATAGAGTTTCTATTAGGATTTCACATTGGACTCGAATTGAATAATTAATTCATATGACGGATATTAGGTTTAACAAGTTCACCCTAATCCTAATCCTGTCGAGGCTTAAGATAGAAGAACACAATCACACAAGTAGCTGCACCAAGAGGTTCGCTTTCAGTTCTAAAGGCTTGCCACCATATACTGCTAGGTATCACTAGTGGATTTTGGGAGCAATTAGAATGATCTTGATGATCGATCATTCTAATTGTATGAATCGAAAAAATTCTGATCCATGAAAGATGCTTCGATAATGTCGATTATAAAGATCGCGACATATCTCATTACCATATAGAATTGAACCTAACTGGGTCACACAAACAAGAATTTGAGTCTGGATGTCATCAATTGGGCTAACCCAGTCTAATTGATTTGGATTAGATCCAATTAGGTTCAAGAAAGTCATGCTAGCACACGATTGAACCTAACATTCTCCTTCTGTAATCATTCTAGCTTGTCTCGGCTGAGAAAATCTATTTGGGCTCATTCAGGAACCTTGCCTTAGTCTGACTAGAGCTTATCCAGGTCAGAAAAGGATTGTCCTAATTCATCAGATGAATTTAAGACAATACTTGCCAATTCCTATCACCTGCCATTTTCTAGTTTCGGACATTGGTCAACAGTTGACCCTAGACACTTGGACACGGGGCCATGTGACATGCGTCCATTGGAGAGCACCTAGGGCTCATCCCCCTGCTTAAAGAGGAAAGAGAGAGGGCACATGCCTAGGACCCTAGGCGTGCGCCCCATGTGGATAAGATGGAGTCCCATACAGATGAGACTCTAGGGACACTTGATAACCTTAAACTCATTGGGTTTATCCAGTGTTGGCGCCACTTTAGTGGATTTTTTAGGGACTCTTATCTGATATGATCATATGACATCACCCCACCAATCAAATTTAGATCTAATTAAATACAAACCTTTGATTGGCCGAGGTGATGTAGCACTGCATGACGCAGCAAGATCTATTTAAATCCTATCTGCACCTAGGGTTCTAATGCTTTTCCCTTTCACCACGCCGCAAAGCTGCCCTCCTCTCTTCCACACCTCCCTCTGATCCTCTCACTCCCCTCTCCACGCCCAAGGAGTTGGGCGCAAGTCCAGTAAGAATCCATAGAGCATTGGTGCCCAGATCAGGAAGAAGACTGCACTATTTCAAGAAACAACTACTGCTCTTTAAAAAAAGTTTTGAAGAATTTTAAGATCCGATCCAGATCTGATCTTTGGAGCCTTGATTCAGAAGGAGAAAACCGCTAGATCCTGCCCGAGTAGACTCCGATAGAAGCCAAGCACGTGCGTGGCTCGATTCAGAACCTCAGGAGCGTCAGGATCATCATCAGAATAATCAAATTATCCTAATATCCTAATTAGGCACATCAGATGTTCCTTATTTAGATTTAATTTTTGTATTTAATATCAGATCACCTCGATCAGATCTGAGAATTCTTAGATATGATCGGATCGTAGAAATTTTTTAAAAAAAATCCATCTCAGATTTGATCAGATCTGGACAATCCTGTGATGGAAAATATAAATTTTCCTTTAACTGGTATCAGAGCTGCATTAGTAGTTCTTCGGATCTATTTTAGATCTGATTTTATTTTTATTTATGATCTGATATTAAAGGATTTCAAATGTCACATCAGATGTGATTAGATCTGAAATCAAAAAATTAAAATTAAATGATTTAGATCTATAGTATATGAGATGCATGACTAGACTAGGAATAGAATAGTTCTATATGTAGTCTAGTGTAATTATATTGTTAATTTGATTAAATATGATTTTAGATCTATTTTTTATG
The DNA here is from genome assembly GCA_006176705.1 of Cocos nucifera. Taxonomy (NCBI): domain Eukaryota; kingdom Viridiplantae; phylum Streptophyta; class Magnoliopsida; order Arecales; family Arecaceae; genus Cocos; species Cocos nucifera. The sequence goes on from QRFJ01002300.1 coordinate 69,896, forward strand.
TTATAAATGTTATAATCAGATCTGAAAAATAGAAAATAGAATTTTTAATTTTTAATTTATTCATATGAGATATGAAAGATGCATACTTAGACTAGTAGAATAGTTCTATAAACTGTCTAAAATAGTTTTATTTTGATGTGATCAATTTAAATTCTATTTTTCAGATATAATATATGATATATCAGATTTAAAAGCATGCATGTTTAATTAAGTTATGATACATGAGATGTATGCAAGGCATGTATAGGTTAGATCATTAATTACATATGTGATATATGATTTAGATCTAACTTGTTTTGTAGTAGAAATTATATTTCTGATTAAGACGTTCCCCTTGGCCATCCGATTATAAGAATAAAATAGGGTTTAAAGACCCTCTCCTCCCATTTGATGGGATATTCTTATGACGTGTAGAGATGCTGCACGTTCGTCCTTAATAAAAAAATCAGAACTTATTTTTCTGCAAAATTCTAGGTCCTGAAATCCTAAAATTTTGATACATGTTTTGTTTATGAACCCAAACTTAATTAAGAATTAAGATTATGAAACTAACTGTCTAAAAATTATAAATTTTCATATCTAAGACACCTTCATAAAATTGGGTTCGGGCTTGGGTAGCTCAATTAAGTCTAGCGGTTGATCAAACCAAATCAAGAGTTGGTTAGGTGGGATCAAAGAAAGCTTAGATTTGACTAGCCTAATAAGATTAAGTTTGGATCAAGATCGAATCACATTGAGATGTGACTCGATCAAGTCAAGACCTGATTTAGCTCCGCGATTTGAGCCTGGATTGTAGTCTAACTCGATTGGTTCTGATTCGACAATTTGGTGTCTAAGATAAGTCTGGCAGATATGACCGACTGATTTTCAATTGGGAGCTACTCGACCTGAATACATTCTTGTCTAGTTAATGGCATATCCCTTTCATCGGTCTCACTTACCTGGCCATTTGTGTCGACCCAGTTCCGATTTGAGGTGGCTAATAAGTCGAGCCAACCCATGCCATTAGATTAGTCATAATTGTTATGACTAAGTCAAGTCAAATTTAAAGAAACCAAAATCAAATCTTCCTAAGAAAATATTAAGTCTAAGATCTTCCACCATTATAAATGTGCGGGCTCTTCTCAAGGTTGATTGTTCTCGACTGGATACAGTGATTCAGTTGCACCAGAAAGACGCAACTATGTCTATTAGGCATTGAATGCTACAGGTTGGAGGATGGGTTGGGCTCAATATTTCGAATACGGTGAGGGACCCAATCAGAAATCCAATTCGTGCAAATGGTGGATCTAACTTAACTAAGAAGTGAAGCAATATTCCGCGCACGATGAGCTTCATGAATTAGATATCAGGTTTGGATGCACCATAATTAGAGAATCACTAGATAAGAGTTGTCCACTCATCGGTTGATCCATCACCAATAACTGTTAGATGAGGTGGTGAGTCAGTCGATGGGATCGCACCACCCACTAGAAATCATTGATCGCAGAGATTTTCGCATCTCTACCAAGAAAGTGTAGTGATCCGAGTAAATAGTGAGAGCCTAATTTGTTTAAAAATGAAACCCCTAAATAAATTGATTAAGTCTAATTACAAAATCTAACTAGAAACTTGACTCTCTATAGAAAAATGTCTGCGTCCAATCTACTAGCCCGTATCCTGGACACCCATAGACTGACCGAACCCAACTACAAGGATTAGCTCTGAAACTTCAAAATTATTTTGGGTTCCGAGAAGTTGACTCATGTGTTGGAACAGGATCCTCCCACTTTATCAGTCCATCCATCCGCTAAACAGAGAGCATCCCCGAAAAAATGGACGGATGAAGATAATAAAGCTAGGTATTACATGTTGGGCTTGATGTCTGATTAGATCCAGCGCCAACATGAAGACAAAGTCTAGCCGCCAAATGTTGGCTCACCTGCAAGAGTTGTTTGGTGAATAGAATCACACAGCCAAAAATCAAATCACTAGGAGACTTTTTAAGGCTCAGATGCGTGATGGGCAGTCAGTCCAAGATCATTGTCTGATGATGATCAAGAACTTAAAAGAGCTTGAGAAGCTCGATGTCAAGTTAAACCAAGATCTACAGATTGATATAATTCTGCAATCTTTGATTGATGCGTATGGACAGTTCATCATGAACTACCATATGCATAAACTGCAAAATACCTTGGCTGAGCTTATGAACATGCTGGTCACTACTGAGCTATCCATGAAAGATTCTAAAGGCTCATTGCTTGCTATGGAGCGGACTTCTTTCAAGAGTCTTTTGGAAAGAAGACCATGAAGAAATAGAAGATGGAAGGTGGGAAGGAGGCAGAGCTGAAGAAGAAGGCTGCTGACAAGAAAAAATATTTTCATTGCAACACTGACGGCCACTAAAAGCGAAACTGTCCTCTATACCTGGCCAGCCTAAAGAATAGAAGTAGACAGGTCCTTCTGAAGGTATGCTCGTTATAGAATCTAACCTTACGGTTTCTTCTGCATCCAGTTAGGTACTTGACTCTGATTCTAGTGCTCATTTGTGCACTTCCATGCAGGATCTTGAGGAGAGCAGAAGATTGAGGGATGGTGAGATGATCCTGCGTGGCGAGAACGAAGCAAGAGTTGCTGCTGTGGCCGTAGAAGCCTACCCTCTTCGATTACCAATTAGATTAGATTTAGTTCTTAGGGACTGTTTTTATGTGCCTGCAGCAAGCAGAAATTTGATTTCTGTTTCATGTTTAGCACAAGAAAGCTATGTAATTAGTTTTCTTAAGGACCATTGTAATATTCTTTTTGAAAGAAATAAAATTGCAAGTGATTTCTTTATTAATGGTCTCTATCAGTTACATATTGACGTTTCTGTCTTTAATATCGAGCAAAACATGAATGCCATAGGATCAAAGCAACCTAGGGATAGTTTAAACGATAGGTATCTTTGGCACCTTAGGCTAGGTCATATAGCTAAAGACAGAATTAACAAATTAAAAAAATCCGGGCTATTGAGTCCGTTGACTTTCGAGCAATATCCGATTTGTGAATCATGTCTTCATGGCAAAATAACCAAACTCCCTTTTGTAGGACATGGGGAAAAGGCCACAGACCTACTTACCCTGGTACACAGATGTGTGCAGTCCATTTGATATGCCGATCAAAGGCAATTATATCTACTTCATCACCTTTACCAATGATCTGTCTCGATATGGGTATGTGTATTTGATGCAACATAAGTCTGAAGCCTTTGAAAGATTCAATGAGTTCAGACATGAAGTAGAAAACAAACAGGAAAATCTATTAAGATTCTTCGATCAGATCAAAGCGAATACCTTAGTCGAAAATTTCTAAACTATCTTAAGGATAATGGCAGTCTCATAATAGACTCCACTTGAAACACCTCAATGAAATTTCTGGACGAAGAAACCGAATCCTATTAGATATGGTCCAATCCATGATGAGTTTCATGGACCTCCCTAAATTTCTTTGGGGATAGTCTTATGACAGCAATATATCTACTAAATAGGATTTCCTCTAAAATCGTTCCTACCATACCGTATGAAATATGGCATGGTAAAACCAAGTCTGAGTCATCTCAGAATTTGGGATTGTCCGGCTCATGTTAAGAAACAACAAGAGGACAAAATAGAGTCTAGATCCTTTAGAGCTCGGTTCATAGGATATCCTAAAGAGTCATTGGGATATTATTTCTATTTTCTAAAAGACCACAATGTAATTATGAGTCGACATGCCATCTTCATTGAAAAATAGTTTATTCAAGATGATGACATCGGAAGACAGATTAGGCTCGAGAAAAAAGTCTTCGACAACGAGCTAAGGAACCTATGGAGCCCAATCAATTAGAACCAGTCTAAATACTACCTCCACCACCTCGTAGATCAAATAGGATTTTTTGTCCTCCTAAAAGATACTTAGGTACTACTGAAAAAGATGTAGAGGAAATGTTCCTCACGGGAAATGGGATTCATGGTGATGATCCCAAAACCTATGACGAGGCGATATCAGATATCGACTCTGAGAAATTGTTAGAGACAATGAGGTCAGAAATTGACTCAATGCGTTCAAACCAAATCTAGATCTTAATAGATCCACCTAAAGATATAGTACCTATTAGGTGTAAATGAATCTTCAAGAGAAAGATAGGTGCCGATGGGAATGTAGAGACATTCAAAACAAGGCTTGTAGCGAAAGGATATAGTCAGCGCAAAGGCATTGACTATCAGAATACTTTTTCGCCAGTAGCCATGCTCAAATCCATCCGCACATTGCTTGCTATTGCAACCTATTTCGATTACGAAATATGGCAGATGGACGTGAAAACGTTGTTCTTGAAGATATCTATATGGAACAGCCACTTGGTTTCACATCCAGTGATGGTGATCATAAGATATGCAAGCTATAAAGATCCATATATGGACTTCAGCAAGCATCTCGGAGCTGGAATGCTCATTTTAATGATATAATCAAATCGTTTGGTTTCGTAAAAAACGAGGAGCCCTGTGTTTTCAAAAGGATCAGTGAAGCGCTGTTGTCTTCCTCGTACTGTACATGGATGACATCCTCCTAATTGGAAATGATATTCCCATGTTGACTACAGTCAAAATGTGGTTGTCTAATGAGTTCTCTATGAAAGACTTAGGAGAAGCATCCTTTGTTCTGGAAATTAAGGTCTATAAAGATAGACCGAATAAGATGCTAAAACTTTCACAAAAAATATACATAGAGAAGGTGCTAAAAAGGTTTAGCATGGAAAACTCTAAAAGGAGTTTAGTATCCTTTAAACATGGCATTCATCTCTCCAAGAAGATGTGCCCTAACACTCCTGAGGAGATTGAACGCATGAGCAAAATCCCTCATGCTTCGGCAATAGGAAGCCTCATGTATGCTATGCTATGTACACGACCTGATATTGTCCATGCTGTATCACAAGCAGGTATCAATCGAATCCAAGCGAAGAGCATTGGACTTTTGTGAAATGTATCCTTAAGTACTTGAGAAGAACTAAGGATATGTTTCTATCTTTGCTAATGGAGAACTACAAGTCTAGGGGTTTACAGACTCGGACTTTATGTCCGACATAGATGATCGAAAGTCGACATCTGGGAGTCTGTTTATATGCAATGGTAGAACTGTCAGTTGGAAGAGTTCCAAGCAGACGGTGATAGCAGACTCCATGAAAGCAGAATACATCGCTACGTCAGAAGCTGCAAAAAAGACATTCTAGTACAAAAAATTCGCCACAGAACTCGAAGTGATGCCATCAGATGCCGTCCCTCTACACTGTGACAATAATGACGCCATAGCCCTAGCTGAGCCGAGATCTCACCAGAAATCCAAGCACATCGAGCGGCGATACCACCTCATCCGCGATTACCTCGAGAAGGAATACGTCGAGATCAAGAGAGTCGACACTGCAGACGTGCGACTGACCCACTGACAAAGCCATTGAGCCAGCAGACGATCGAAGCCCATTTTGAGAAGATAGAACTTAGATTTGTAGCCAATTAGCTTTAGATCAAGTAGGAGTTTGTTAGATGTGTATCCTAGAAGCCAAATTGGTTAAACACTTTTAATACACTTCTAAAGACAATTTTGTAATTGACTATAAATTAATAAAATGATTATTTTTAATCATAGTATGTATTTAAAGTATCTGTGATACGTCCTTTGAGTCAATAGAATGACAATTCATATTTTCAAGAGTTGAAAATTTAATACATGAATTTTCATAATTAACTCATAAACTACTCCCAACCGTAGGATCATCATAAGGATGGTGATCGATCCGGAAGGTTGGTGTACGAACACTTCCTTAGCATAGATGAGTCTTGAGTCTATAGTGTAGACACCGAAGCAAGAGTACTGGTACTCGTTAGAGAACTAGAGCACTGAGCATGACCACCTCAAGCAATTATAAGAAAGTCTATCTTCTCGTCGATGACTGGCTCGATGCTACAGTGGTATGTCTGGTTCTTTGATCGAAGGTGCATCTACAGTTCACCTTGAAGATGTTATAGTTTGACTACACCACAACTCAATCTCCTAACCATTCGGAACCCTGAGGTATATGTTGGCAATAACATGTTCATTGTAGGAATTGGATTGCACCAATAGGACATCTACCTACCTCGATAGATGAGTAGCCCTACGATGAACATGAGATCGAGTCCATAAGCCGATGGCCATAGCAGTGTGAAGATGATAGAAAAAATTTCTATTAGGATTTCATATTGGACTCGAATTGAATAATTAATTCATATGACGGATGTTGGATTTGACGAGTTCACCTTAACCCATCCTGTCAGGGCTCAAAATAAAAAAATCCAATCACACAAGTAGCTGCACCAAGAGGTTCGCTTTCAGTTCTAATGGCTTGCCACCATATACTGCTAGGTGTTACTGGTGGATTTTGAAAGCAATTAGAATGATCTTAATGATCGATCATTCTAATTGTATGAATCGAAAAAGTTTTGATTCATCGAAAGGTGTTTCGATGATGTCGATTATGGAGATCGCGACATATCTCATTACCATAAAAAACTGAACCTAACTGGATCACACAAACAAGAATTTCGGTCTGGATGTCATCAATTGGACTAATCCAGTTTAGTTAATTTGGATTAGATCCAATTAGGTTCAAGGAAGTCGTGCTAGCACACGATTGAGCCTAACATTCTCCTTCTGTAATCATTCTGGTTCATCCCGATTGAGCCAAATCTGTTTGGGCTCATTTAGGAACCTTGCCTTAGTCTGACTAGAGCTTGTCCAGGTCAGAAAATAATCGTCCTAATTCATTAGATGAATTTAAGATAACACCTACCAATTCCTATCACTTGTCATTTTCTAGTTTCGGACATTGGTCAACAGTTGACCTTGAACACTTGGACACAGGGCCACGTGGCATGCGCCCATTGGAGAGCACCTGGGGCTCTTGTCCCCCTACTTAAAGAGGAAAGAGAGAGGGCGCACGCCTAGGGTCCAAGGCCACATGGCATGTGCCCATTGGAGAGCACCTGGGGCTCTTGTCCCCCTGCTTAAAGAGGAAAGAGAGAGGGCACATGGATAAGATGGAGTCCCATACAAATGGGACTCCAGGGACACTTGATAACTTTAAACTCACTGGGTTTATTCGATGTTGGCACCACTTTAATGGATCTTTTAGGGACTCTTATCTGATATGATTAGATGACATCACCCCACCAATCAGATTTAGATCTGATTAAATAAAGGCCTCTGATTGGCCAAGGTGATGTGGCACTGCATGGTGCAGCAGAATCTATTTAAACCCTGTCTGCGCCTAGGATTCTAATGCTTTTCCCTTTCACCATGCCGCAAGACTGCCCTCCTCTCTTCCATGCCTCCCTCTGATCCTCTCTCTCCCCTCTCCACGCCCAAGGAGTTGGGTGCAAGTCCAGTAAGAATCCATAGAGCATTGGCGCCCAGATCAAGAAGGCTACACTGTTTCAAGAGACGACTACTGCTTCTTCAAAAGAAATTTTGAAGAACTTCAAGATCAGATCTAGATCTGATCTTTGGGGCCTTGATTCAAAAGGAGAAGACCTCCAGATCCGGTCCGAGTGGACTCCGTCAGAGGCCAAGCACGTGCGTGGCTCGATCCAGAACTTCAGGAGCGTCAGGATCATCGTCAGGATAATCAGATTACCCTAATCAAGTACATCAAATGTTTCTTATTTAGATTTAATTTTTGTATTTAATATCAGATCACCTCGATCAGATCTGAGAACTCTTAGATCTGATCAAATCGTAGGAATTTTTTTAGAAAAATCTGCCTCAAATCTGATCAGATCTATGGCGAAAAATAGAGATTTTCCTTCACTTAGAGCCACCTGACCTTACCTTTTTAGGATATGGTAGGACATATCTTGTAGAGCTTCAGTTCTCCCTGGCAATCCACCATTTTAATAGTTGTAAATGACAAGCATTTTGATCATTTTGATGTTTGTTCTCCTTGTAAACATCTCTTTGTAATCATCTTTTAAAATCAATGAAAATTGAACTTTTATAGAAAATGCAATGTCTTGTTTGATTGAATGTTTAGTTTGATTGATATACTTATATATCTTGCTTAATTAGAAAATTGCCTTGTGTGTAACATAAAAGGGAGAAATAAACAATAGATTAAGATTATTGAATGTGCATAATTTAAAAGAAAAAGGGAGAGAAAGTTGAAAAGTAAAATTCTCTAGTATTAACTCTTAAAAATAGGGGAAGAAAACATTATTGGAATAATAAAGGAGAAATGTTGGATTATTATAAAATCAGAAATTATTCTTGATTATTTGTACATTATCTTTGATCTATTTGTGCACTTTTGCTGTCTTATTCGTTTGATTGAATTTGAAAAAATCACTCTTTTTGATGTGCATTTTGAGAATCACTATCATATGCTACTTGATTTGCTCATTCTCATTTTGCATGATTTGATTGCCTAATTCTTATTACAATTTGTTGGGGATAAACCCTGTGATGGGATTGGTGTACAGGGCGAAAGCACAAATTTCAAAGCAAAATTATGAAATTATACAAACCAAACCCGAACCCTAGGACCACTGTATTAGCAATTAAATCATATAGCATGCATTTGTAATATAAAAGAAAGTATTAAACATACCTCTTATTTATAAAACCTGAATTGACCCTAATTGCCGACAGCAGTCCGTTAGGAGTTCCATCAAATGCCCACGTGTTCACCCTCCAACGTTGATCCACACGGAGATTTGATCAAGACACCAGCACCTCTAATTTATATAATTAAAATTCTAATAACAAGAACTTTAATTAAATGGGCAAGACCTTCCTTAGCCTTTATGTCACCTTCCTTGCCTCTCCTAACCCTTTTTTCTTTTTCCCTTGTCTTCTTAATTTTTCTTCCTAATCTCTTTATCTTAAAATGACTTCTTGTCCTTATAAGGACAAGGTCTGAACAAGAGAAGGGGAGAGAAAATTGGACAATAAGGAAACACTTATAAGAAAGAAAGATAACTTTTTTTTTTGAATCTCCGAATTCTCGATGCGCACCCCTATTTATAATGTACGTAGGAGTGCCAACACAATTTTCTCGCGCCCTTTCCATATTATTATCTCATGTCCCTTCAGCCTATCTCATGCCTCATCAGATAATAACGACATGTAGACTTAGTCCAAGAGGTGCCTTAAAGCAGAAGGACTCTTCGGACTAATTCTACGTAAGTTATTTATGAAGAGTCGTGGGCTTTTATTTTTGGCGCCACCCTTTTCATACCATTAGATCAGATAAGTAAGGCCATCCAATGGCTCTAAAAGTGGGACGCCCATTCAGCAAAATAGCGTGGAGATAATCTTTGAATAGTCAAAATCCCAAGGGACTTTGACTTGGTCCAAGAGGCGCCAAGGAAGAGTGGGCGGCAAGGAGTCCTAGAAGAGTGGGCGGCAAGGAGTCCTCATACAAATATTAATCAAATAACGAAGTATTTAACCTACAGAAGGACTCTTCTGCGTCCCATATCTAGATGTCCATGCCCATATTCAAAATTTACGCGACATAAAAAAGGGAGGAAAAGTCAAAGAAGGTAGGATGCCTACATAATTCCATGCGCCAAAGGACTCTTTGCGCATGAATGACTTCCCACGACGCAAGAGAGAGACTCTCTGTGCATGGGATTCTGTATGTGGACGCCCCATCTGAAGCCCAATCAGTCTAGGCTAATCTAATTCAAGACCAAATCCAATTTGGCTCAAATCAGGCCTTAATTAGCCCAAATTGGAAGCCGATTCGAATCTAGGTGCTAGGATTTGCTATATGTGCTAGCATGTTCAACTTGCAAACATGGTTTAATCCAATTAGATCCTTAACCAATTCTGTGTGACCCATTGGATTCCACATCTAGCCAGTAGTGGATCTGGGTGTGATTTGACCTAATCTGGTTAGAACTCAACCAAACCAATTTAGGTCAAAACTAGGCTACCCAATTTGACCAATTAGAACACTTTCTAATTTAATGATCAAATTAAAAAATTTTAATTCGATCGAACCCACAAAACATGATTGACGTCTAGCAACGTATCGTGACTTCTCGAAAAATGTGAAATTTTGATGGAAATACCAAAAATATCCTTCAATGGAAAATTATCGTGCAACTAGATCCTTCGATCACCCTACATCCTGAGTATGACTCTGGGTATGGAAATATGTCAAACCAACTATCATATTTATTTCTCTTTCAATCTTATGATGATAATTTATTTAATGAAACATTAGAAACCATTTCTAATTTTCATCATGCTTTGATCAAAGTTTTCCTAAATCATCATTTATTTGAAACAGGCAGGATGTGATTTCGTCTTACCAAGAGTGATCGATTCCATATTAACCTACTCACAACCTTCATATATAATCCATCATATCCAGATCACCTCGTACATGACTAAATCATAAATGAGTATGAACCAAAATATGGATTCATATATATAAAGTTCTATGGTAGTTTCAGGTCTAAGAATTACATGCACAATTCCACCATGAGAATCATCTATTGACATGTAGATAAGACTCCATTAGATATTCTCGACTTGGATCAATTCAGTGAGCTCATTCTCTAATGAGCACCCACATTCTCGTATTAGTGTCATACACAAGTGATTGTGAGATCAATCACCATCACAATCGAGCATACAAAGGATGTGCTAGTCTTACCGGAAACATCGATCCCAACTCAATGTTCCATCGACCAGGAATGTTTAAATTAGGATTTTAAGGTTTTAGGTCTTACTGGTATGATCTCATCATAATCCTAAAACCATAGCTTTAATTTATGGGATTCATCATAATCTTAAATAAATAATAAGACACTGCATATGATAAAATAAATGCCTTTATTTATTTTAAAATGTCATTACATGAATTTGAAAGACAAAGAACAGCCCAAATAAATAAATAAATAAATTTTGATTGACTTGAGGACATATTCCTTTCAATATCCCCCTTGCACTAAAGTCAATAGCCCTTATATTTTAATCCCATACAATCAAGGTGGCGATCAGTGGTAAAGCCTTAGTGAATGGATCTGCTATGTTGTTCTTTGAGTCTACTCGTTATATGACAACATCTTATCTTTCAATAATTTCACGAACGAGATGGAAGCATATCAGAATGTGTTTAGATTTATGATGAGACCTTGATTCCTTTGCTTGAGCAACAGCTCCAGTATTATCACAGTAAAGTAGTACTGGATTCTTAATTTCAGGAATAACACCCAATTCAGTGATAAACTTCTTTATCCAGACAGCTTTCTTAGCGGCTTCACTTGCAGCTATGTATTCTGCCCCAGTTGTTGAGTCAGCTACAGTTGGTTGCTTAGTACTCTTCCAACTCACTGCTCCACCGTTCAGGAATCATTTTCTCATTTTGTCGTGAACTATCATATGAACAAACTGAATTCTTCCTTGCCTGAGTTGTTAAATATGCTTAAGACAACAAAAAGCCATATCAAGAAGGATAAGGCTCTTCTTCTTGTGGATGGGATCTCGAAGAAGAAGGCAGGCAAAAAGGGTTCAAAGAGGAGGCTGAACCCTAAAGGTGGTATAAATAAGAAGAAAAAGGGGAAGGTCTCTGGGCAACCTTTACAGAATAATATATACATCATAATCTCATTATGATAAAAAATATGATCACATTATATAAATAACATGCTAAAAAAAAAAATCATATCATATTTTCATTTATGCCATTATAATATAAGCAAAGCAATATATGATTTAACCTAATAAGGCGTGCTCTGATACCACTGATGGGATTGGTGTACAGGACGGAAGCACAAATTTCAAAGCAAAATTATAAAATCATACAAACTAAACCCGAACCCTAGGACCACCTTATTAGCAATTAAATCATATAGCATGCATTTGTAATATAAAAGAAAGTATTGAACATACCTCTTATCGCTAAACCCTGAATTGATCCTAATTGCCGGCAGCAGTCCCCGTCAGGGATTCCACCAGGTGCCCACGTGTTCACCCTCCAACGTTGATCCACACGGAGATTTGATCAAGACACCAGCACCTCTAATTTATATAATTAAAATTCTAATACCAAAACTTTAATTAAATGGACAAGACCTTCCTTAGCCTTTATGTCACCTTCCTTGCCTCTCCTTACCTTTCTTTCTTTTTCCCTTGTCTTCTTAATTTTTCTTCCTAATCTCTTTGTCTTAAGATGACTTCTTGTCCTTATAAAGACAAGGTCTGGATAAGAGAAGGGGAGAAAGAAAATTGGACAATAAGGAAACACTTGTAAGAAAGAAAGATATCTTTTTTTTGAATCTTCGAACTCTCGGGGCGCACTCATATTTATAATGTACGTAGGGATGCCAACACATTTTCTCGTGCCCTTTCCATATTATTATCTCATGTCTCTTCAGCCTATCTCATGCCTCATCAGATAATAACGACATGTAGACTTAGTCCAAGAGGTGCCTTAAAGCAGGACTTCTACATAAGTTATTTATGAAGAGTCGCGGGCTTTTATTTTTGGCGCCATCAAATTATACCATTAGATCAGATAAGTAGGCCATCCAATGGCCTAAAAGTGGGACGCCCATTCAGCAAAATAGCGTGGAGATAATCTTTGAATAGTCAAAATCCCAAGGGACTTTGACTTGGTCCAAGAGGCGCCAAGAAAGAGTGGGCGACAAGGAGTCCTGAAAGAGTGGGCGGCAAGGAGTCCTTTCTCATGCAAATATTAATCAAATAATGGAGTATTTAACCTGCAAAAGGACTCTCTGTGCCCCATATCTGATGTCCACGCCCATATGTAAATTTACGCGACATGGAAAAAGGGAGGAAAAATCAAAGAAGGTAGGCGCCTACATAAACCCATGCACCAAGGACTCTTGCGCATAAATGACTTCCCACGTGCAAGAAAAAGACTCTCTAGCGCATGAGATTCTGGTATGTGACGCCCCATCTGAAGCCCAATCAGTCTAGGCTAACCTAATTCAAGACCAAATCCAATTTGGCTCAAATCGGACCTTAATTAGCCCAAATTAGAAGCCAATTCGAATCCGATTCGAATCCAAGTGCTAGGATTTGCTACATGTACTAGCATGTTCAACTTGCAAACATGGTCTAATCCAATTAGATCCTTAATCAATTCTCTTTGTGTGTGACCCATTGGGTTCCACATCTAGCCAATAGTGGGTCTGGGTGTGATTTGACCTAATCTAGTTAGAACTCAACCAAACCAATTTAGGTCAAAACTAGGCTACCCAATTTGACCAATTAGAATACTTTCTAATTTAATGATCAAATTAAAAAATTTTAATTCAATCGAACCCACAAGACATGATTGACGTCTAGTAACGTATCGTGACTTCTCGAAAGATGTGAAATTTTGATAGAAATACCAAAAATACCCTTCAGTGAAAAATTACCGTGCAACTAGATCCTTCGATCACCCTGCATCCTGAATATGACTCTGGGTATGGAAATATGTCAAACCCAATATCATATTTATTTCACTTTCAATCTTATGATGATAATTTATTTAATGAAACGTTAGAAACCATTTTTAATTTTCATCATACTTTGATCAAAGTCTTCCTAAATCATCATTTGTTTGAAGCAGGCTGCATGCGATTTCCTCTTACCAGGAGTGATTGATTCCATGTTAACCTACTCACAACCTTTATATATAATCCATCATATCCAGATCACCCCGTACATGACTAAGTCATGAATGAGTATGAACCAAAATATGGATTCATATATATAAGGTTTTATGGATTACATGCACAATTCCACCATGAGAACCATCTATTGACATGTAGATAAAACTCCATTAGATATTCTCGGACTTGGATCAATTCAGTGAACTCATTCTCTAATGAGCACCCACATTCTTATATTAGTATCATACACAAGTGATTGTAAGATCAATAACCCTCTCAATCGAGCATACAAAGGATGTGCTAGTCTTACCGGAAACATTGATCCCCAACTCAATGTTCCATCGATCAGGAATGTTTAAATTAGGGTTTTAAGGTTTTAGATCTCACTGGTATAATCTCATCATAATCCTAAAACCATAGTCTTAATTTATGGGGTTCATCATAATCTTAAATAAATAATAAGACACTGCATATGATGAAATAAATACCTTTATTTATTTTAAAATATCATTACATAAATTTGGAAGACAAAGAACAACCCAAATAAATAAATAAATAAATTTTGATTGACTTGAGGGCATATTCCTTTCATCCTGCTTCCGTCGAAGTCCAGTCTGATGCTTAGCCTAATGCAACTGGTAATCATAGAAGAGCTTCGATCGAAAATTCTCCCTCCAACGGCCAAACCCCAGCCGAACTCCTTTAGCAACCGAACTCCTCCAGCGGCCGAATCCCAGTCGAACTCCTCCAGCGGTCGAACCCCTCCCGGACTCCTCCAGCGACCGAACCCCTTTCGAACTCCTACAGCGGCCGAACTCCATCCGGACTTCTCCATCAGCCGGACGCCTTCCGAACTTCTCCTTCAGTCAAATTCCCCTTTCGGACTTCTCCTTCAGTGAAATTTCTCCAGAAGCCAAACTCCTTCCGAACTTCTCCTTCAATCGAATTCCTCCAGGAGCCAAATTTCTTTCGGACTTCTCCTTTAGTCGGATTCTCCTTCCAGACTTCTCCTTCAATCGGATTCCTCCAGAAGCCGAACTCCTTCCAGACTGCTGCTTCAATCGGATTCCTCCAGGAGCCGAATTCCTTTCGGACTTCTCCTTCAGTCGGATTCCTCCAGGAGCCGAACTCCTTCCGAACTGCTGCTTCAATCGGATTCCTCCAGGAGCCGAACTCCTTCCGGACTTCTCCTTTAGTCGAATTCCTCCAGGAGCCGAACTCCTTCCGGACTTCTTCAGTCGGATTCCCCTTCCGGACTTCTCTTTCAGTCGGATTCCTTCAGGAGCCGAACTTCTTTCGGACTTCTCTTTCTTTCAGATTCCTCCAGCAGATTACTTCCAGATTTCAGCTAGTATTCTTCCCGAATGATCCCCTCTAGCCGTATTCCCTTTAGGAGTCTGAACTCCTCTGGAATTGATATATGTCAAAGTTCTTCATCAACCAACGCCTGCTTCCTCCGAACTTCGACTATTAAATCTCGACGAACGGGCACATCACAACAGGTGACACCTCTCTCTCCGTAGCAAACCCCACGCGGCCCCTAGCGGCCCACTACCGGACGGTTATGACTGTCACTATCAATCTGCTTCAGACGACACCTCTCTCCGTAGCAAAACCCATGCAACCCCGAGCGACCCACTACCGAACGATTATGACTGTCACTATCAGTCTGCTACAGACTCCGTCTATAAAAAGGGACCCTCCAAATACGTTTTCTCTAAGCTCTCTTCTCCTCCCCCAAAACTCTGCTGAATTCTTTCCTGAGCACTAAATTCCTGTTGGCCAGAAAAGCTGACTTGATCGTCGGAGAGTCCTGTCGGAGCCACCACTACCGACTCCGGACGGGACTTTGTTTTACAGGTCACCAGCGGCGACCTCTTCTTCCTCAACTCCAGCTCGATCCAGCGTCGACCAGATTTCGCACCAATAGGATTGCCGCTAAAGGAAGGACCCTCTGCTCCTAAGGTACCCTTATTCTTAAAAGAGTGCTCAGTCGATCCTGTGGATCTTCTTCTTCAAGGTTCATCTCCATCCTCTCCCTCAATTCCAAGAAATGCCTCCAAAAAAGGCGACTACCCAGAGATCTACCACTTCTGCCACCAGATCTGAGCCAAATTCATCCGCTCCTGCTCCATCGTCGGCGCTTCGACCTCTTCCTCCACCGACGGCCACGATAGATCCAAAGCAGTTTAACCTGCTGATGCAGCAGATTCAGGGCCTCACCGAAATGGTGCAGGCCATGCGGCAGCCTCCGACGGCGATTCCACCAGGAAACCCGCCATCGGGATGTCAGAAACCGGTCTCAAGGAAGAGCACTTGGGCTAGCATACCCGTCGCCCATGGGAAGAAAAAATAGAGAGCAGAAGATCCTTGTTCGGATCGTGATTCTTCTCCGAAAGAGACCTCCATCACAGCCGAGAGCCTTCCAAGATCTGCGATCGAGATGACGTCCTCGATCAGAAACTACGGAAGATAGACTGGCGGATTGAGAAACTCCGCCATGTCGTCCTAGCTCACCATGACGACGTCCACATCGATCCCCCTTTCTCTCCCCGAATTATGCAAGAGCCTGTTCCACCGAACTTCAAGCTTCCCCAATTTGAAAAATATGACAAAACCTCTGATCCAATCGATCACCTGAAGACCTTTCAGATCATGATGCTGCTCCATGGCGCACCAAACGCCATCTTATGCCGAGCTTTTCTGTCTACCTTAAAAAGAACAGCAAGAAACTGGTACTCGACGTTGAAACCAGGTACGATCTCCTTTAAGCAAAAAAGCTATCAGTTTGCGGCTCACTTCGTTAGCAGCCGACGTCCGTACCAAGGTTCAGATTCCCTGATGAATATCAAGAAGGGGGAATCTATCCGAACTTACATCATCCGATTTAATACTGCCGCATTGGAGGTCCAGAATTTGGACCAGTCTGTTGCAATGGCCGCACTTAAGGGCGGCCTTTAGAAAAATGATTCGCTGTTTTCCTGGAGAAGTACTCCAGGAACTTTGTCGATCTGTTAGCTCGGGCTGAGGTATATGCTCGAGCGGAAGAAGCCTTCAAATTGAAAGATGAGAAAGCCGCAGGAGAGCGACAGATAGGCAAGTCTAATAAACCCATAGTTCATAGAGGACCGAATGAAGTTCGGCCATGCTCACGGACTCCCTCCGAGTGCAACCGAGCCCGAACTCCTCGAGCTCGTCGTCAAAGAAGTCCCGACAGAAAGGCACGAAGTTCTCCCCCCAGAAGAAGAATTACGATCTCCCCCAAACAAGCGCAATCGAAGCAAGTACTGTTTGTATCATCATGATCACAGGCACGATACTGAAGAATGCATTCAGCTCCAAGACGAGATCAAGGAGCTCATCAGGAGAGGCCGACTGGGTCGACTCCTCAGACGCCAGCCTAAAGCAAGTGAAGATCGACCGAGGGCACTGTCGCAGCCAGAACCACCAAGAAGGGAGGAACAAAGAGATCGGCCGCCTCTCGGCATCATCAATACTATCTCTAGGAAACTTAGTATTTTGACGAGCCGCCATCAATACTATCTCTAGGGAACTTAGTGTTTTGGCGAGCCGCCATCTCTCGACCTCAGAGCCAGAGGAAGCTTACCCCAAATTGGGAAGACCCGTATGAAATAGTTGTCCGGCCCGGAGCTTATCGCCTGAAAGAGCTCGAAGGAACAACGCTCCCACGACCTTGGAATTCAGAAAATTTGAGAATATGCTATCAGTAATTTTCCTCCAATAAAACTCCTCCATTTCAACATTATTATTTCTTGGTGCAAAAATTATGTGATGACAGGAAAGAAGCAATTGAAAGTGGCCATGTTAGGAATAGAAGGAGAACCTCATCCTAACATGAGCAAGTCGAAGACCTCAGATTATTTAAGACAGAAGGGTAGAGGCCCATTCAACGACCCATCTGTACTCCTAGTGCCATGTTAGGAATAGGAGAAGAACCTCATCCTAACATAAACAAGTCAAAGATCTACGGTTATTTAAGACAGGAGGGAGAGGCCCATTCAACGGCCCATCTGTGCCCCTAATGCCATGTTAAGAACAGGAGGAGAACCTCATCCTAACATGAGCAAGTCAAAGACCTCCGGTTATTTAAGATAGGAGGAGAGAGGCCCATTCAACGGGCCCATCTGTGCCCCTAGTGCCATGTTAGAAACAGGAGGAGAACCTCGTCCTAACATGAGCAAGTCGAAGACCTCCGATTATTTAAAATAGGAGAAGGGGAGAGGGCCATTCAACGGGCCCATCTATGCCCTTAGTGCCATGTTAGGAACAGGAGAAGAACCTCGTCCTAACATGAGCAAGTTCAAGACCTTCGGGTATTTAAGATTGGAGGAGAAGAGAGGCCCCGACAATGGCCCTAATGTGCCCCTACAAATCCGTTAGGAATAGGAGGAGAACCTCGTCCTAACGTGAGCAAAGTCGAAGGCCTCGTTCATTTTAGACGAGATGAGAAGAGAGGCCCCGACAACGGCCCTTATGTGGTCCTACAGTCCGTTAGGAACAAGAGGAGAACCTCATCCTAGCATGAGCAAAGTCGAAGGCCTCGTTCATTTTAGACGAGGTGAAAAGAGAGGCCCCGACAACGGCCCTTATGCACCCCTACAGTCCATTAGGAATAAAAGAACCTCATCCTAACGTGAGCAAAGTCGAAAGCCCCGTTTATTTTAGACGAGGTGAGAAGAGAGGCCCCGACAACGGGCCCCTAATGTACCCCCTACAGTCCGTTAGGAATAAAGAGAGAATCTTGTCTAACATGAGCAAGTCAAAAACCTCCGATTATTTAAGACAAAAGGAGAGGCCCATACAACGGCCCTAATGTACCCCTACAGCCAATTAGGAACAGGAGAAGAACCTCGTCCTGACGTGAGCAAAGTCGGAGGCCCCGTTCATTTTAGACGAGGTGAGAAGAGAGGCCCCGGACAACGGCCCTAATATGTCCCTACAGCTCGATTAGAAACAGGAGGAAAACCTTATCCTAACATGAGCAAAGTCGAAGGCCTTGTTTATTTTAGACGAGGTGAGAAGAGAGGCTCCAACAACGGTCCTAATGTGCCCCTGCCCGCCTGTTAGGAATGGGAGGAGAACCTCATCCTAATATAAGCAAAAGTTAGAACCTCGTAGGCCAAAGACGTGGCGAAGGAAGAAGCTCGGTGGAGAATCCTAACACATATTTTCCCACGACAACCTGACTTCGTCAAATGCGAAAGGCAGAACCCTACCCTGATTGGTAAGAGAGGTCCTAGTTCGACGTCCACAACAGACCCGATGTCCACAACAAGCTCGGCGTCCGCAACAAACAACAAGCGCGGAAACCCAGGACCAGAACTCTTCCCCGAGCTTCAACCTCAACAGAAGATAAGATCTTCTTCAATCTCGGCTGAAGATAAGATCTCCCGAGCTTCAACTTCAACATCAACAGGAGATAAGATCTCCTCAACCTCGGCTGGAGATAAGATCTCTCCCGAGCTTCAACCTCAACATGAGATAGGATCTCCTTCAACCTTGGCTGTAGATAAGATCTCCCCCGAGCTTCAGCATCAACGTCAACAGAAGATAAGATCTCCTTCAACCTCAACTGAAAATAAGATCTCCCTCGAGCTTCAACGTCAACCTCAGCAGGAGATAAGATCTCCTTCAACCTTAATAGGTGCAGAGCCCGAAAAAGGACTTCGATAGTCGTCTTTTTGTACTTCCTTCTTTCGAATTTTGAACTCGGAAGTAGGAAGACTATTGTTGGGAATAAACTCCGCTCCCGCTGAAATCCAGTCTGATGCTTAGTCTAATGTAACTGGTAATCACGGAAGAGCTTCGATCGAAAATTCTCCCTCCAATAGTCGAACCTCTCTCAAACTTCCTTTAACGGCTGAACCCCAGCCAAACTCCTTCAAGCAGCCGAACTCCTCCAGCGACCGAACTCTTCCAACGGTCGAACCCCTTTCGAACTCCTACAGCGGCCGAACTCCATCCGGACTTCTCCATCAGTCGGACTCCTGGACTTCTCTTTCAATCGAATTTTCCTTCCGGACTTCTCCTTCAATCAAATTCCTCCAGAAGCCGAACTCCTTCCGGACTTCTCCTTCAATCGGATTCCTCCAGGAGCCGAACTCCTTCCGGACTGCTCCTTCAGTCGGATTCCTCCAGGAGCCGAATTTCTTTCGGACTTCTCCTTCAATCAAATTCTTCTTCCGAACTTCTTCTTCAATCGAATTCCTCCAAGAGCCGAACCGGACTTCTCCTTCAATCGGATTTCTCCAGGAGCCGAACTCCTTCCGGACTGCTTCAATCGGATTCCTCCAAGAGCCGAATTCCTTCCAGACTTCTCCTTCAGTCGGATTCCTCTAGGAGCCGAACTTTCGGACTTCTCTTTCAGTCGGATTCCTCCAGCGGATTACTTCCAAATTTCAGCTAGCATTCCTTCCGGATAATCCTCTCTAGCCGTATTTCCTTAGGTGTCCGAACTCCTCTAGAATTGATATATGTCAAAATTCTTCATCAACCAACGCCTACTTTCTTCGAACTTCGACTATTAAATCTCGACGAACGGACACATCACAACAGATGACACCTCTCTCCGCAGCAAATCCCACGCGGCCCGAGCGGCCCACTATCGAACGGTTATGACTGTCACTATCAGTCTGCTACAGGCGACACCTCTCTCTCCGTAGCAAATCCCACGCAGCCCCGAGCAGCGCACTATCGGACGGTTATGACTATCACTATTAGTCTGCTACAGACTCCGTCTATAAAAAGGGATCCTCCAGATACGTTTTCTCTAAGCTCTCTTCTCCTTTTCCAAAATTCTGCTGAATTCTTTCCTGAGCACTCCATTCTGTTGGCCAAAAGAGCTAACTTGATCGTCGGAGGATCCTATGAGAGCCACCACCACCGACTCCGGACGGAACTTTGTTTTGCAGGTCACCGACGGCGACCTCTTCTTCCTCAACTCCAGCTCGATCCGGTGTCGACCAGATTTCGCACCAACACAATTAATTGAAGTCATACTAAATTTGAAACATATTTCTAAATCTGAATTTGACACATTTTTAGATTTGATCAACTTTGAGAAATCATTGAAAATTTATACAATTATGTGTCAAAGAGAATTCTGAAAATACTTTGCCACAATTGTTTTATCTTCAAGAAATGAATTTGAAAATTAATTTTTTCTTAAATCTTCAATTGGTATCAAACAAACTACTATTGCCATGTAGCCCATTTTGACCTCTTCTTCCTCAACTCCAGCTCGATCCGGTGTCGACCAGATTTCGCACCAACACAATTAATTGAAGTCATACTAAATTTGAAACATATTTCTAAATCTGAATTTGACACATTTTTAGATTTGATCAACTTTGAGAAATCATTGAAAATTTATACAATTATGTCTCAAAGAGAATTCTGAAAATACTTTGCCACAATTGTTTTATCTTCAAGAAATGAATTTGAAAATTAAATTTTTCTTAAATCTTCAATTGGTATCAAACAAACTACTATTGCCATGTAGCCCATTTTGCTCTGATATCACATTCTATTCCACATTCTATTCTGATTTGCTCTGATACTTTCATAATACTCTTTTCTGAATTTAATTAATTGACATTTATTAAAAGAAAGAGATGAATCTTATAATTCGTTTTATGCTTGGTTCTAATACTCTAATCTCTTTGGTTTGAAGAACTCTACCCTTCTTGAACTCTTGAAGCTCAAAGCTAGTTCATTATCGAATTTGAAAAATCTGATTAATGAATCAACTTTATTCAAAAAGAGGGAGATATGAATTTGATAAATTTTGACCAAAAGGTATCTGAATTCAAGTTAATTTTTGAAAAGAAATGCTTTTGAGTATATTTTGAATAAAAAGGGAAGATGTGCTATAAAAGCTGTATTTGATATATTTTTGAATTCAATTTGATTGATTTTGATGATACAGTTTAATTTTTCCCATGAGTTTTTTTGATGCTATCAAAAAGAGAGAGTGATGTTAAGTATATGCTTAATTTGAACTAATGCTTAAAATGCTCAAAAAATACTAAAAATGCTCATTGATTTGAATTGAGACAATTATTTAAAGTGAGTATATGTTGCAATGTACAATGAATTGAAGATAAATTGAAAACATTCATCAATTATGCATTCAAAGTGTTTAGTTTATCACTTCATAATTTTATTGGTAAATTAATTGAAACTAATTAAAATATATTATATTTTTATTTGTACATATGCTCAAAGTTTTGTCGTAATCAAAAAGAGACAGATTATTGACCCTACGATTAATTTTGATGATTGTCAAACTTTGAGTAATTATAAATCTAATCATGTATTTCAAGAATGAATGTAGGTCTTTACAAGTATTTAAATTAAAGAAATTATTCTTAAAAAAGATCTCCTCAAAAAAACTAACTCAAAAACATTATCAGGAGAAATTTCGAGTTTCAAACATAGTGGAATCAACCCCAAAGGCATAGGAGCCAACCTCTATAATGAAACAAGCTCAAAATTGAAGAAAACTAAGTTTCAGAAAGGGCAGGAGTCGACCCCAAGAGAATTGAAGTCAACTATGGCATGCTAGAGGAGACTGGCATGGTCTCAAGTCGACTAATGCTCAGTAAATGCCGACTCTCTCAAAGAAAGACAGAACTACATTTTTCGGGATCCTAGATTCGAGTTGACCTCAGAAAAATTCAAGTCAACCCAATAGTCAAGTTGACTCAAGCAAAGTGGCGAGCCGACTCTCTCAAAAAAGACAACAGATTTTCAGACCTTGAGACTGAGTTGACTTTTGGGGCAAACGAGCCGACTCGAAGGTAGCTCAAGTCGACCCCTGAAAAAATAGAATCGAACCCAAGCACAGGATCAGCATAACAACTAGTTTTCTATAACGTCTGGCCATTTCTCCACTCCAATGGCTATTCTAAGGCTTCCAACGATCAAATCTCCTCTAATCATCTCCAAGACTATTAAAGGCTAGAGAAATTTTTGGGAAGTAAGATTAAGGGTTTTTAAAGAGAAAAACATTTAGATTTTTGAGAGCTTCATTACACATCTTTAAAAGAGCAAAAAGGAAGGAATCAAGCACAATTTTCAGAGGATTTTTAAGAGCAATCTTCTCCTTCATCACCATCATCCTCTCCAGCATCATTTGAAGAGAAGTGCTAGCATTCAAAGGGCAATTTAACAGCAACTTCTCCGAGCTTTAAAGAATTCAAAATTTTTTGTTTTAAATTTCTGCTCTAAAATTCTATACATTGTATTCTTTGAGGGTTGTCTTTTCAAATTTATTTGGGGTGAAAGAAACGTGGGTTAGACCCATCCAAGCTCGGAATTGGACTTGTAAAGATTTTGGTTGGTGAGCCCGAAAAACCAATTAGATTGATTGTGAGCCCAAAAAATAATCAGTGGACACGTTTTGGTTGGTGATCTCAGAAAACTAACTGAACTTGTTTGTGAGCCACGGTAAAACAAACACGTTGTAATCAAGTTATTATAGTGAAATTCTCAAGAGGAGCTTGGGGAGTGGACATAGATGCTGGGTTGCACTGAATCACTATAAATTCTATTGTATTTGTGTTGTGACTTGCTCTCTTTATCTTCTTACTTTACTTGTTTTTAATACTTGTTTAGATTTGTTTTAAATTCCTGCATGGCATCATAGATATCTTAATTCCGCTGCTACTTGTATTTTACACATCTCGAACACACAATTTAGAATAAATTAAAGTACATACTTGTTTAGGGTTTAATTTAATTGAAATTTTTAAAAAATCCAATTCATCCCTCCTCTTCGATTGCTATATTTCTGAGCAATAATCACAGATGCACAAACATAGTTCAAAATTATTGATCAAAGCAAAAGTCAATACAAATAAATTTCATCTGTCACTCGTGCCAACCAATGGACAGATCTCATAGAAATTAACAGTATATTATCATTTATATGACAGATTATTTAAGTCACAAAAGAAGCCTTGTCCTGCATTCAAAGCCACACAAAACCAGGGACAGATCTCATAGAAATCTACAGTGCATTATCATTTAGTTCCTAGATTATTAAGTCACATAAAAACCCTTGTCTCATGCACTGGCACAGGCACACATGCACTTCCACCTGCACGCACGCACGCGCACACGCACATTAATGGAGGGACAGGTCTGATAGGAATCCATAAAGCATATTACCATTGATATGCCAGATTATTATTAAGCAATAGAAGAACTTTGGCCTTAAGCATGCAGCTGATCCATCAAGTATATATATCCATATGAATACCAAGGACATACGTAAATTATAGATGAAACTCCTCTCTTTATCTTTATTCCAAATATCTTGTAAAGTTTCTGTAACATGGTGGTCACAAGCAGCAGTAGAGTCTTCAATATTTGGTTTTAGTGTTCCAAGAATGCTTTCCTATAATTGTTCTTCATTAGGAAGAATTAGAAGAATCCAAAGTTTAATGATAAGCGCAAGCCTATTAATGTGTCTGAAAATGATACCTTGGCAAAGATAATGAATCTAGGTTATATGAGAATTCAAACATGATTAAGCAAGAAACATAAAAAACAAAATGGATGGCACACCAAAATTTAGGAGCATTAGTAACAAAGAGAATTTACCCCATGAACAAATACAAGAACTTATTCTAAGAAGAGTTTCGGTACAAGGCCCAACCAGTTATCATACAGGTTCCCAAGCTGCTGTGGCAAGAGGGTATTGATAAGCTCATAGGGGTTAGGTGTAACTGACAGTAGGCCGGGCTATTCATAAAGCACCCGTGGATTAGCAACCTGTCTGCTAACTGGATTGGGCCTCATAGCTTTTCCCTTCTAGGAAGTACAAGCCTGATAAGTAAGGTAAAATATGAAAAATATACATCATACCTCACCATAACCACAAGAAAAATGCAGAGCTCTTCTTCCCTCGGAGTCTTCTTCATCCTTGTCCCCGCCATCTTCCAAGGCTTTCTTCAAGCCCTATATAGGGAAGAAAAACATGTATTCAAAACTCATGCATCAAATGGAAAACTAAAGAATATTTTAGTTCAACGAAGAGAATCTGAGCCAGAAAAGTTCTCTGTACATTACAAGCCAACATCCAATGGTAGTTTGGAATAAGAAATGAAAATATAGAAAAATAGCAGAACATCCAGCAGAAAAGTAAGATCATAATTTATACATGTCAAATATGCATAAACATATCACCAAACAGGCATAAACACTCATTTTTCACAAAAAAAAAACCCGAGAAGATAGCTCTCAAAATAAAAAGAAGCATTTATCCACATAAAATTCACAATGACTATCATAAATATTAACTCGTATATGATAGGCATGCCTCCCTTAAAAAAAAAAAAAAAAACAAACAAACAAACAAACCGAGAGGAGAGAGAGAGAGAGAGGGTTCATCATGACATATAACACCTCGACCCAAGGACAACCCTAATTGGTTCTTTGCTTTTTTAATTATGAAAAGTAATTTGAATAAACAATTGCTAGTCAAACATATCTGTCCCTGCCATTGCTTGATGCAATGGAAATTACCAATCTCGATGGAGATTGTGCATTTTGGCACCAAAGAACTAGAGACACATAGACATCCAGATGCAGGAATAAGAGAGGGATCACCAAATCTGACATACAATTGAGTGAACTCTCTCTCTCTCTCTCTCCATCTCCATCCATAAGTGCATGGGATAGAAACCCATTGATAGGATTTGAGCCAAAAAAACAGGAGTATCAAATTTTGAGTATCAACTGTTGGTCATTATATACAATATTTAAATGCTATATTATATGGGGATGGATTTATTGTTTTTTGAAGCATCAATGACATGACTAAGTTATCGTGTCAAAATTCATTTCAGACAATTAAATAAACAACTTACACAGTTTGTCAGATCTTAGGCCCAAAAATCTTATTTTTCAATTCTTTCAAACAAAGGTCTAGAAGATCATGACTAACAATTTACTTGCTAATGAAAACTTTAAGTAATTTATCCACAATAAAGATATAACCTTGGTTTTGTTAGTTAGACAATGTACATGACGGAAAAGAAAAACTCAATTCTTATTCTGGATAGGGTGTTCTGCATTTTAGCACTAAAGTATTGCAATATATAGAAGTAAAACAAGGAAAAAGAGGTAAGAGAATTAAGAATTCAAAATAAATCAAGTTGATGGTATCTACCATTGTTCCAACATTCAAGCACTGGCTTTACAATGTTTAATACATGAAGTTAGTTTAGACTAAACACATCTGTCCCAAAATTTAAATGTATTCTCACGTGTGCCAGCTTGATGCATCATTATTTCAAAAGCTTTCAACCAGCATCTTCTAAATTTATCAAGACCATATACAATAAAATGAAAGTAAATTTTAAAATTTCATTACTAGTTTCAAATACCTCAACATCACCAATACTGGCCATGTGATGAACAACAGATTCATCTTCACAACCGCCTTCTTCCTCTGCTTCTTCAGGTCCAGAATGCACAGTAGAAGTTGCAGCCTCTCCTGAAGGTCCAATTCCCATTGCTTGACCAAGCTTTTGTAGAACTTCAGGGTCATTCCAATACCTATTACAAATAAATACTATTGAAAATGGTGGAGATATTTCCAACACAATTTGCAGTGGGCTTTTAGCAAATGATACTTCATCATTCTAGCCGAATCTCCACTCTCTATCTCATCAAGAATAGGCTTCAATGATGGGTCATCCTTGATGCGTGCCATCCGTTCTTCAATTTGTTCTTTATGTGATGGATTAGTCAAACTTTCAAGCATGGAAGTCATAGCAGGATCCTGTTAATATCCAGAAACAAGTTAACATCAGTGGACTAATAGCGTGCTTCAAATAACCAAATCTGGAATTAGTATGCATAACAGATACAATACATTAAAATATCATTTTACCTGCATTAAAGCATTTCCAAGCTGCTCAGCCATTGTTACGAATTGAGGATTTTGCATGATCTGTTGCATGTTTGAAATATATTGTTGGGGATTGAACTGGGGAAGACCCTCTTGTCCTGCACCATGGACACTTTTTTGAAGTTGTTCAGCCATCTGATTAAAAACAGGATCCCTGGCAATTTGTTCTGCCATTTCTTTTATGGTAGGGTCCTGCATTCATCATAAAATGCAAAGAATTACCCAAGACATTACATGACTAAGCATGTTAATGTGGAGGATTTGAAGTCACCATTTCAGAACCCAATAAAACTATAAGAACCAAATTGTGGTAGCAAGGGATTGCCAAAATAATGCACATAAATATTATTCACATTCCTCTCACAAGTTTTCACAAGATATCATCAATCACCAACTCGCTGATAAATATTAACTAGACATAATATGAACTTTTTTTTTTTAAAAAAAGCTGTGTGGGAATAAAGATCACAGCACAAGGAAGATTATATAATGGAAAAAATGATAGAGCTGATTTTAAGACAACTAACTGCATAATTGAGAACAGAGAATGAGTAAATGATAAGTTGAGATGTCTTACTAGTCATTTCTTAAATCAACAGCAAAGTATGCATATGGCTCAAGTAAGGCTACAATGGTGAAAATATCAAGAGGATTAGCAGCATAAGTAGGATCCATTAAAAATTTTAAATATGCTGAAAATTTTAATTTCCAGATATAATATTCTAGAACATGTCCAACCAAGTTCAAGTAGATTTGGAGGCCAGGTTACGAATGAAAGTTCAGTGTTCCAACACCACCTAAATTACTTTTCATAATTTTCATCAAATCCTTGTCTTTTGACAGCCACTATTGGGTTAATTTGAACTCAATACCTATCCCCATTGTTTAACTAGTCACTGTTGGGCAGACAAAAGCGTAAAGGTAAAATAGCCTAGGCATAAAACCTAAGCCATCATTGGATGGTCCCGCAAGAAAAGTGAAAGAGTAGTGGGTAAAGAAAATTATCCTCCTCTCCCTCTCAAAAAATGTCACCTAACTCCTAACTTGAATAAATGTCTTCATCAATTGTTTTTTATATCCTCTATTTCTCCAATTGTTTTTCCCTTTACTTCTTTTACCATTTCCCTTTCCTGCTTATCCACCTTTTCCACTTTTCTTCTCTCTCTTTCCTTTCCTCTCTTCTTCTCTCTTTTATCTGCTTCTTACTCTCCATTATCTATCCTCATTTTCCCAAGGTTCAAGAACCGAGTTTAGGCTTTTGACTTCAGTCAAACAGGCCAAGATTTGGAGTTCCAAACTGAGTTTGAAAATTTTGATCCGAAGAAAAAAGGGAAAAAAATAAAGCAATTGTTGAAGCCTTTAAATTATTTTGAAAACCAAAGAAATTGCTAAGGAATTCATGTATCACATCAATTTAAAGTATGGAATATTCCTTTATTGTTGATAAATTTAATCATCCAGTATACAATTACATAAATACCTATCAGAGTAAAATGCACACAACTTCAAGCTTGATGTCCAATTATACTGTTTCAAAATTAGACTACAATTAGATATAGCTCCTCTAGTTTTTCAAAATATTTGAAATTAGTTACCTTAAATTCAAGCTCAGATCTTATAAATGATCTTGAAAAAAGGGGAAAACTCGATCTCCTCAGTGTATAGTTCACCTTATGCTTCTAACAGTATCTATCAGAAACCCCGAAAAGAAAACCCTCTCATAGACTCTACCAATCAAGATTTGAAGTTTTTGCTCAGAACTCGAAAATCAAAATCTTAGGGCTAGACTCAGAATCAATAAGAAAATTAAAGTCCATTTCATATTTTTGGATGAATCTTAAACTGTGGAGCCAAATTATTGTATGTAAGAATTATATATGCCACCTTTAATCAATTCTTTATTTTCTTTGAGTCTTGGAAAAATTTAATCTAGATCAAGCTTTGCTTTTCAGGGTTTAAAACAATTTACAAGCACTGTAATATTACATGCAAGGAGATTTAGAGGAAACTAAAGTTTCTAACATAGATTTGGCTATTCTAAAGCCCAAATAATTATATTCATTTAGGTTTTCCATCAAACAATAAAATGATATATTATCTGATTTTTATTTGACATTACTTTTTATCCTAATATTTTTGAGGCTCCTCACGCCAATAAAATGGAATATCTAAGTGCCCAAATCATAAAAAGATACATTAAAAAGACATCAAATTTATTTTCACAACTTTGTTTTTTTTTATTCTCTGAATTTTATTAGAAAGTTTTGTTCTTACAGTTCTCAACCAAATCTACCAAAACATCAAGAGAAAACTGCCAAAACTGCTGGGAAAAAAACCAAGTTTTCCAACATTGTTTTCAATGTTCTCAAGAGTTGCAGCTAGTCTATATTTAATCCTTCAGTGAATGATTCTTTAAGGCCAGAGATATCGTTAATGAGTTAAAAACTTTTATGCAACTAACAACCCAGATTTTTGGAGGGATAAAGCAATTCATTTTTTATATCATACTTACTTTTCCAAGTAAAACCAATTACATGCAGAAATCATGGCCTTCACATTCTTTCCTTCGTATTTTCAATAGTTTTTGATTAATTACAAATACACACACACACACACAGAGAGACATAGTATTTTCTGCAGCTTAGGAAGATTTTACAAATTTCTTTAGGTATTCTCAAGTATATAGCTGATAAGACCAAGGTTTTATATCTCGGAGGGATGGGGGGGGACATCCCAGCCGTCCCAACCCATTCATGTGAGAAAACGGGACCAGGATAGGGTCGGGACTCCGAAACCCATCCATGCAGGGAGAGAAGAAAGAGGAAAGAAAGAAAGAAAGAAAGATGAAAAAAGAAAAAGTGAAAGGATAGAAGAAGAAGAAAAGTGAAAGAAAGAGAGAAAGGGAGAAGAAAAAGAAAGAAAAGAAGGAAGAAAGGAAAGAGAAAGAATAAGAAAAAGAAAAATAAGACAGGAAGGAAGGGATAAGAAAATAAAAGTAAATAGAAATAATAGGAAGGTAGAATAAAAAGAAAAAAAAGAAGGAAGAAAAGAAAATGAGGAGGGGAGAGAGATGGAGGATACCTATAAGAACGTATGATTGGGACAGCTTCCGAGATGGGACGAGAAAGTAGGGCATCCCATTCCATGAAGATATTAGGACACCTCCATCCCATAGGATTTAAAACATTGGATAAAACTACAATTGTCTTAAAAATTACTAAAAGAGCAATTGACATAGAATTCTTGTCAGTCAGAGTCTGTAAGTTAATAATATAAAAGTGGCCCATAATCAACAGATTCACTCAGATAACTTAACAAAATCAAGAAACAAATTGGAAACTAAGAGGCAAAATATCCCAAAAAAATAAATCACCCATGATTATTTTCAGTTGAAAATTGGCTGTGATCCAAACTAGGGGTCCCTTACAGATTGGTCCTCATCAAAAGTAGTCTGTTTCAATTGAAATGGACTAATTCCACCCAAATTATAAAACTATCTCTTGCCCTTCTTCCTCTATACAAGCACAATACCCTTGTAAGAGAGTTGCGACCTGGCCACCCCCTTTTTATCTCTTATAGGCTCCAGCCACATTTCTCCAGACCCTAATAATTGACAAACCATTTTCCATCCATATCATTTTTTCTTTATTACTAATTCCCTGGTAAACATGTAGCCATCTAAACCATGTTGCCACCAAGAATGATCATCTATCAAATAAATTACCATTATGCTCCAATAAGTGCACAATATATAGTTTACTATAGAACACTTTCATCACTATAAACTATTTGACATATCTTTAGGTAGTCTGAAGTGAAAAGCATGTTTTGTAGAGATAAAATTACATTAAGCAGATCAGTCATTGTAGAGAAGTCAAAAGGATTGGTGGGGAGCCCAGTTGTTCCTATTGAAGCAGTCCCGTGACGTCCTGATTGCTGTGGGGCACATGATGCTTCAGTTTTGGAGCTATTGTTTTCACCTGAACTAGATTTGTCATCTGCAAGAAGTAGAACAGTGAAAAGTTAAAAGAAATCATTAACTGGACACTCTACTTCACCATACAAAATTGACCTGACTATAACAACCAACAAATTTTATCACACTGCCCCAAACTATATGAGTTATCCATACGAAAGATAGTAATCCTTCTTTCTTTTCCTTTTCCTTGTGCATTGTTTTCATTTGGAGAAGTTCTTTGTATCAAATAAAACTTGAAGACAAAGATATAAGAGAGAAAGTAAGAAAGTAAGTGGCAAAGGAGAGCAAAAACAGTGAAGTCAGAAAGCAAAGCTCAAAAGGAAGAAAGAAAAAAAAATTCTATCAAACACATGGGTGTACTACAAGAGAATAATTTTTTTCAGAATTTAAAAGTTACAGGAAAGGTATAATTTCAGATTATCCAACAATCACACTGATTAGAAAAATTTATCAGAGAGTGCAATCATATCAGCTTGCAGTTTTCTTTATATATATATATAGCTTTGTAGAAATTAGTTTGCATCAAACAACAACCAATGAGTCTCAAATAAGACTTCACAACTCCCACTACCACCAGCAGTGCCAAAAAGGCTTAGCCCATAAGTTATGGTAAGGCACATAAGAAAAAGAACAGGTCTTTCACAATCATGGCACGCTAGGCAAAGCCAAAAATAGCATCCATAG
>QRFJ01002300.1:105305-107805 GCA_006176705.1 Cocos nucifera
TTGAAGACAAAGATATAAGAGAGAAAGTAAGAAAGTAAGTGGCAAAGGAGAGCAAAAACAGTGAAGTCAGAAAGCAAAGCTCAAAAGGAAGAAAGAAAAAAAAATTCTATCAAACACATGGGTGTACTACAAGAGAATAATTTTTTTCAGAATTTAAAAGTTACAGGAAAGGTATAATTTCAGATTATCCAACAATCACACTGATTAGAAAAATTTATCAGAGAGTGCAATCATATCAGCTTGCAGTTTTCTTTATATATATATATAGCTTTGTAGAAATTAGTTTGCATCAAACAACAACCAATGAGTCTCAAATAAGACTTCACAACTCCCACTACCCACCAGCAGTGCCAAAAGGCTTAGCCCATAAGTTATGGTAAGGCACATAAGAAAAAGAACAGGTCTTTCACAATCATGGCACGCTAGGCAAAGCCCAAAATAGCATCCATAGACCTGCAAATTTACTGGGCATAATTTAGATACCCAACTGCCATCTGACTCTGCATTACCCAAATTATGAGCAGCGGCAATGGTGCAATAATCCATCACTCCTCTCCTCATCTAGCAATGGATTCCTATTTTCTAAAAAACAACAGGTATAATTAGGTCATGCTCAGGTTCACCATAAATTGTCATTATATATATCAAAAGAGTGAAAATCTATGGGTTGAACGTTTCAGTGCCCAAGCTTCGTATTTGAGTAAAACCCATTCTGCAGATAAAATGTATAGCGCATGTCTCTAGTGCGGAGCTTGCTCCAAATGACAGCTAGGATCCACATTAAAATTCCAAAACATTTTTGCCAAAATATTTCTATCATATACCTACACAGTCCAAAAAAAATTTGAGCAAGGAAAGTTCAAGACTTGATAATCACAACTAGACTGGGCCCATCAAAGTTTGAAATACTTCAGTTAACATTATAAACCATAAATTCTTTCTTCATAACCGACTCCCAAAAAAACTACCTCTCTCTCTTAATCAAATAAGTTCTCTATAACTTGAGTCAGATTAAGGGTCAAATTATAGATCCATTTGTTCCAGTGAAACAGCCGATTTTGCCCATTTGCATCCCTACTTCCTATACTCTTTAAAATATTAGAAATAATTTATGCAAACCACTGTTTTAAAGACATCCACCAAAACAGCCTTCTTATGCAGGCCTGCCGAGGCACCTCTATCAAAATTTTGCATCATGTTTGACCATCAAGAACGAGTCTGATTTATAAATTATTACTGGATATTGCCAAATTAATATTTACTGGTCAATTATTACATCTTATTTGATGCGTCATGTTTCATTTGTTGGATTATAACCATTCTTTTAGGATTTCTCAATAAATTATATTTTTCTTATAATTTATCATCTCTGAGTTTTTCAAACTTTTTCATTAATATTTTTTACTTTTCACAATTTATTATTTTTGGGCCACCATGACCCGACCTGCCAGCTGGCCTCTTGGAAACCTGTGCGAAATATCCTTAAGTGAAGAAACATATCATACTCCATATAAAGAAAATGGCATTAGGGCATGGAGCAATTGTCCAATGCATCAGATTAGACCGGAATTCCTTAGCTAAAAACCTCGTGTGCACAACCACATAATCTATCTTGACTATTAGAATTCTATTTGTAATCTTTCATCAGATCTCAACAATAACTTCCCCTTTGTCATTATCTCTCAGGCATCTCATAGCCACTTGATTAAGCTATCCACATAATCCATATTTCTCTTTTTAACCATCACATACAATTTCATCTTGATCTCATGTTCTACACTTCAGGAAAACGATTATATTTCCATGCCCAGCCAAGGGATGTCTCCAAAACTGTAAGCAAAGAACAATAAATTGGGGGGAAAAATGAGACAAAGAAAGAAAAGCAAATAAATCAGAAGAGAGTAACTTCGCAGATCTAATCTACGTACCACAGAGTACACCGATTGAGAAAATTAAGAAAAATACGTCAATTCCCAAAAAATAACCAGTGAAATTATAGAGGAAGCAGATGAGATTTTGCAGCTGCAAAAACCTTGATTTCCCGAAGACATGATCTTTATTCGCAGCAAAAGTGGATTGGATTTGTTGGAAGGGAGGGAGGAGGACACAGAAAGAGGTTCCCCTCCGGAGCTGCCGAACCCAAGCCACAAGACGCACACGCGGAGGAGACGAACGAAACCCTCGGCAATTATTATACGAGCGGAGCGGGATTTCTTGGGGGTAGTGTACTTCGGTCGATGCGGCGGAACTGGGCCTCCTCTCTGCGGTTGGGTGCGAATATTTGCCTCACGTCCGCGGTGCCTTGCGTGCGGCAGTGGACGAACGCGCGCGAGCGGATGGACGATAAGATAAGAGGCGTGAGGATTGATGGGAAGTTTCCAAGATTTGATGGGAAGCCGGAAGCCTCGCATGCCCAGCTGCCATTGGATTCAGGTTTCCATTATGCTAAAATGGACCCCTGGTTGGTCCATAGACACCGCCATCCCAGTCGAACATCAGG
>QRFJ01002300.1:115305-159120 GCA_006176705.1 Cocos nucifera
GCAGATCCTTCTGAAGGTATGCTCATTATAGAATCTAATCTTATAGTTTTTTCTGCATCCAGTTTGGTGCTTGACTCTGGTTTTAATGCTCACTTGTGCACTACCATGTAGGGTCTTGAGGAGAGCAGAAGGCTGAAGGATGGTGAGATGATCCTGTGCGTCAAGAATGGAGCAAGAGTTGCTGCTATGATCATAAGAATCTATCCTCTTCGACTACTATCAAGATTAGATCTAGTCTTTAAGGATTATTTTTATGTGCCTATAGTAAGTAGGAATTTGATTTCTATTTCTTATTTAGCACAAGAAGGCTATGTAATTAGTTTTCTTAAGGACCATTATAATATTCTTTTTGAAAGAAATAAAATTATAAATGGTTTTCTATTAATGATCTCTACCAGTTACATATTGATATTTCTATTTTCAATATCGAGCAAAACATGAATGCCATAAGATTAAAGTGATCTAGGAATAGTCTAAATGATAGGTATCTATGGCACCTTAGGCTAGGTCATATAGCAGAAGATAGGATTAACAAATTGGAGAAATTTGGGCTATTGAGTCCGTTGACTTTCGAGTCATATCCGATTTGTGAATCTTGCCTTCATTACAAAATGACCAAGCTCCCATTTATAGGACATGGGGAAAGGGCCACTGATCTATTTGCCCTAGTACATACAAATGTGTGCAGCCTATTTGATGTGTCGGCCAAAGGCAATTATGTTTACTTCATCACCTTACCGATGATTTATCTTAGTATGGGTATGTGTATTTGATACGACATAAGTTTGAAGTCTTTGAAAGGTTTAGAAAATTCAGACATGAAGTGAAAAAATAAACAGAAAAATCTATTAAGATTCTTCGATCAGATCGAGGAGGTGAATACCTTAGTCAAGAATTTTTGGACTATCTTAAAGATAATGGCATAGTCTTACAATGGACTCTACCTAAAATACCTTAACTTGATGAGATTTCAAAATAGAAAAATCAGATCCTATTGGATGTGGTCCAATCCATGATGAGCTTCACAAACCTTCCTAATTTTCTTTAGGGATATAGTCTAATGATTGTAATTTATTTATTAAATAGGTTTCTCTCTAAAATTATTTCTACCATACCGTATGTGATATGGCATTGTAAGAAATCAAGTCTGAGTCACCTCAGCTTTGGGATTGTCCAGCCCATGTTAAGAGACAACAAACAGACAAGTTAGAGTCTAGATCCTTTAGAGCTTGATTTATTGGATATCCTAAAGAGTCGTTAGGATATTATTTCTATCTTTTGGAAGACCATAATGTGATTGTGTATCGATATGCTATTTTTCTTGAAAATTAGTTTATTTAAGATGGTGGCATCAGAAGATAGATTACACTCGAGGAGAACATCTCCTAAGAGCAACGAGCTAAGAAACTTGAGGAACCCAATCAATTAAAGCCAGTCCATGTACTACCTCCTCCACCTCAAAAATTAACTAGGATTTTCTATCCTCCTGAAAGGTACTTAGGTACTATTTTAGAGGATGTTGAGAAAATATTCTTTATAGAAAATGGGGTTCATGGTGATGATCTCAAGATCTATGATGAGATGATATTAGATATTGACTCTAAGAAATGGTTAAAAGCAATGAGGTCAGAGATTAACTCGGTGCACTCAAACCAAGTCTAGACCTTAGTAGATCTATCTGAAGGTATTATATCTATTAGGTGTAAATAGATCTATAAGAGAAAGATATGTGCAGATGGAAATGTAGAGACATTTAAAGCTAGCCTCATAGCGAAAGGATATAGTCAGTGTGAAGGCATTAACTATCAGGATATCTTTTTGTCAGTAGCGTTACTAAAATCCATCAGTACATTGCTTGCTGTTGTAGCCTATTTCGATTATGAAATATGGTAGATGGACGTAAAAATGATGTTCTTAAATGGATATCTTGAGAATGATATCTATATAGAATAGCCACTTAGTTTCACATCCAATGATAATGATCATAAGGTCTGCAAGCTGCAAAGGTCCATATATGGACTTAAGCAAGCATCTCGGAGCTGGAATGCTCATTTTAACGATGTAATAAAATTATTTGGTTTAATCAAAAATAAGGAGGAACCATGTATGTTCAAAAAAGTCAGTGGAAGTGTTGTTGTCTTCCTCGTACTGTATGTGAATGACATCCTTCTAATTGAAAATGATATTTCCATGTTGACCATGATCATAATATGGTTATCAAAGAAGTTCTCTATGAAAGATCTAGGAGAAGCATCCTTTATATTAGGAATTAAGGTCTATAGAGATAGACTAAATAGGATGCTAGGACTTTCATGGAAGATGTACATAGAAGAGGTGCTAAAGAGATTTAGCATGGAAAACTCCAAAAGAGGTCTAGTATCCTTTAAACATGGCATTTATCTCTCCAAGAAGATGTGTCTTAGCACACTTGAGGATATTGAACGCATGAGCAAGATCCTTTATACTTCAGCAATAGGAAGCCTCGTGTAAGCCATCATGCTATATACACGACTTGATATAGCCCATGCTGTGAGTGTCATGAGTAGCTATCAGTCAAATCCAGGTGAAGAGCACTGAGCTTCTATAAAGTGTATCCTCAAGTATTTGAGAAGAACTAAGGATATGTTTCTAGTCTTTAGTAATGGAGAACTCCAAGTCCAAGGGTTTACAGACTCAGATTTTATGTCTGACATAGATGATCGAAAGTCAACATCTAGAAGTCTGTTTGTATGCAATGGTAGTGCTGTTAGCTAGAAGAGTTCTAAGCAGATGGTGATAGCAGACTTCATCATGAAAGCAGAATACATTGCTGTATCAAAAGCTGCAAAGAAGGCATTTTGGTATAAGAAGTTCATCACAAAGCTCAGAGTGATACCATCGAATGCCATCCCTCTATACTATGACAATAATGGTGCCATAGCCCTAGCTACGGAGCCCATATCACACAAAAAATGTAAGCACATCGAGTGGTAATTTCACCTCATTCGTGATTACCTCGAGAAGAGATATGTTGAGGTTAAGAGAGTTGACACTACAGATAATGCAGCTGATCCACTAACGAAGATATTGAAAAATAGAAGATCGAAGCCTACTTAGAGAAGATGGGACTTAGATTTGAAGCCAATTGGCTTTAGATCAAGTAAGAGTTTGTTAGATGTATGCCCTAAATTCTAGATTGGCTGACACTTGTAATACACTTCTAAGGGCAATTTTAAAATTTTGACTATAAATTAATAAAAGAATTATTTTCTATCACAGAGTATATTTAAAGTGTCTGTAATACATCCTTTGAGTTAATGATAATGATAATTCATATTTTTAAGAGCTAAAAATTTAAGACATAAATTTTCATAATTAGCTCATAAACTGCTCCTGATCATAGGACCATCACAAGAATAGTGATCGATCTGGAAGGTTGGTATACGATCGATTCTTTAGATAGATGAGTCTTGAGTCTAGTGTGTGGAGACACCGGAGCAAGAGTAAGGCACTTGTTAGAGAATGAGGGCACTGAGCATGACCACATTGAGCAGTCAAAAGAAAGTCTATCTTCTCATCGATGACTAGCTTGATGCTGCAGTGGTGTGTTTGGTTCTTTGACCTGAGATGCATCAATAGTTCACCTTGAGGGTATTATAGTTTGACTATACCATAACTCGATCTCCTAACTATTAGGAACCCTGAGGTATATGTTGGCTATAGTATGTTCATTGTAGAAATTGGATTGCACCAATACGGGATCTATCTACATTGGTAGATGAGGAGTAGCCCTATGATGATCATGTGATCGAGTCCATAAGCCCATGGCCATGATAGTATGAAGATGATAAAAAGAGTTTCTATTAGGATTTCACATTAAACTCAAATTGAATGATTAATTTATATGATGGATATTGAATTTGATGAGTTTATCTTAACCATAATCTTGTTGGAGCTCAAGATAGAAGAACCCAATCACATAGGTAGCTATATCGAGAGATTTGCTTTCAATTTTGATGGATTACCACCATATACAGCTAGATGTCACTGGTGGATTTTGGGAGCAATTAGAATGATCTTGATGATCGATCATTCTAATTGTATGAATCGAAAAAGTTCTTGTCCATCAAAAGATTTTTTGATAATATCGATGATAAAGATTGTGACATATCTCATTATCATACGGAACTAAACCTAACTAGATTACACAAACAAGAATTTGGGTCTAGATGTCATCAATTAAGCTAATCCATTAATTAAGCTAATCCAATTTGATTGATTTGGATTAGATCTAATTAGATTTAAGAAAATCATGCTAGCATATAATTGATCCTAAAATTCTCCTTCTATGATCTTTTTGATTCATCTCGGCTGAGCCAAAGTGGTTTAGGCTCACTTAGGAACCCTATATAGGTTTTGTCCTAGTCTAATTGGAGCTTATTCAAATTAGAAAAAGATTGTCTTAATTCATCAGCTGATATGTGACAACACCTGTCAATTCCTGTATTCGAAAGGACAAGACCTACCAATTCTTGTCACTGTCAGGACATGGGATCAACATGTTGACCCAGATGTATGAAAGAAGGACCTTAGGCATGCACCCCCTAGAGTTCTTCTAGGGGCATGTGCCCCCTTGGATTTTCATGCAAGAGTAGAGGGTGCACGCCCCCCTAGGCATGCGCCCCTTATGGATGGGAAGGAAGAGTCCCATTTGAATGGGACTCTAGGTTTTTGATTGGATCAAACTCCTAGGCACCAACTAATTTGTGATTATCTAGTGTTGGTGCCACCTATGGGGAGTCTATGGGGTCTCTAACCTGATTAGATTAGGTGACATCACTCCACTAATCAGATTAAGATCTGATTGAATGGAGCAATACGATTGGTCAAAGTGATGTGGCATTACATGGCGTAGTAGGGTCTATTTAAACCCTTGTCTGTGTCTAGGGTTTTGTTGTTGCACCCATCCACCATGCCCCAAAGCTACCCCTCCCCTCTTCCACGCCTTCCTCTAGTCCTCTCTCTCCCCTCTCCATGTCCAAAATGTTGGGTGAAAATCCAACAAGGAAGATCTAAAGTGTTGGCGCAAAGATTAGGAAGAAAGACAACGTGTTCATGAGATGAGCGCACTGCTTTCATTGATTATTTTGAAGGCCCTACAGATCAAATCTAGATCTAATCTTTGAAGATCAGATTCAGAAGGAAAAGACCTCTAGAACCAGTCTAAGTGGATACTGGTAGAGGATAGGCACGTGCATGGCTTGATCCAGGACCTCAGGAGCATCTGGATCATCGACAGGATAACTAGTTTACCTTAATTAGGTACAAGAGTTGTTCCTTGATTTTTATTTTTTTTATTTTAGTATCAAATACATAGGATTAGATTTGAGAACTCTC
Organism: Cocos nucifera; assembly: GCA_006176705.1. Classification (NCBI taxonomy): domain Eukaryota; kingdom Viridiplantae; phylum Streptophyta; class Magnoliopsida; order Arecales; family Arecaceae; genus Cocos; species Cocos nucifera. Next base: position 120,682 of record QRFJ01002300.1, read on the forward strand.
AGATTTGATTGGATCAAGTCAAATTTTTTTTAAAAAAAATCTAGTTTAGATCTGATCGAATCTAAGCGATCCTATGGTAAAAAAATATTGATTTTTTTCATTATCATAATTAACTCATAAACTACTTCCGATCGTAGGATCATCATGAGGATGGTGATTGATCTAGAAGATTGATGTATGATCGATTCCTTAGGATAGATGAGACTTGAGTTTATGATGTGGAGACACCAAAGCGAGAGTATAGGTACTTATTGAGAATAAGAGCACTAAGCGTGACTATCTCGAACAGTTATAAGGGAGTCTACCTTCTCATCAATAACCAGCTCGATGTTGCAGTCGTGTATCTGGTTCTTTGACTTGAGGTGCATCGATAGTTCACCTTTAGTATGTTATTATTTGACTACATCATAACTCGATCTCCTTATCATTTGGAATCTTGAGGTGTATGTGATAAGTACCATACCAATAAAAGTATTAATTTATCAATTAATTTATATTAATTTTTAAGAATTATTAATTAATTGATACATATTTTTAAGAAATTCATATTTTATTAATTAAAAAATAATAAAATTAAAAAATTAAATTTTACTATCAAGAAAGAGCTCATTTTTTTGATTATAATAAAATAAGTTTGAAGCAAAATAGAGCTAAAACGGAGAAGATATGAATTTCTAAAGATAAAAAAAATTAAATAAAAAAAGAAAATGGCTCAGTTGGCTCCGCAAGCCAAACCACCAAGTCGAGCCAAGCCGATGAAGCCGGTGCATCCAAATGCGCCAAGCCAAATCAATTCAGCCACGAAAGTCGTTAGTCGGTCCATGATCCAGGCGTGGACCGCCAGCTCAGCAGAAATAGACAAATCATGGAGCGACACATGGTGGACCTAGACCGTGGACCTAGACCCTTAAAGGATTCATAGAAAATCTATCACGGCTCATAGGGCATTTTGGACTTTTTACTTGATAGCAAGAGACGCTGATTGATTGCGGTGTACGGTGCAGTTGGTCCACGCGGTCCATGGGAAGAGTAAAGGCACGATCTTATGGATCTGGTTGATTGCGATCAAGATCGGATGGTGATGGTTATTTCTAGATTTGATTCGAATTTCATCAATGATCTAGCACGATCTAATAGCCAAAAAACTAATCGATGAAGATCCAACGGTCCAGGAAGCTCCTGACTTGATTAAAACATCTAGAACTTGATTTGACGGCCAGATTTTCTCCTGATTAATATAATCGGATGGCCAGAATTTAATCCGACCTGATCTGAGTCGGTATGCATCTGATTTTGATAATTTTTGATCCATTGGATTCTTATCGACGGCCAGATTTCATCTAGAGCAATAGAATTCATCCAGGACTTCTTTTAATCTAATTTTTATTCGAATTTCTTCATATTTTGATGATTAAAGAGCCCTTTAGTCCCACATTGCCTAGAAGAAAACTCTCCAATCCTCCTAGCTGTATAAATAAGACTGTAGGCCTCCAAAGTTCATTATCTTTAATTAAGGTGAAGCTTTGGTATAGAATGAAGTCAGGCTCTGAACTAATGGCTACTTCAAGGCAACTAGTGTCGAGAGAAAAAGCTGGGCTTCTACATCATTTTTCCACCCATGCTGATCCAAGATCAGAGACCAGGATATTTTATTTTATTTTTAAATTTTATGTATTTAAATTTTAAAATTTTAATTAATATAAATTTTATTTTATATTTTTTAAATTCATGCTCTTTATTTTTATTATAATTTAATTTTTATACTTTAATTATTGCTCTTTATTTTATTGCAAGTAGATGCTATGATCTAACTAGTTGATTTTAGTACCAAGTTTAAATTTTTACACCCTTTAATTTTTGCTTTTTTGACTTCACTTTTAATTTCAAAACTCTTTTCTTTTTTTTTTCTTTTTAAAAATCAAAGATTTCAAATCTAAAAATACTATCTTTTCTGTGGATTCGATTGGACTCTTTGCTATCTACGTATTTTTAATTATTTTAAAAAGTCGGACTAAACTGATAAACATGGTGTCTTAACGACAGCATCGCGCTCTTATCAGTATGTTGGCTATAGCATGCTCATTGTAGGAATTAGATCGCACCAAGATGGGATCTATCAATCTCGATAGAGAAGAAATAGTCTTATGATGATCATAAGATTGAGTCTTAAAGTCCATAGCCATGGTAGTGTGAAATAATAGAAAGTAGTTTCTATTAGAATTTCATATCGGACTCGAATCGAATTATTTATTCCTATGGCAGGTATTGTATTTGACGAGTTTACCTTGGCCTAGATTCTGTTGAGACTCATGATTGAAGAACCCAATCAGACAGTTGACTATACTGAGAGATTCACTTTTAGTTCTGATGTGTTGCCACCATATACTGCTAGATATCACGACTAGGTGTTGAAGGGAAATCCTGATTTCCCAGTCCAGATTCGTTCAGATCTGATCAGATCAAGAGATATATTTCAAAAATTTTTCTTTGATCTATATCAGATCTGAGATGTTTCAGATCTGATTCTTATTATTTTAATAAATAAAATAAATAAGGATAAATTAAATCAAATTTAATTTATCTGATTTGGATAATCCTATTACCCTGTTGATGATCCTGTATGCAGCGGAAGATTCTGGATCTAGCCATACAAGCGCCTGGCCTCTACCGATATCCACTCAGGCTGGATCTGGAGATTCTCTTCTTCTCTATCACATCTCCAAAAATTAGATCTGGATCTGATCTGGAGGATCTTCAAAACTTCTTTTGAAGATCAGCAGTCGTCCTTTGCAGCAGCGCAGCCTTCTTGCTTTTGATCGCCTTTCTCTTGCTTGAATCGCACCAACAAAAATCCAAAACTCCTTTTGGACGTGGAGAGCAAGGGGAGAAGGTGGTTTGGCATGGAGAAGGAGGGGAGAGGCAGCCTTGGGGTGTATGGAAACTCTTATCTCATCTTATGTCACAATCTGAGTTGGGCGCAGGGTCTTATTTATAGACTAGCTGTGATCCAACTCCTCTTCTTCCCAACCAATCACAACCCTTTGTGAAATCAGATCTAAATCTGATTGGTGGGAATAGAGTCCCCTGGATTCCTCCTTAGAGGGTGCCTAAGACCAGTCAAAGTTGGATTCTTAGAAGAACTCTAATTGGAATCCAAAAAGGAGATGGAGTCCTTGTCCAACAAGGACTCCTAGGCGCCTCCAACTTGGGCACACGCCAAGGGTGGCGTGCGCCCTTCTCCTTGCCAGGTTCTGGCAGGGGGACAGGCCCCCACCAGCTCTCCAATAGGTGCATGACATGTGGTCAAAAGTCAAAGTGTCAATGGTCAACATTTGACCAGTCAAAGGTAGACTTTTGACCAAAGTCAAAGAACAAGAAATGGCAGGTGACCAAAAATGGCAGGTAATGTCTTACAAAATAAGACAACCTTTTCTGACTTGGACAACCTCCAGTCAGACCATATGAAGGCCTCTGATTGAGCACAAACTCCTTTGGCTCAGTCAGGACAACTTATTTATGATAGTAAAAGAAGAACGTTAGGTTCAATCGAGTGCTAGCACGATTTCCTTGAACCTAATTGAATCTCATTCAGATCAATTGAACTAGATCAGTTCAATTGATGATCACCAGATTCAAACCCTTGTTTGTGTGACCCAGTTAGGTTCAGTTCTGTATGGTAATGGGATATGTCATGATCTCTATCATCGACATCATCGAAACTCCTTTCGATGGATCAGAACTCTTCTGATTCGAACAGCTAGAATGATCGATCATCTAAATCATTCTAATTGCTCCCAAAATCCACCAGTGACACCTAGCAGTATATGGTGGCAACCCATCAGAGCTGAATGCGAACCCCTTGGTGCAGCTACCTGTGTGATTAAGTTCTTCTATCTTGAGCCCCGATCAGATTAGGGTTAAGGTGAACTCGTCAAACCCTAGTCTCTGTCATATGATGTAATCATTCGATTCGAGTCCAATGTGAAAATCTAAATAGAAACTCTTTCTATTATTTCACTCTGCCATGGCCATGGGCTTCTGGACTTGATTCTCATGATCATCATAGGGCTGCTCCTCTACCACCGAGGTAGATAGATTCCATCTTGATGCAATCCAGTTCCTACAATGAACATGCTATAGCCAACATACACCTCAGGGTTCCATATGGCTAGGAGACCGAGTAATGGTGTAGTCAAACTATAACACCCTCAAGGTGAACTGCCGATGCATCTCAGGTCAAAGAACCAGACACACTACTGCAGCATCGAGTCAGTCATTGACGAGAAGGTAGACTTCCTAATGACTACTCGAGGTGGTCACGCTCAGTGCCCTCATTCTCTAACGAGTACCTGTACTCTCGCTCCGGTGTCTCCACACCGTAGACTCAAGACTCATCTACTAAAGAGAAGCGATTGTACACCAACCTTCCGGATCAATCACCATCCTCGTGATGATCCTATGGTCGGGAGCATTTTATGAGTTAATAATGATTATTCATGTCTTAAATTTTCAACTCTTGAAAATATGAATTATCATTACCATTAACTCAAAGGATGTATCACAGACACTAAATACACATATGTGATAGAAAATAACCCATTTTATTGATTATAGTCAAAATTATAATTTTGCCCCTAGAAGTGTATTACAAGTGTCAGCCAATTCTGGCTTCTAGGGCACATATATCTAACAATCTCCCACTTGTCCTAAAGCCAATTGGCTACAAGTCTAAGTCCCATCTTCTCAAGGTGGGCTTCGATCTTCTGCTGGCCCAACGGCTTTGTAAGTGGGTCTGCCACATTATCTGTGGAGTTGACTCTCTTGACCTCGACATAACCCTTCTTGAGGTAATCGTGGATGAGCTGGTATCACCGTTTGCTTGGAACTCTTCCAGCTGACAGCTCCACCATTGCACACAAACAGACTGCCAGATGTCGACTTTCGATCATCTATATCGGACATGAAATCCGAGTCTGTGTATCCCTGGACTTGGAGTTCTCCATTACCAAAGACCAACATCATATCCTTAGTTCTTCTCAAGTACTTAAGGATACATTTCACAGAAGTCCAGTGTTCTTCACCTGGATTTGACTGATATCTGCTTGTGACACTCACAGCATGGGCTATATCAGGTCGTGTACATAGCATGGCATACATGAGGCTCCCTATTGCAGAAGCATAAGGGATCTTGCTCATGCGTTCTATTTCCTCAGGTGTGCTGGGGCACATCTTCTTGGAAAGATGAATACCATGTCTGAAGGGTATTAATCCCCTCTTAGAGTTTTCCATACTAAACCTCTTTAGTACTTTCTCTATGTACATCTTCTGTGAAAGTCCTAGCATCCTATTCGGTCTATCCCTATAGACCTTAATTCCTAGAATAAAGGATGCTTCACCTAGGTCTTTCATGGAGAATTCCTTGGACAACCACATTTTGACTGATGTCAACATGGGAATATCATTCCCAATAAGGAGGATGTCATCCACGTACAATACGAGGAAGACAACAGCGCTCCCACTGACCCTTTTTGAAAACACATGGTTCCTCTTCATTTTTGATGAAACCAAACTTTTTGATCACATCATTGAAACGAGTGTTCCAGCTCCGAGATGCTTGCTTAAGTCCATATATGGACCTTTGCAGCTTGCAAACCTTGTGATCAGTATCACTGGATGTGAAACCTAGCGGCTGTTCCATATAGATATCTTCCTCAAGATATCCATTTAGGAATGCCGTTTTCACGTCCATTTGCCATATTTCATAATCGAAATAGGCTGCAACGGCAAGCAATGTGCGGATGGATTTTAGCATAGCCACTGGGGAAAAGGTATCCTGATAGTCAATGCCTTCGCGTTGACTATAACCTTTTGCCACTAGTCTAGCCTTGAATGTCTCCACATTCCCATCTGCACCAATCTTTCTCTTGAAGATCCATTTACACCCAATAGGTACTATACCTTCTGGTGGATCTACCAAGGTCCAGACTTGGTTTGAGTGCATCGAGTCAATTTCTGACTGCATTGCCTCTAGCCATTTCTCGGAGTCGATATCTGATATCGCCTCGTTGTAGGTTTTGGGATCATCACCATGAGCACCATTACCTACGAGGAACATTTTCTCTACTTCCTCTGAAATAATACCTAAGTATCTTTCAGGAGGACGGAAAACTCTTTTCGATCTACGAGGTGGAGGAGGTAGTGTTCTTATTGGCTCAACCTGATTTGGTTCCACTTGGTCCTTAGCTCGTTCCACTTGTGAGACTTTCTCATCAAGCTTGATCTATTTTTCAATGCCGCTATCTTGAATAAACTATTTTTCAAGAAAGATGGCATGTCGACTCACAATCACATTGTGGTCTTCTGGAATGTAGAAATAGTATCCTAATGACTCTTTAGGATATCCTATGAATCGAGCTCTAAAGGACCTAAACTCTAACTTGTCCGCTTGTTGTCTTTTGACATGAGCCGGACAACCCCAAATTCTGAGATGACTCAGACTTGGTTTCTTACCGTGCCATATCTCATACGGTGTGGTAGGAACGATTTTAGAGGGAACCCTATTCAGTAGATAGATTGAAGTTAACAATGAGTGTCCCCAAAGAAAATCAGGGAGGTCTGTGAAGCTCATCATGGATCGAACCATATCCAATAGAGTCCGATTTCTCCATTCTGAAACCCCGTTGAGTTGAGGTGTTCCTGGTGGAGTCCATTGAGAGACTATGCCATTTTTCTTTAGATAGTCTAGGAATTCCCGGCTAAGGTATTCACCTCCTCGATCTGATCGAAGAACCTTAATGGGTTTTCCTATTTGTTTTTCTACTTCATGTCTGAATTCTTTGAACTTTTCAAAAGCTTCAGACTTGTGTCTCATAAGATACACATACCCATACCTAGACAGATCATCGGTAAAGGTAATGAAGTAGACAAAATTGCCTCTAGTCGGCACATCAAATGGGCCGCACACATCAGTATGTACTAGGGCAAGGAGATCTGTGGCCCTTTCCCCATGTCCAACAAAAGGGAGTTTAGTCATTTTGCCTTGAAGACAAGATTCACAAGTTGGATATGACTCGAAAGTCAATGGACTCAATAGCCCATTTTTCTCCAATTTGTTGATCCTATCTTCTGCTATATGACCTAATCTCAGGTGCCATAGATATCTGTCGTTTGGACTATCCCTAGGTCGTTTGGCATTCATGTTTTGCTCGATAGTTAAAACAGGTACATCAATATGTAGCTGATAAAGACCATTAATAAGGAAACCATTTGCAATTTTATTTCTTTCATAAAGAATGTTACAATGGTCCTTAAAGAAGGTGATCACATAACCTTCTTGTGCTAAGCATGAAACAGAAATCAAATTCCTGCTAGCTGCAGGCACAAAATAACAGTCTTTCAAAACTAAGTCTAAACCAGATGGTAATCGAAGAGGGTATGTTCCCACGGCTACTGCAGCAACTCTTGCTCCATTACCAATGCGTAGGATCATGTCTCCATCCCTCAGCCTCCTGCTATCCTCAAGATCCTGCATGGAAGTGCACAGATGAGCACTAGAACCAGAGTCAAGCACCCAACTGGATGCAGAAGAAACCATAAGGTTAGACTCAATAACGAGCATACCTCCAGAAGGACCTTCCTTCTTGTTCTTCAGGGTGGCCAGGTAAGTAGGGCAGTTCTGCTTCCAATGGCCATCGCTGTTGCAATGGAAATACTTTCCTTTGACATCGGTCTTCTTCTTCGGCTCGGCCTTCTTCTTCGGCTCTGCCTTCTTCTTCGGCTCTGCCTTCTTCTTCTTTGATCCTTCCACCTTTTGCTTTTTCACAGACTTCTTTTTCTTTTCAGAAGACTTTCTTTTGGAAGAAGTCCGTTCCATAGCAAGAACTGAGCCTTTAGAACCTTTCATAGAAAGCTCAGTGGTAACCAGCATATTCATTAATTCGGCCAAGGAATTCTGAAGTTTATGCATGTGGTAATTCATGATGAATTGCCCATATGCATCAGTCAAGGATTGCAGAATAATATCGTTCTGCAGGTCCAAGTCCAACTTCACACTGAGCTTCTCAAGCTCTTCCATGTCCTTGATCATTGTCAGACAGTGATCTTGGACTGACTGCCCATCATGCATCTTAGCCTTAAAAAGTCGTTTCGTGACTTGATATTTGGCTGCGCGACTCTGTTCACCAAACATCTCCTGCAGGTGAGCCAACATTTGGCGAGCAGTCCCGATATCCTCATGTTGGCGCTGGAGCTCATCAGACATCGAGCCCAACATGTAATATCTGGCCTTATTATCTTCGTTTATCCATTTTTTCAGAGACGCTCTCTGTTCAACAGATGGATGGGCTGGTAAGGTGGGAGGGTCCTGGTCCAAAACATGGGTTAACTTCTCAGAACCCAAAATAATTTTGTAGTTCCTGAGCCAATCTTTATAATTAGGTCCGGTCAGTCTATGTGTGTCCAGGATACGTGCCAATGGGTTGGACGCAGATATTTTCCTATAGAGAGTCAAAGATTCTAGTTAGATATTGTAATTTTGACTTGACCAATTTGTTTAGGGATTTTATTTTTAAATAAATTAGCTTCCACTATTTTCTCGGATCCCTACACTCCCTCTGTAGAGATGCAAAAATCTTCATGATTAATGATTTCTAGTGGGTGGTGCGGTCTCACCAACTGACTCATCACCTCACCTAACAGTTATTGGTGATGGGATTAGCCAATGAGTGAACAACTCTTGTTCAATGATTCTCTAATCATGGTGCACCCAAACTTGATCTCTAATTCATGAATCTCACCGTATCCGGAATATTGATCCACTCCTTAGTTAAGTCAGACCCACCATTTGCATAGACTGGGTTCCTAATTGAGTCTCTCACCGTATCCGAAATATTGAGCCCAACTCATCCTCCAGCCCATAGCATCCAATGCCTAATAGACATGGTTGCATCTTCCCGGTGCAACTGAGCCACTGTATCCAATCGAGAACAATCAACCTCGGGAAGGGCCCGCACATCTACAATGGTGGAAGACCTCAGACTTAATCTTTTCTTAGGGAGAATTGATTCAGGTCTCATTAAACTAGACTTGGCTTAGTCATAACAATTATGACTAACCTAGTGGCATGGGTTAGCTCGGATTATTGACCACCTCAGATCAGAACTGTGTCAACAGATATGGCCAGGTAAGTGAGATCGATGGAAGGAATATGCCATTAACTCATACAAGAATGCATTCAGGTCGAGTAGCTTTCAATTAAAAACCAGTCGGTCGTATGTGCCAAACTTACCTTAGACACCAAATTGTTGAGTCAGAACCAATTGGGTTAGCCTACAATCCAGACTCTAACCTCTGAGCCTAATTAGGTCTTGCTTGATCGTGACTCGATCTTGACCCAGACTTAATCCTATTAGGCTGGTCAATTTAAGCATTGTTGATCCCATCTAACCAACTCTTGATTCGGTTTGATCAACCGCTTAGACCTAATTGAGCTACCCAAGCCCGAACCCAGTATTATGAATATGTCTTAGATCTGAAATTTTTAATTTTAGACCTAATTAATATTTCATAAACTTAATTCTTAATTAAGTAGGGTTCATAAACAAAATATGCACAATAAATCCTAGGGTTTCAGGATCTAGGGTTTTGCAGAAAGTAAGTTTTGGATTTCTGATTAAGGACGAACACGCAGCACCCCTACACATCATAAGAACACCCCATCGAATGGAAAGAGAGGGCCTTTCAAACCCTTCTTTGTTCTTATGACCGGACGGCCAAGAGGAACGCCTTAATCAGGAACATTCAATACTACAAAATAATATCAGATCTATATCATATATCTCATATACAAAGTAGATCTAATCATGGCATATTTTGCATACATCTCATGTATCGAATCATGCATATTTTTAGATCTAAATTATCTCATAATAATCTAAAAAATTAGATTTAAATTGATCTAATCAAAATAAATTCTAATCTAGACAACTATGTAGAACTATTCTACAACTAGTCTAGACATGCATCAATCATATCTCATATGATGTTTAAAATTAAATAATTTTATTTGCTATTTTTTAGATGTTATTATAACCATTATAATATCAAGAAAATAGTAAATAAATGGATCTAAAATATGGGTTAATCAAATTAAATTGAAAACATGCAAGACTATTCTATAGAACTATTCTATTCTAGAACTAGTCATGCATATCTTCTAATCTTAGATCCTAATCATTTAATTTTAATTTTTTCTAATTTCAGATCTGATCACATCTCATGTGACATCTAAAATCAATTATTTTTTAATTAAAATAAATTTAAAATTAGATCTAAATATTTTTAGAACCATGGCTCTGATACCAGTTGAAGGAAAATCCTGATTTTCTGGTTCAGGTTCGTTCAGATCTGATCAGATCAAGAGATATATTTCAAAAATTTTTTTCTTTAATCTATATTAGATCTGAGATATTTCAGATCTAATTCTTATTATTTTAATAAATAAAATAAATAAGGATAAATTAAATCAAATTTAATTTACCTGATTTGGGTAATCCTATTACCCTGTTGATGATCCTGTATGCAGCGGAAGGTTCTGGATCTAGCCACGCAAGCGCCTGGCCTCTACCGGTATCCACTCAGGCTGGATCTGGAGATCCTCTTCTTCTCTATCATATCTCCAAAAATCAGATCTGGAGGATCTTCAAAACTCCTTTTGAAGATCAGCAGTCGTCCTTTGCAGCAGCGCAGCCTTCTTGCTTTTGATCGCCTTTCTCTTGCTTGAATCGCACCAACAAAAATCCAAAACTCCTTTTGGACGTGGAGAGCAAGGGGAGAAGGTGGTTTGGTGTGGAGAAGGAGGGGAGAGGCAGCCTTGGGGCATATGGAAACTCTTATCTCATCTTATGTCACAATCTGAGTTGGGTACAGGGTCTTATTTATAGACTAGCTGTGATCCAACTCCTCTTCTTCCCAACCAATCACAACCCTTTGTGAAATCAGATCTAAATCTGATTGGTGGGAATAGAGTCCCCTGGATTCCTCCTTAGAGGGCGCCTAAGACCAGTCAAACTGGATTCTTAGAAGAACTCTAATTGGAATCCAAAAGGGAGGTGGAGTCCTTGTCCAACAAGGACTCCTAGGCGCCTCCAACTTGGGCACACACCTAGGGTGGCGTGCGCCCTTCTCCTTGCCAGGTTCTGATAGGGGGACAGGCCCCCACCAGCTCTCCAATAGGTGCATGACATGTGGTCAAAAGTCAAAGTATCAATGGTCAATGTTTGACCAGTCAAAGGTAGACTTTTGACCAAAGTCAAAGAACAAGAAATGGCAGGTGACCAAAAATGGCAGGTAATGTCTTACAAAATAAGACAACCTTTTCTAACTTGGACAACCTCCAGTCAGACCATATGAAGGCCTCTAATTGAGCACAAACTCCTTTGGCTCAGTCAGGACAACTTATTTATGATAGTAAAAGAAGAACGTTAGGTTCAATCGAGTGCTAGCACGATTTTCTTGAACCTAATTGAATCTCATTCAGATCAATTGAACTGGATCAGTTCAATTGATGATCACCAGATTCAAACCCTTGTTTGTGTGACCCAGTTAGGTTCAGTTCTATATGGATAATGGGATATGTCATGATCTCTATCATCGACATCATCGAAACTCCTTTCGATGGATCAGAACTCTTCTGATTCGAACAGCTAGAATGATCGATCATCTAAATCATTCTAATTGCTCCCAAAATCCACCAGTGACACCTAGCAGTATATGGTGGCAACCCATCAGAGCTGAATGCGAACCTCTTGGTGCAGCTACCTGTGTGATTAAGTTCTTCTATCTTGAGCCCCGATCAGATTAGGGTTAAGGTGAACTCGTCAAACCCTAGTTTCTGTCATATGATGTAATCATTCGATTCGAGTCCAATGTGAAAATCTAAATAGAAACTCTTTCTATTATTTCACTCTGCCATGGCCATGGGCTTCTGGACTTGATTCTCATGATTCATCATAGGGCTGCTCCTCTACCACCGAGGTAGATAGATTCCATCTTGATGCCAATCCAGTTCCTACAATGAACATGCTATAGCCAACATACACCTCGGGGTTCCATATGGCTACGAGATCGAGTAATGGTGTAGTCAAACTATAACACCCTCAAAGTGAACTGCCGATGCACCTCAGATCAAAGAACCAGACACACTACTGCTACAGCATCGAGTCAGTCATTGACGAGAAGGTAGACTCCCTAATGACTACTCGAGGTGGTCACGCTCAGTGCCCTCGTTCTCTAACGAGTACCTGTACTCTCGCTCTGGTGTCTCCACATCATAGACTCAAGACTCATTTACTAAAGAGAAGCGATTGTACACCAACCTTCTGGATCAATCACCATCCTCGTGATGATCCTATGGTCGGGAGCAATTTATGAGTTAATAATGATTATTCATGTCTTAAATTTTCAACTCTTGAAAATATGAATTATCATTGCCATTAACTCAAAGGATGTATCACAGACACTAAATACACATATGTGATAGAAAATAACCCATTTATTGATTTTAGTCAAAATTATAATTTTGCCCCTAGAAGTGTATTACAAGTGTCAGCCAATTCTGGCTTCTAAGGCACATATATCTAACAGGTGTCACCGACAGCTGAGCCTCTATCGTCGCCCATATCTGAGACACATGCTACTATGCAGGCATCTGAAAATATGTTTTTATTATATTAGCACTACTTTATTTTTTATATAGTATTTGTACACTTATATATTTGCATAACATATTTGCATTGCAGGCGCATCATCCAGTCGGATATTTTACGGTCCCATACGTATAGCACACGTGTGGAACCACCAACATCAGGTGATGGTCTATTACGATGTGGAGGGAAGGCCGGTAGGGGAGATCACGTGGGAGATGCATTCCTTTTTTGAAGTGCTTGTGAAGCAGTCGAACATCATTCCCATAGAGCCCAGAGACTGGCATTTGATGGATGCTACCATCAGAAATCGGGTATGGGAGGAGATATGGGTAAGTACGCGTATCTTAGTTATATTTATGCATTTTATATGTTTACACTATATATGTTTGATTAGAATAATTTTATAACTAATTTCTGATAACTTTATGTAGAGGAGGTACAACTTCTTCGATTACAAGAGGGCTCGAGATGCCCGATTGAGGAAGATCTGGGAGTTGTTTTGGGATTATAAAATCAAGCTCCATAGAGAATGGCTCGAGCACCAACAAGACACTCCGGAGGAGCTTGTTCCCTGGTATAGGACTATCCTCTGAGTCAGTGGGTGAGGATGGTTAGACACTAGAGATAAAATTTCTAACTTTTAAATTTTTCAATATAATTAAAATTTTATTTAAATATTTTTTAAATATTTATTATTTATTTGAATACTTGTTAGGCTACCTTTCTTCAGAACCGAAAGAACCATGCAGTCCGGAAGTATACGCACACTCTAGGCTGTGAGTTTATGGCTAGTCGTGTGCATAGAGAGGTAATTAATTCTAAATCTTACTAGATAAATTAGATTCATATTTTTTATCATCTTTTTGATAAATTTATTCTTCGTTATAGCTAATGAGAGATGGAGTGATGCCTAGCTATAGTGAGATCTTTTGATTCAACCGCACGGACAAGATGGGCAGGCTGATGAATGACGCGATCGAGCATATTTTTGTAAGTATTAAATATATTAGTATATATGATTAGTATTATAGCATTTCTTATAAAATTTTATTTCAATTTACAATTATAGGATCAGTTAGATGCGCTCGCGAGCGAGGGCCCGGATACTTCTAGGCCCCATGACCATCTATCTTAGGTCTTGGGGCCTAAGCACTTTGGGAGGATCCAATGTAGGTTCGGACACACGCCGATGAGCTATTGGCCCAAGGCGAGCATCTCCTCATAGACTTCTAGTGTCGTCAGTCGAGAGGAGCTTGAGGAGGCATTGGCACGGGCAGATCATGCTACGACGTGGGCAGATCGGGCTGAGGAGTGTGCATCTCATCTAGAGGGCATCGTGAGAGACATGATATCGACGCTCAGCATGCATTTTGGAGTCATGAGCTTTGAGGATATGTTGGCCCACATTCCAGCTCCAGCTCCAGCTCTGGCTTTGGCTCCAGCACCAACTCTAGCTCTAGCTATGGCTCTGACTCTAGCTCCGAATGATGATGAAGATGATGTAGATTTAGGAGACTTTTGATGTATTTTATTTTTTAAAAAAAATATTATAATAGATTTCATTCGATAATAAAATTTTAGCATTTCAAAATAATTTTTATGTTTATTATATTTTTTTGTGTTATATATCTATATTTATTAGATAAAATATATTAAAAAATAAAAATTTTAATTTTTTTAATTATTCAAGATCTACGATAGCGATTTTATAACCGTTGTCATATCCATGCCAACCGCTGCCATAGGTTCCTAGTGCAAATGGTGTCAACCGCTACATTAGACCTATGGCAATGGTTATGTAACCGCTGCTATAGATAACCTATGGTAGCAGTTACATAACCGCTGCTATAAGTCAATCTATTACAGTGGTTTATAAATTACTACAATAGGCTATCTATGGTAGTGGTTCAAACAACCACTGCAACAATCGCTGCCATAAAGCTACGACGACGGTTGCAGTAGCAGTAGTTAAATAACCACTGCCATAACCTATGCAGTAGTTTTTTGGGCTACGATAGCGGTTACAAACTGCTGCCAACTATGGTAGTGATTTTTTGGGCTACAATAGTAGTTACGAACCGTTACCATAGCCCTTTTTTGTAGTAGTGAAGGGCACTGAGCATGACCACTTCGAGCAGTCATAAGGGAGTCTACCTTCTCGTCGATGACTAGCTTGATGCTATAGTTGTGTGTCTGATTTTTTGACTTGAGATGTATCGACAGTTCACCTTAAGGATATTATAGTTTGACTACTCTATAACTCAGTCTCCTATCCATTTGGAGTCTTGAGGTGTATGTTGGCTATAGCATGTTCGTTGTAGAAATTGGATCGCACCAAGATGGGATCTATCAACCTTGATAGAGGAGGAATAGTTTCATGGTGATCATGAGATCAAGTTCTAAAGCCCATGGCCATGGCAGTATGAAATAATAGAAAGGATTTTCTATTAGGGTTTCATATCAGACTTAATCGAATGATTTATTCATGTGACAGATGTTGGATTGGACGAGTTCATCTTGAACTAGATTTGATGGAGCTCATAATAGAAGAACCCAATCATACAGTTGGCTGCACCGAGAGGTTTGTATTCGATTCTAATAGATTACCACCATAGCTAGGTGTCACTGGTCGATTTTGGGATCAGGTAGAATTATCTCGATGATCGATGCTTCTAATTGGGCAAATTAGAAAGAGTTCTAATTCATCAAAAGATATTTCAATGATGTCGATGATAGAGATCATGACATGTCCCATTATCATACAAAATTAAACCTAACTAGATCACATAAATAAGAATTTAGATCTGAATGTCATTAATTGGACTCATATGGTTTGATTGATTTGGATTAGATCCAATTTGGTTCAAGAAAATCATGCTAGCACACGATTCGACCTAACTTTCTCTTTCTATAGATTTTCTAATTGATTTGGACTCAGTCAAATTAGATTTGGCTTATCCAAAAATTCTATATGGATTTGTACTGGTCTGACTGAACCTTGTCTTGGTCAGATCAAGGCTTGTCTTAGTCTCATATGATGAGGATTAGGATAAGACCATTTTGACCCAGTCTTTGCAAGAAAGAAAGAAGGGGGTGCACACCCCCTGGAGTTTCTCTTAGGGTGTGCGCCCCTTGTGGATAAACATGAGGGAGTTGGGAGGTTGCCTATTTAAAATGGTTTGAATGGGCCATATAGAGTTTGAAATAATTCAAACTCTCAGAAATAGTTTTCGACGCCAACCTTCTTTTATCCAGATAACATGGCACCAACTTTTCTCCCATTTTGTGTGACAAAATGAGGGAAAAAAATCAAAAGTGGGGTATGGAGGCTAGGGAGTGTCCTTCTGCTTTAAGCAAATTGATTCGATCAATTGCTTAAAGCCCTCGGACTCTAAGGTACCTTATTTAGTTTATAAATAGGGATCTAGGCCAAAGAGTTTGGCTATTCTATTCCCTACACCCAGACTCTAGTTCTCCATCTCCATGCCTCCTCCCTCTCCCTCTTCTAATTCCTTTCTCCCACACCCAAGGGTTGGGCCATTCAATGCTCCAAGAGTGGAAGTGCTAATCCTGCAAGATCAAGTCAAAGAGATCTCAATCGTGTGTCGATCGAGTTACTGTCGGAGATCAAATCGAAGGCACTTCAAGGAGATCCCGTTGCTAATTTTCTTAGATCAAGTCTAGAAGGAGAAGACTTCCAGATCTGATCTGAGTAGATGCTAGTAGAGGCCGAGCATGTGCGTGGCTACAGTCAGAACCTTAGATAGCTTCCAGATCATCACAGCATGTGAATGGTTCACTTGCAATAGGTGGTATGTGATACCATAATTTTTATTTTTGTTTTAGATCTATCTAATTAGATCTAAGAACTCTAGGATCTGATCATTTTAGTAGATTAAATTTTCTTTTAAATTCCACTACACGACCTGATCCAATCAACTGATCCTGTAGTTTCTTCAAATGATTTATACATTGCTTTAATATGAGACAAGATAGTATTAGACTTTTGGCTCAATGTATTAGCCACTACTTTAGCTTTTCTAGGATGGTACTCAATAGTACAATCATAATCTTTAATCAGCTCAATCCATCTTCTTTGTCTCAAATTTAACTCATTTTAGATTAGTGCATACTTTAAACTCTTATGATCTATAAATATTTGACATTTCTCTCCATACGAATAATGTCTCCAAGTTTTTAAAGCAATACCATAGTAGCAAGTTCTAAATTATGAGTAGGATAATTTAGTTCATGTGGCCTAAGCTGTCTAGAAATATAGGCAATAACCTTTTCATGTTGCATCAAAACACAACCTAATCCTTTATAACATAACTATAAACTACATAACCACCCCCACTGGAAGGAAGAGTGAGTATTAGAGCTGAAGTTAATCTTTTCTTTAACTCCTCCATACTTTTCTAACATTCATCATTCCAATCAAATTTAATATTCTTTCTAACTAGCTTTGTCATAGGAGATGCAATGATAGAGAAGTTTTCAATGAACGTTCTATAATAACCTGCTAACCCAAGAAAACTTCTTACTTCTGTAGGACTAGTGGGTGACTCCTAATTCATAATTGCCTCAACTTTCTAGGGATCAACTAAAACACCCTTTGCTGAAATTTCATGACCTAAAAGATCACCTTATTCTACCAAAACTCACTCTTGCTTAGTTTAGCATACAGTTATTTTTCTCAAAGTACTTGCAAAATAATTCTCAAGTGTTCCATATGTTCTACTTCATCTTTAGAGTGTATCAATATATCATCAATGAAAACAATTATAAATATGTCTAAAAACTGTTGGAATACTTGATTCATCAGACCCATAAAAGCTGCTGGAGCATTTGTCAATCCAAATGGCATTACTAAAAATTCATAATGACCATATCTAGTTCTAAATGCAATCTTTGATACATCTTCTTTGATTTTAAGTTGATGATACCGAGATCTGAGATCTATCTTTGAAAATATCTTGGCCTCCTGAAGTTGATCAAATAAATCATCAATATGTGGCAGCAGATAATTGTTTTGGATAGTTACTTTATTAAGTTGCTGATAGTCAATACATAATCTCATAGTGCCATCCTTTTTTTTAACAAATAATGCTGGAGCTTCCAAGGTGAAATACTTGATTTAATAAATCCTCTATCAAGCAATTCTTGCAATAGTGTCTTGAGTTCCCTTAATTCTACTAGAGCCATTCTATGGAGCCCTGGATGTTGGTTTAGTACCTGGAATCAAATCAACTCCAAATTCTATTTCTCTATCTGGTGGTAACCCTAGAAGTTCTTCTGGAAAAACATCCGGGAACTCACAAACTATTGGAATATCTACTACGTTCAACTTACTTATTTTTGTATCTATCACACATGCTAAATAGGCTTCACACTCATTTCTAAGTGATCTATTGGTTGTCAAAGCTGAAATTATACATGAGGGAAGTACCCGATGTTCATCTGAAAATCATACCTCTTTATCATTTGAAATCTGAAGAATCACTTTCTTTCTAAAATAATCTACCTTTGCTCGATAAGTAGATAACCAATCCATGCCTAAAATAGCATCAAAATCTTGCATATCTAAGAGAATCAAATTTGCTACTAATTCATGTTCTTTCACTTGAACTGGACAGCCCTTAAATACTTGATTTTCAATGAAGGGCTTTCTTACTGGCATAGATACTATCAAACTATAGTCTAATAGGCTCAGTTCTTTAGTGATGTGCATAGAAAATGCAAATGACACATATGAATGTGCGAATCCAGCATCAATAAATACATATTCATCATGATCACAAATAGATAGCTTACCAGTCACCACATCAAGAGTAGCCTGTGCCTCCCACTTAGTCATGGCAAACACCCTTGCCTCAGATCTCAACTTGCCTAGTGTAACTTCTTGTCTATCGACACTCTTCCTTCCTTGTTGAACTGAAGTACTTGTTCCAAAATTTTTTTCCACTACTTGAAAATCACTGAGACATATTTGGCTTGATGGAGGACCCTTAGCTTGAGCCAATCTAGGATAGTTCCTCCTTTGATGTCCCATTTGTCCACCTCAAAGCATCCCCTAAATCCTCTTCTGCACTTTCCAAAATGAAACCTCTCACAACTAACACACTAAGGGACCTGGTTTGGTGAAGTAACAACTAGACTAGCTCCCTTATCAGAATTGCTTTCATTTTCCCTTCCCCCTGTCACCCTACTTCTAGCTGACTATGGTACAAATTTTTGTTCTATTCTTCTCTACTCTAGGCTGATAAAAGTAAAAGAATCTACACCTGATCCTAATGCTGTTCTAAAACTCTGACTGGGCTATCCAGGGGTAACAACCCTTTTTGATGACTGACCTTCCCCTGAACCAAATGAAAAATCTTGTGCACTTCTCTTACTTCTTTCCTGCCTTCGGCTATAAAATTGTTTTTCAATCTCCTTTGCCCTATAGCTCCTTGAATTAACTGAGCAAAGCTATCATACTCCTGCATTTTTGTTTTTGCCTTAATTTTTAAATGCAGCCAATCTTGAAATAATCTGCACTTTTCTTTTTCATCAACTACAAAGACAAGGGCAAAGTGAGATAACTCTATAAACTTGGCTTCATACTCTACCACTAACATTTTTCCATGGGTTAAGTTAAGAAATTCCCTCATCTTTTGATCTTGATATACAACTGAGTAATATTGTTGAAAGAACTCTCTTCTAAATTCACTCCAAGTAATAGTAAAATTTGATGGCTGTCTACTCATATAAGATCTCCACCAGTGCTGAGCTCGACCTTCTAGCAGAAAGGTAGCAATACTCAACTTTTGTTCATCTGTACTTTTCTTTAATGTAAATACTCTTTCTATCTTTTGGAACCAATTTTCTACCTCTATCGAATCTATAGTGCCTTGAAATTTTATTGCTCCCAGTTTTCTTGCCCTCTTATAACTTTTCTGTATATCTATATTTTGAGATTGAAAACCAGGGGTAGAAGCTACTATAAGGGTAAAAGCTTGGGTAATTACACCTACCAACTCCTATAATCCAGGAATGGATACTTGTGCTTGAGGTGGAAGTGCTAATGCTAGTGTTATAGATGATGATTCATGTATATGCTTATGCATCTATGAAGCCTCTGCTTCTACCCTTATCCCTGGGGCAGAAGATGAAGCACTAGGTGATGTCCTATAAAGTTAGCCATCCTTATCATCTCTTCTTAATCTACCCTGACCTCGACCTTGACTCCTACTTGGGCCTTGTCCTTGGCCTTTATCTTCCTCTGGTGGTAGTCCTTCACCAAGTCCTAATCTTATCTGTACCATCTTTCTACAAAATATAATTAAAAGATAAAGTTTTTTTTTTATGCTCTACCCACATCCGTAAAATCTATAAACCTAGGCTCTGATACCAATAAGTAGTTACCCCACCTTAACTACTAGGCAAGGCTATAGTGCCTGAGCTAGGCTTAATTATTATTTTGTGTTCATAAAGTACCATTAAACGTAGTTTAACTACTAACAACCTACTCTAAAAAAAGTTTAATTTATACTTTCATTGATCAACTCAAGCTTTTTAGAAAATTTCTAAATTATTTGAAATTCAACACAAGGTGTTATTTATCATACAAGCGTTGTTTATATAATAGTAACAAAACGTATATAATATTCTTTTTAAGTAAATATTTTCAACACATATTACATACCAAGCTGGTTCTCTCTCTTTCATTATAATTTATACAACTCATACAAATACATATAGTCATCCCCAAAGACCTCTCTCTCAAAAAGAAGCTAAAATGGCCAACCTTCTATAGTGTAAATGCTGATAGGGATGTGCAAGATGCAAGTACTATGCAAAGTGATAATATTTCATATCTGCAAAGGAAAAAAAATGAAATACATAATGAGACTGATGTTTCAGTGAGTAAATAAGCTAGCTATCAATGGGAAGATAAGAAACTGATTCATTTGAGATCTATGTCTTACATACATATTAATTGCTAACTATTGGGAATTGTGTCCCAAATCCAATCATTAGCCTATTGACGATTGAGCTATTTTTTATTTATATATAAATTATAAATAAATAAATATTATTTTGATATTTTCATCATAAATTCTTTGTATCTTCTAATGAACTTCTATGTTGTGATAAAGTCTTTAGGACTATTTAGAATCGATAAAGGAGGATTTATCATTTAGTCCTTAAATCTGTTCGTGATCAAATGATACGTTGTTATCAATGATGATAATGTTTATTGAGTGTTGGTCATTGTGTGCCATATGGATTAGTTGTCCTCTTAATCAAGGAGTGAAAAGACATTGGTATGGCATGCGGATGAGATGTAGAGGTACATCTATACCAAACGTGACCAACTTTGGAGCTTTCTATTGTCAAGATTTGCTCCAAAGGGATATGGGTATAAGTATCCTTCTGACCTGAGATCACCACAGTGACTTTCAAACAACTCACTATGCTTTGATGTTGGACTACCTGAATTTTTGATTTAGTGATGAAAGATTTTTGGACATAGTCAAGTACTTGAAAAGTTGGTGTGCGAATCAAGATGGAATTGACAACTTTGAATTTCAGGAGTTGTGTTTAATTGGGTTTCAATTTAGTAAAGCCTTGACTAAGGAAGTCCTTATGAGGAGTCATAGGACTGATTGTGTTAAGATATAATATGGATGTACTTTTCAAAGTTAGTAGTTTAACTTAGAGTCATCCTAAACATGAAGGTCAAAAGGATAAATTATACGATAACCATATTTGAGTAGGTTCTGAATATTGGGATTACGACTATTCGACCTATCCA
Organism: Cocos nucifera; assembly: GCA_006176705.1. Taxonomy (NCBI): domain Eukaryota; kingdom Viridiplantae; phylum Streptophyta; class Magnoliopsida; order Arecales; family Arecaceae; genus Cocos; species Cocos nucifera. The sequence goes on from QRFJ01002300.1 coordinate 142,186, forward strand.
GACATTGAATACCATTGCTAGATGATCACATCGATTGGTATAGAAATTGATTCCTATACTATCAGCCTAGGTTTGAACCTATGAGGTCATACATATTAGAGGTTCCTACCTAATCTGATGGCTGATGCTAAGTTCCACTGGACTAGGACTCTATGATCAAGAGTCCCACTGGATTGGAACTCTATGATCAAGAGTCCTACTGCATTGAAATTCTGAGTCTTGCTTATCTAAGACTTTATGATCGAGAGTTCTACTGGTCTGAAACTTTGTGATTACAAGTTTCACTTATTTGAAATACTAGGGTCAAGAGTCCTACTGGTTTGGGACTCTTCAATCAAAAATTTCATATAGATGAAACTCTATTGCCCAGATACCCACTAGATTTAGACTCCATATTTATGAAATATTTAATTAATAATTTAATTACCAGTTAACTTAAATTGATTGAGTGATAAATTTTGGATCAAGTTCAATTGCATTGGATTCAATTCAATATGACCCGATTAGGTTATGAGATGACCTAATCATCGAGAAAGTTTATTCCTGATTTGATCAGAGCTTGAGATTAATTAATTTTTAATTTGATTAAGATTTAATTAAGTTTATTTAAGCTTAATTTAGTTAAATTTAATCTGATTTAATTGGGCCTAGCAAAATTGGTTTGGATTGGATCTTAATTGGATAAGGTTTTTAAGACTAGTTTGACTAGTCTTTCTTATGCCACATCACCTTGACTTGCACCCACCTTTTTCTCCATGAGAATTTTAAATTCTCATAAGTTTTCCACGCACATTATGATCCAAGAAGTAGAGTTTTATTGATTAGATCACTAGCTTATAAAATTAATTAGATTAATTTTTAAATTCCATTGCATGTATTTTGAAAAAAGTTTTTAAAATTAAAGCTAAAAACCCTATAGTTTTCCTTCACTAGCCACAAAAGAAAAGAAACATATAATGAGACTTACATCCTAGTGAGTAAATAAGCTAGCTATAAATAAGAAGATAAAAACCTAATTCATTTGAGATCTATGTCTTACATACATATTAATTGCTAACTGATGGAAATCGAGCGGGATTTAGGCATGCTTTTCGAAATTTTTTCAAATTTTATATTATAGCAGAAGCTAAATTAGTCTAAAATTAATTTTATGCATGCATTGATTATAACATAAAATGCTACTCAGGATCTAGACATGCTAATATGTGTTAAAAAAATTAAATGTAATCGATCAGCAAATCGCATTTGCTGATCGACTTGTGTTCCAAAAATAATACATGTGCATGGATAGATGATCTCCATGATCCAAATCCATAGAAGGAAGCCCACAACACCATGCTATAGTGACACACTTGTCCGACCTCTATGGAGAGTCCACATAGAGCTCTTGGTCCTGACTAGCTCCACCAGAGTACTAGCTCCTCGCTAGAGCCTTCGACGGCTGATCTTCGTCGTTCTGATCGATGATCTTCTTTTTAATCTCCTGGATACTCTAGAAGACCAGATGATGATATTTGGAGGATGATGAGATAGTGGTAAAAATATGATGGTGATCAGGCACTCAGAGCGCTCAATCTCTCCACCTGAACCCTGAGTCCTAACTCAAGGGTTTTACATGCACCAAAAATCCTGATGCCCGAAATGCTCTCTCATGCCCACTCTCTATGGAATTTTTTTGTGAAACCAATTTTCATGGATAAAGAACTTTTCTATCTATAAAAACCCTACTTAGATCATATCTAAAGTGGGCATCCAAAATGAAAAGAAAAATGGGAAGCATGAGAGATAGAATTTAGCATAGGTAAGAACACTCTCTCACCCTAGACCTTTCCACGCCCAAAACTTGCACCCCCTCACTAGATTTCTCTCTCCAGGAAACACCTCATGTAACCTCACTTCCCTTTTTGCATGCCCAAAAATAAATCCTATTTAGAAAGGGGTGTGCAAGCCATGGGAAAGTCGCATGAGATCGAATAATAGTTGGAGATTATTTTGTTTTAACCAATCCACTTGAATTCAAAATTCAAGTGGTTGCTTATCTCCTTGCAACGCCAATCCCAGGAGTTTGAAATGCAGAAGGACTCTCCTTCTATGCACCCACTCTTAGATACACATAAAAATGTGCATAAAAAAAAACATAAGGGGACGTGGGATGTAGATAAGATAAGAGGTTGCAACTTTAAACCTTTAACTATCAAAGTTGAATTCAAAATTCAACTTAGTTTGAACTAGTCCAATCTTGGACCAAGTCAAAGACAAAAGAGAGGAGCGGTGCACATCTATTTCTATATGAGAAATCTCACATAAAAACTAGAGGAGGCTCTGGGTCAAAAGGTGGTCAAGTCGCAGGGAGATTTGATTCAAAATTGAAAACTCATTTGACTTGGTCTAAATTGATTTCAACTAAACTAATTTTTTAGATTCAATTAGTCTAGATTAAATCCAACCAAATTAAGCTTAATCCAAACTAATAAAATTCTAATCAAATTAGAAATCAATTAGGTCCAGGTCTAGACCAAATCAGGGTCGAATCTCCTATAGCGATTTGGTCATCATATAACCTAATCAGGTCAAACCCAATCGAATCTAATTCGATCAGATTTGATCGAATCCTCACCACTCAATTAAATTAAACTAATCAGCAATCAAATTATGAATTAATTCTCTAATAAATATAGAGTCCAAATTAGGTGGTGTTTGGGCAATGGAGTCACATCCACATGAAACTCTTTAAGAGTCTCAAACTAGTGGGATTCTTGAACCCAATGTCCCAAACGAATGAAATTTATGATCACAGAGTCCCAGACTAGTAAAACTCTAGATCAGAGAGTCCTAGATAAGTAGGACTCATAGTCCTAGTCCAGTGGGACTCTTGGTCATAGAGTTTCAGTCCAATGAGACTCTTGGTCATAGAGTCCCAGATCATTGGGACCCTAGATCAACCATCAGATTGGATAGGAACTCCTATTATGTGTAACCCAATAGATTCGAATCCTAAGCCGATAGCACCAAAATCAATTTTTTATAACAATCGATGTGATCATCTAGCAATGGTGCCCGACATCTGGATAGGTCGAATAGTCACAATACAACATTGACGAACCTGTGGCATATGGTTACCATATAATTTATCCCCTTGACCTCAATGCTCAAAGAACAATCTAGAATTTACTACCAACCCTAAAAATCATTCATACTGTATTTTAAAATTTAGTGTCAATCAAATGGACCACCTCATTCGAGATTTTGCTAATTTGAAATACAATGATGCATCTGCTCCAATACTTGGAGGGGTCAATCCCCTTTTGACTCATACACCGACTTCACAAGTACTTGACTACACCCACTAGCCTTTCATCATTGAATTAAAAATTTAGATAGTTTATTACCTAAGTATAGTGAATTACTTATAAGTCACCACAGTAATCTCAGGTCTAAGGGACACTTATATCCATATCCTAAAGAAACCAGATCTAGGGTTTCAGGACTAGATCTTAAAACTTTTTTAAGATCAGACAGCAGAAGACTAAAATTAATCAAAATTAATTTTAAATATTAGAGAATTTCCTCATCTAGCTATCTATTATATGATCATGGCATGTCATTGAATCAAAAATTAAAATATAATGAAGAAACAAAAACATGTTGATCACATCAACATGTATATACACTACATCTAATGCAGGTATAAAACTAATAGATCAGATCTATTATCTATGCAAGTTAGATATTCTAACATGCTGATCTAAACTTGAGAACGAAGTTGCAAGCTGCACACATGTCCGACCTCTAGGAGTCATCCACACGAGCCCACAAATTACGATCAGAAATCCTAATGTAGGAAATTAGCACAGTATGCTAGTACTATACTGATTCTTTTTTAACGATCGATCAAATGCCTTCTTCTTCTAGATTTGGACTCTTCCAAAGAGGAGAAGGAGGAGAGGAGGTTTTAGATGTGAGATATTCTCAGAAAAGTCAAAGGAGGAAGGAAAGAGGTGAACACAGCAATCGTAGAAGAAGACCCTCTTCCTCTTCTCTTTGCTCTCACCTAGACACCTAGTTTGGTATCCATGAAACCCCAATGCCCAAGGACCCTCTCTCCCTGATTTTCACACACCCCAAATCTCTCTCAATGATCTGTAACCTCACAAAAAATCAGCCCAAATTTCATCATAAAAATATAGAAAAAGAGGAGTCCTTGTCTAGGTCAAAAACTAGACAAGGATTGTCCAATTTGGGCAAGTCAAGGGGTGCCCAACTCTTGGGCACTCTCTCCAAAATTTTAGGCATGGACCATCTGAGAAAATCACCCAAAACCTTCTCCTTTTTACCATGAAAAATAGAGAGAAAATAGGGAGGAGGGCGACACACATGGGAAGAGGAGTTTTGATTTTTTAAAATACTATCTTATAGGATTTGGAATCAAAACAAATTCCCTTCTTTGATTTGGTCCACTACCTAATTTCCATATGAGAAAGAGAGGAGAGGAGGCATGCATGAGAAGGCCTGGGAGAAAGATTTTTGTCACACAAAATAGAGGAGAAATAGGGTGAGGGGCATGAGGGGCTAAAGTGGCGCAAGGTGGAATCCTAGTCTTACTAGGATTCTATCTATGACTTGGTCAAAGTGGTTTCTTAAACCAAATTAAATTAAAACCAAGTCAATCAAATTAAATTAGATCCTAACCTAATTAATGATATAATTAAATTAGATTAAATTAGATTTAATTTTGATTTAATTTTTTAATCAAATTAGAAAATTGGGTTGACCTAAGTCCTAGTTGAACTAGGACTAGTTTTTTCTTGCACTTGGCTTATCCAATAAGCCAATTGAACTTGATCCAATCAAGTTCAAACTAAATACAATTAAATCATATTTAATTAAACTTAATCTTAGTCCTCTAGCTTAATCAAATTAAGTTAATTAATAATCTAATTATTAATCGATCCTCCTACAATACTTGCACTAGGTTAAACATCAATCATATTGATCGTTTAACCCTAGATTTTAATCATTGATCAACCATCCGATCAAATCATGAGCTCTAATGTGTATGACCTCATAGGTCCAAATCTAAGCTGATAGCATAGAAATAGATTCCTATACCAATCGATGTAACTATCTAGCAATGGTACCCGACGATCGGATAGGTCGAATGTGTTGAACAACATCCTTAGAATCCATATGGATATAGTTTCCATATAATTCATCTTCTTGACCAAAATATTTGTAGGACACCTCAGAGTTCAACTATTAACTTTGATCAGGTCATCCATATTGTGTTTCAAAATATTAAATCCATTTGATGGATTACCCTGGCTAAGGTTTTGCTATATTGAAATACAGTGATACATTCTTCTCCAACTCTTAGAGTGATCAATCCCATCTTGATTACACACCAACTTCATAAGTACTTGACTGTGCCTAGAAGCCTTCCATTACTGAATTAGAAATTCAGTTAGTTAGGTACTAAAGCATAGTGAGTTGCTTGCAAGTTACTAAGGTGATCTCAGGTCTAAGGGATATTTGTACATATATCCCATCAGAAATATTCTTGATAGTAGAATACTCTAGAGTTGGTCATGTTCAATGATGATGTATCCATACATCTTACCTCTATGCCATACCAGTATCTTCACACTCCTAAGTTAAGAGGATAACTAACCTATACAGCATACAGTGACCTATACTCGATAGACGCTATCATTCTAATTAATAGCCTATCATTTGATCATGAATAGATTTAAGGACTAATCGATAAATCCTCTCTTTATCAAAGCTAAATAGTCCTAAGGACTTCATCACAATAATGAAGTTCGTTAGAAGATGAATACTTTACGATGAAAAATATCAAAAATATATTTTATTTATTAATGAATCAATTACATATATAATATAACTCAACCATCAACAGACTGACGATTGATTTTAGGATACATCTACAACATAGAATTTTGAATTCTTATAAGTTTCCCATGCACATTATGATCCAAGAAGTTGAAGGAAAATCTTGATTTTCCGGATCAGGTTCGTTCAAATCTGATCAGATCAAGAGATATATTTTAAAAACTTTTCTTTTTGACCCAAATTAGATCTAGGATATTTTAGATCTAATTTTTATTATTCTAATAATTAAAATAAAATATAGATAAATTAAATCAAATTTAATTTACCTTGATGTAGGATAATCCTATTACTCGTTGATGATCTTGTAAGCAATGGAAGGTTCTAGATCTAGCCACGCAAGTGCCTGGCCTCTACCGGTATCCACTCGGGCTGGATCTAGAGATCCTCTTCTTCTCTATCATGTCTCCAAAAATTAGATCTGAATCTGATTTGGAGGATCTTCAAAATAGCTTTCGAAGATCAGCAGTTGTCCTTTGCAGCAGCGCAGCCTTCTAGCTTTCTATCGCCTTTCTCTCCCCTAGATTGCACCAACTGAGATCCCAAACTTCTTTGGACATGGAGAGGAGAGGGAGAAGATGAACTTGGCATGGAGGAGGAAGAGAGACGTAGCCTTGGGGCATAGAGAATTATTCTATTTTTTTTGAGTTGGGCACAGGGTCTTATTTATAGACTATGCATGATCCAACTCCTCTTCATCCCAACCAATCATAATCTTTTATGAAATCAGATCTAAATCTGATTGGTGGGAATAGAGTCCCATGGATTCATCCTTAGATGGTGCTTAAGACCAGTCAAAGTTGGTTCTTAGGAGAAATCTAATCAAAATCCAATAAGGAGATGGAGTCCCTGTCCAACAGGAACTCCTAGGCGCCTCAAGCTTGGGCGCATGCCACCCTTGGCGTGCGCCCTCCTCCTTGCCAGTTTCTGGTAGGGGGACAAGCCCCCACCAGCTCTCCAATAGGTGCATGACATATGGACAGAAGTCAAAGTATCAATGGTCAATATTTGACCAGTCAAAGGTCAACTTTTGACCAAAGTCAAAGGACGAGAAATGGTAGGTGACCAAAAATGGTAGGTATTATCTTACAAAATAAGACAACCCTTTTCTGACCTGGACAGACTCCAGTCAGACCAAGTGAAGGCCTCTGATTGAGCACAAACTCCTTTGGCTCAGTCAGGACAACTATTTATGATAGTAAAAGAAGAACGTTAGGTTCAATCGAGTGCTAGCACGATTTCCTTGAACCTAATTGAATCTCATTCAGATCAATTGAACTGGATCAGTTCAATTGATGATCACCAGATTCAAACTCTTGTTTGTGTGATCCTAGTTAGGTTCAGTTCTGTATGGTAATGGGATATGTCATGATCTCTATCATCGACATCATCGAAACTCCTTTCGATGGATCAGAACTCTTCTGATTCGAACAGCTAGAATGATCGATCATCTAAATCATTCTAATTGCTCCCAAAATCCACCAGTGACACCTAGCAGTATATGGTGGCAACCCATCAGAGCTGAATGCGAACCTCTTGGTGCAGCTACCTGTGTGATTAAGTTCTTCTATCTTGAGCCCCGATCAGATTAGGGTTAAGGTGAACTCATCAAACCCTAGTTTCTATCATATGATGTAATCATTCGATTCAAGTCCGATGTGAAAACCTAAATAGAAACTCTTTCTATTATTTCACTCTGCCATGGCCATGGGCTTCTGGACTTGATTCTCATGATCATCATAGGGCTGCTCCTCTACCACCGAGGTAGATAGATTCCATCTTGATGCAATCCAGTTCCTACAATGAACATGCTATAGCCAACATACACCTCAGGATTTCGATATGGCTAGGAGATCGAGTTATGGTGTAGTCAAACTATAACACCCTCAAGGTGAACTGCCGATGCACCTCAGGTCAAAGAACCAGACACACCACTGCAGCATCGAGTCAGTCATTGATGAGAAGGTAGACTTCCTAATGACTACTCGAGGTGGTCACGCTCAGTGCCCTCATTCTCTAACGAGTACCTGTACTCTCGCTCTGGTGTCTCCACACCATAGACTCAAGACTCATCTACTAAAGAGAAGCGATTGTACACCAACCTTCCGGATCAATCACCATCCTCGTGATGATCCTATGGTCGGGAGCATTTTATGAGTTAATAATGATTATTCATGTCTTAAATTTTCAACTCTTGAAAATATGAATTATCATTACCATTAACTCAAAGGATGTATCACAGACACTAAATACACATATGTGATAGAAAATAACCCATTTTATTGATTATAGTCAAAATTATAATTTTGCCCCTAGAAGTGTATTACAAGTGTCAGCCAATTCTGGCTTCTAGGGCACATATATCTAACAATCTTCCACTTATCCTAAAGCCAATTGGCTATAAGTCTAAGTCCCATCTTCTCAAGGTGGGCTTCGATCTTTATTGTAAGTAAGTGGGTCTGCCGCATTGTCTGTGGAGTTGACTCTCTTGACCTCGACATAACCCTTCTCGAGGTAATCGCGGATGAGGTGGTATCGCCGCTCAATGTGCTTGGATTTTTGGTGAGACCTCGGCTCCTTAGCAAGGGCTATGGCGCCATTGTTGTCGCAGTATAGAGGAATGGCATCTGATGGCATTACTCCAATTTCTGCAGCAAACTTCTTGTACCAGAATGCTTCCTTCGCAGCCTCTGATGCAGTGATATATTCTGCTTCCATGGTGGAATCTGCTATCACGGTTTGCTTGAAACTCTTCCAGCTGACAGCACCACCATTGCACACAAATAGACTCCCAGATGTCGACTTTCGATCATCTACATCGGACATGAAATCCGAGTCTGTGTATCCCTGGACTTGGAGTTCTCCATTACCAAAGACCAACATCATATCCTTAGTTCTTCTTAAGTACTTAAGGATACATTTCATAGAAGTCCAGTGTTCTTCACCTGGATTTGACTGATATCTGCTTGTGACACTCACAGCATGGGCTATATCAGGTCGTGTACATAGCATGGCATACATGAGGCTCCCTATTGCAGAAGCATAAGGGATCTTGCTCATGCATTCTATTTCCTCAGGTGTGCTAGGGCACATCTTCTTAGAAAGATGAATACCATGTCTGAAGAATAATAATCCCCTCTTAGAGTTTTCCATACTAAACCACTTTAGTACTTTCTCTATGTACATCTTTTGTGAAAGTCCTAGCATCTTGTTTGGTCTATCCCTATAGACCTTAATTCTTAGAATAAAGGATGCTTCACCTAGGTCTTTCATGGAGAATTTCTTGGACAACCATATTGTGGCTATCGTCAACATGGAAATATTATTCCCAATAAGGAGAATGTCATCCACGTACAATACGTGGAAGACAATAACGGTCCCACTGACCTTTTTGAAGACACACGGTTTCTCTTCATTTTTGATGAAACCAAATATTTTGATTGAAGAAAAATCCTGATTTCCCAGACCATGTTTGTTCAGATCTGATCGGATCAAGAGATATATTTCAAAAATTTTTCTCTTTGATCGAATCAGATCTAAGATATTTCAGATCTAATTTTATTATTTTAATAATTAAAATAAAATTTAGATAAATTAAATCATTTTTAATTTACCTTGATGTAGGGTAATCCTATTATTTATTGATGATCCTATAAACAGCGGAAGGTTCTGGATCTAGCCATGCAAGTGCCTATCCTCTACTGGTATCCACTTAGGCTAGATCTAGAGATCCTCTTCTTCTCTATCACATCTCTAAAATTAGATCTAAATCTAATTTAGAGGATCTTCAAAACAGCTTTCGAAGATCAGCAGTTGTCCTTTGCAACTGCACAGCCTTCTAGTTTTCTATCGCCTTCTCTCACCTAGATTGCACCAATTGGGATCCCAAACTACTTTGGGCATGGAGAGGAGAGGGAGATGATGGACTTGGCATGGAGGAGGAAGAGAGAGATAGCCTTGGGGTGTTATGAATTGCATTGCTTTTTTGAGTTGGGCGCAGGGTCTTATTTATAGACTATGCGTGATCCAACTCCTCTTCATCCCAACCAATCATAGCCCTTTGAGAAACTAGATCTAAATCTGATTGGTGGGAATAGAGTCTCTTTGATTCATCCTTAGATGGCTCCTAAGATCAGTCAATGTTGGTTCTTAGGAGGAATCTAATCGAAATCCAAAAAGAAGATGGAGTCCCTATCCAACAGGGACTCTTGGGCGCCTCAAACTTGGGCGCACGCCACCCTTGGCATCCACCCTCCTCCTTGCTAGGTTCTGGCATGGGGACAAGCCTCCACTAGCTCTCCAATAGGTGCGTGACATGTGGACAGACGTCAAAGTATCAATGGTCAACATTTGACCAATCAAAGGTCAACTTTTGACCAAAGTCAAAGGACGAGAAATGGTAGGTGACCAAAAATGGTAGGTATTGTCTTACAAAATAAGACAATCCTTTTCTAACCCTGGAACAGGCTTCAGTCCAGACTAAGTGAAGCCTTTGAATCCGAGTACAAAACCTTTCTTTGGCTCAGTCAGGACAACTATTTTTGATAGGTAAAAAAGAGAACGTTAGGTTCAATCGAGTGCTAGCATGATTGTTCTTGAACCTAAATTGAATCTCATTCGGATCAATTTGAACTAGATTCGGTTTCAATTGATGATCACCAAATTCAAACCCTTATTTGTGTGACCCAGTTAGATTCAGTTCTGTATGGTAATGGGATAATGTCATGATCTCTATCATCGACATCATCAAAACTTCTTTTGATGGATCAGAACTCTTCTAATTCAAACAGTCTAGAATGATCGATCATCTAAATCATTCTATTGCTTCCAAAATCCACCAGTGACCCCTAGCAGTATATGGTGGCAACCCATCAGAGCTAAAATCGAACTTCTTGGTGGTAGCTACCTGTGTGATTAAGTTTTTTCTATCTTGAGCTCCGATCAGATTTAGGGTTAAGGTGAACTTATCAAACCCTAGTAGTCTATCTATGATGTAATCATTCGATTCAACCGATGTGAAACTAAATAGAAACTCTTTTATTTTTCACTCTGTGGCATGGGTTCTAACTGGATTCTTCTAAATCATCATAGGGCTGCTCCTCTAACCATCGAGGTAGATAAATTCCCATCTTGATGCAATCCAGTTCCTACAATGAACATGCTATAGCCAATGATACAACTCAGGGTTTCCGAATGGCTAGGAGACACATTTGGGTGTAGTCAAACAATAACACCCTGGATGAACTGTCGATGCACCTCAGGTCAAAGAACATACCCACTGTAAGCATCGAGTCAGTCCTTGATGAGAAGGTAGACTTCTAATGGATACTCGAGGTGGTTACGCTCAGTGCCACCTCGTTCTCTAACGAGTATCTAATACTCTCACTCTGATAGTTCTCCACATCTGTAAACTCAAGACTCATTCTACTAAAGAGAAGCGATTGTACACCATCCTTCCAGATCAATCACCATCCGTGTGATGATCCTATGGTCGGGAACATTTTATGAGTTAATAATGATTATTCGTGTCTTAAATTTTCAACTCTTGAAAATATGAATTATGATTACCATTTACTCAAAGAATGTATCACAGACACTTAATACACATATGTGATAGAAAATAACCCATTTTATTGATTATAGTCAAAATTATAATTTTGCCCCTAGAAGTGTATTACAAGTGTCAGCCAATTCTGGCTTCTATGGCACATATATCTAACAATCTCGCACTTATCCTAAAGCCAATTGGCTATAAGTCTAAGTCCCATCTTCTTAAGGTGGGCTTCGAGTTTTTATTGTCCCAACGACTTTGTAAGTGGGTCTACCGCATTATCTATGGAATTGACTCTCTTGATCTCGACGTAACCCTTCTCGAGGTAATCACAGATGAGGTGGTATCGCCACTCAATGTGCTTCAATTTTTGATGAGACCTCGACTCCTTAGCAAGGGTTATGGCATCATTATTATTGCAATATAGAAGAATGGCATCTGATGGTATTACTCCAATTTCTGCAGTAAACTTCTTGTACCAGAATGCTTCCTTCGCAACCTCTGATGTAGCGATATATTCTGCTTTCATGGTGGAATCTGCTATCATGGTTTGCTTGAAACTCTTCCAGCTGGCAGCACCACAATTGCACACAAACAGACTTCCAGATGTCGACTTTCGATCATCTACATCGAACATAAAATTCGAGTCTGTGTATCCCTGAACTTGGAGTTCTCCATTACCAAAGACCAACATCATATCCTTAGTTCTTCTTAAGTACTTAAGGATACATTTCATAGAAGTCCAGTGTTCTTCACCTGGATTTGACTGATATCTACTTGTGACACTCACAGTATGGGCTATATCAGATTGTGTACATAGCATGGCATACATGAGACTCCCTATTGCAGAAGCATAAGGGATCTTGCTCATGCATTCTATTTCCTCAGGGGTGCTAGGGCACATCTTCTTAGAAAGATGAATACCATGTCTAAAGGATATTAATCCCCTCTTAGAGTTTTCTATACTAAACCTCTTTAGTACTTCCTGTATGTACATCTTCTGTGAAAGTCCTAGCATCCTATTCGGTCTATTCCTATAGACCTTAATTCCGGGAATAAAGGATGCTTCACCTAGGTCTTTCATGGAGAATTCCTTGGACAACCATATTTTGACTGTCGTCAATAGGGGAATATCATTCTCAATAAGAAGGATGTCATCCACGTATAATACGAGGAAGACAACAATGCTCGCACTGACTTTTTGAAGATATACGGTTACTCTTCATTTTTGATAAAACCAAACATTTTGATCACATCATTGAAATGAGTGTTCCAGCTCCGAGATGCTTGCTTAAGTCCATATATGAACCTTTGCAGCTTGCAAACCTTGTGATCAGTATCACTGGATGTGATACCTAGCGGCTGTTCGATATAGATATCTTCCTCAAGATATCCATTTAAGAATGTCATTTTCACGTCCATGTCATTGCCATATTTCATAATCGAAATAGGCTGTAACGGCAGCCAATGTGCGGAATGGATTTTAGCATATGCATGGGGAAAAGGTATCTCGTTATAGTCAATGCTTCACATTGACTATAATCTTTTGCCACTATTCTGAAGGAAAATCCTAATTTCTCGGACCAAGTTCATTCAGATCTGATCGGATCAAGAAATATATTTCAAAAATTTTTCTCTTTGATCCAAATCTGATCTGAGATATTTTAGATCTGATTCTTATTATTCTAATAATAAAAATAAAATCTAGATAAATTAAATCAAATTTAATTTATCTTGATGTAGGGTAATCCTATTACCCATTTGATGATCCTATAAGCAGCAGAAGGTTTTGAATTTTGCCATGCAAGTGCCTGGCCTCTACCGATATCCACTTAGGCTAGATCTAGAGATCCTCTTCTTCTCTATCACGTCTCCAAAAATCAGATCTAAATCTGATTTGGAAGATCTTTAAAATAGCTTTCGAAGATCAGCAGTTGTCCTTTGCTGCAGCGTAGCCTTCTACCTTTCTATCGCTTTTCTTTTGTCTGGATCGCACCAACTAGATCCCAAACCACTTTGGGCGTGATGAGGAGAGGGAGAAGATGGACTTGGCATGGAGGAGGAGGAGAGAGGCAGCCTTGGGGCATGGGGAATTTTTAGATGTATTTTGAGTTGGGTGCAGGGTCTTATTTATAGACTATGCGTGATCCAACTCCTCTTCTTCCCAACCAATCACAATCCTTTGTGAAATCAGATCTAAATCTGATTGGTGGAAATAAAGTCCCTTGGATTCATTCTTAGATGGCACCTAAGACCATTCAAAGTTGGTTCTTAGGAGGAGTCTAATCGAAATCCAAAAAGGAGATGGGTCCCTGTCCAACAAGGACTTCCTGGGTTGCCTCAACTTGGGTGCACAGGCCATTTCCTTCTGCCTAGCTTCTGGCAGGGGGACAAGCCCCACCAGCTCTCTAATAGGTGTGTGACACGTGGACAGAAGTCAAAGTGTCAATGGTCAATATTTGACTAGTTAAATGTTAACTTTTGACCAAAGTCAAAAGACGAGAAATGGGAGGTGACCAAAGATGGCAGGTATTGTCTTACAAAATAAGACAACCCTTTTTTAATCTGGATAGGCTCCAGTCAGACCAAGTGAAGGCCTTTGATCAAACACAAACTCTTTTGGCTCAGTCAAGATAACTATTTATGATAGTAAAAGAAGAACGTTAGGTTCAATCGAGTGCTAACACGATTTCCTTGAACCTAATTGAATCTCATTTAGATCAATTGAACTGGATTAGTTCAATTGATGATTACTAAATTCAAACCCTTTTTGTGTGATCTAGTTAGATTCAGTTCTGTATGGTAATGGAATATGTCATGATCTCTATCATCGACATCATCGAAACTTCTTTTGATGGATCAAAACTTTTTTGATTCGAACAGCTAGAATGATCGAACATCTAAATCATTTTAATTGCTCCCAAAATCCACCTAGTGACACTAGCAGTATATAGTGGCAACCCATCAGAGCTGAATGCGAACCTCTTGGTGCAGCTACCTGTGTGATTAAGTCCTTCTATCTTGAGCCTCAATCAAATTAGTGTTTAGGTGAACTCGTCAAACCCTAGTTTCTATCATATGATGTAATCATTTGATTCAAGTCCAATGTGAAAAACTAAATAGAAACTCTTTCTATTATTTCACTCTGCCATGGCCATGGGCTTCTGGACATGATTCTCATGATCATCATAGGGCTGCTCCTCTACCATCGAGGTAGATAGATTTCATCTTGATGCAATCTAGTTCCTACAATGAAGATACTATAGCCAACATACACCTCAGGGTTCCGAATGGCTAGGAGACCGAGTTATGGTGTAGTCAAACTATAACACCTTCAAGGTGAACTGTCGATGCACCTTAGGTCTTAGAACCAAACACACCACTGTAGCATCGAGTTAATCATTGACGAGAAGGTAGACTTCTTAATGACTACTCGAGGTGGTCACGCTCAGTGCCCTCATTCTCTATTGAGTACCTGTACTCTCACTCTAGTGTCTCCACAGCATAGACTCAAGACTCATCTACTAAAGAGAAGTGATTATACACCAACCTTCTGGATCAATCACCATCCTCGTGATGATCCTATGGTTGGAAGAATTTTATGAGTTAATAATAATTATTCATGTCTTAAATTTTCAACTCTTAAAAATATGAATTATCATTACCATTAACTCAAAGGATATATCACAAACACTAAATATACATATGTGATAGAAAATAACCCATTTTATTGATTTTAGTAAAAATTACAATTTTGCCCCTAAAAGTGTATTACAAGTGTTAGCCAATTTTGACTTCTAGGGCACATATATCAAACAATCTTCCACTTATCCTAAAGCCAATTGGCTACAAGTCTAAGTTCCATCTTCTAAAGGTGGGCTTCGATCTTCTGCTGGCCCAATGGTTTTGTAAGCGGCTGTCACATTGTCTGTGGAGTCACTCTCTTGATCTCGACTAACCCTTCTCGAGGTAATCGCGGATGAGGTGGTATCGCCGCTAAATTTGCTTGGATTTCTGGTGAGACCTCAGCTCCTTAGTAAGGGCTATGGCACCATTGTTGTCGCAGTAAAGGGGAATGGTGTCTGATGGCATTACTCTGATTTTTGCAGCAAACTTCTTATATTAGAATGCTTCCTTCAAGCCTCTGATGCGAGCGATATATTCTGCTTCCATGGTGAAACTGCTATTACGATTTGCTTGGAACTTTCAGCTGACAGACCATTGCACACAACAGATCCAGAATGTTGACTTGCGATCATCTACATGGACATAAATCGAGTCTGTATATCCCTAAACTTGGAGTTCTCCTTACCAAGACCAACATCATATCCTTAGTTCTTCTTAAGTACTTAAGGATACAATTCATAGAAGTCTAGTGTTCTTCACTGGATTTGATGATATCTGCTTGTGACACTCATAGCATGGGCTATATCAGGTCGTGTACATAGCATTGGCATACATGAGGCTCCCTATGCAGAAGCATAAGGGATCTGGCTCATGCATTCTATTTCCTCAGGTGTGCTAGGGCACATCTTCTTGAAAGATGAATACCATGTCTGAAGGATATTAATCCCCTCTTAGAGTTTTCCAATACTAAACCTCTTTAGTATTCCTCTATGTACATCTTCATGACAGTCCTAGCATCTATTCGGTCTATCCCTATAGACCTTAATTCTAGAATAAAGATGCTTCACCTAGGTCTTTCATGGAGAATTCCTTGGACAACCATATTTTGACTGTCGTCAACATGGAAATATCATTTCCAATAAGGATGATGTCATCCACGTACAATACGAGGAAGAGAACAACGCTCCCATTGACCTTTTTGAAGACATACGGTTTCTCTTCATTTTTGATGAAACCAAACTTTTTGATCACATCATTGAAACGAGTGTTTCAGCTCCGAGATGCTTGCTTAAGTCCAATATTGGACCTTTGCAGCTTGCAAACCTTGTGATTAGTATAACTAGATGTGAAACCTAGCGGCTATTCCATATAGATATCTTCCTCAAGATATCCATTTAAGAACATTGTTTTCACGTCCATTTGCCATATTTCATAATCAATATAGGCTGCAATGGCAAGCAATGTGCGGATGGATTTTAGCATAGCCACTGGAGAAAAGGTATCCTGATAGTCAATGCCTTCGTGTTGACTAATAAACTTTTGCCACTAGTGCTAGCCTGAATGTCTCCACATTTCCATCTACCACCAATCTTTCTCTTGAAGATCCAATTTACCACCAAATAGGTACTATACCTTTTGGGGATCTACCAAAGGTCCAGACTGGTTCGAGGGCATCGAGTCAATTTCTGAACTGCATTGCCTCTAGCATTTCTCACAGCCAATATCTATATCGCCTCATTGTAGGTTTTGGGAATCAATCACCATGAGCAACCATTACCTACGAGGAATATTTCCTCTACTTCCTCTGAAATGATACCTAAGTATCTTTAAGGGGGACGGAAAACTCTTTT
>QRFJ01002300.1:159145-231538 GCA_006176705.1 Cocos nucifera
TACAGAGGCCTTCACTTGGTCTGACTGGATTGTCCAGTCAAAAAAAGGAGTCTTATTTTGTAGACATACCTACCATTTTTGGTCACCTACCTTTCTCGTTCCTTTGACTTTGGTCAAAAGTCTAACCTTTGACTGGTCAAATGTTACCATTGAACTTTTGACTTCTGTCCACATGTCAGACCTATTGGAGAGCTGTGGGGCTTGTCCTCCATCAGAACTAGCAAGGAAGAGGGCGCACGGCAGGGTGCTGCCCAAGTTGAGGCGCCCAGGAGTCCTGTTGGACAGGGACTCCATCTCCTTTTGGATTCATTAGATTCTCCTAAGAACCAACTTTGACTGGTCTTAGAGCCATCTAAGGATGAATCCAGGGGACTCTATTCCCACCAATCAGATTAGATCTGATTTCAAAAGAGTTATGATTGGTTGGGATGAAGAAGAGAGTTGGATCATAGTAGTCTATAAATAAGACCCTGCGCCCAACTTAAAAAATTGAATAATTGACATCTCAACACCCCAAGGCTTTTCTCCTCTTCCTCCTCCATGCCAAGCATCTTCTCCCTCTCCTCTCCATGCCAAAAAGTTTGGGACCCAATTGTTGTGCAATCTAGCAGAGAAGGGATAGAAAGCTAGAAGGCTGCGCTACTACAAAGGACACTGCTGATCTTCGAAAGGAGTTTTGAAGATCCTCCAAATCAGATCCAGATCTATTTTTTGGAGAATGATAGAGAAGAAGAGGATCTCCAGATCTAGCCTAATGGATAGGTAGAGCCAGGCACTTGCGTGGCTTGATCCAGAACCTTCCGCTGCTTTATAGGATCATCAAGTAATAGGATTACCCACTCAAGGTAAATTAAATCTGATTTAATTTATCTTATTTTATTTTAATTTTTAAAATAATAATAATTAGATCTAAAATATCTTAGACCTAATCTCGATCAAAGAGAAAATTTTTAAAATATATCTCTTGATCCTGATTAGATCTGAACGAACCTGTGTCCGGGAATTCAGATTTTCCTCAGAAATATTGAGAATTTCCGTTTAAGGATTTCACTCTCCCTCGATCTGACGAAGCATCTTAATGGATTTTAGTTTGTTTTTCTACTTCATGTCTGAATTCTTTGAAGTTTAAAAGCTTCAGACTTGTGTCTCATAAGATACACATACCCATGAAGGGAAATCCTGATTTCCCGGTCCAGGTTCGTCCAGATCTGATTAGATCAAGAGATATATTTCAAAAATTTTCTCTTGATCTCAATCAGATCTTGATATGTTTCAGATCTGATTCTTATTATTTTAATAAATAAAATAAAATAAGATAAATTAAATCAAATTTAATTTACCTGATTTGGGTAATCCTATTACCCTGTAGATGATCCTGATTGCAGCGGAAGGTTCTGGATCTTAGCCACGCAAGCGCCTGGCCTCTACCGGTATCCACTCGGGTTGGATCTGGAGATCCTCTTCTTCTCTATCACACCTCCAAAAATCAGATCTGGATCTGATCTGGAGGATCTTCAAAACTCTTTTGAAGATCTGCAGTCGTCCTTTTGCAGCAGCGCAGCCTTCTTGCTTTTGATCGCCTTTCCTTGATCTGAATCGCACCAACCTAAAGTCCAAAACACCTTTTGGACGTGGAGAGCAAGGGGAGAAGAGACTATGGCATGGAGAAGGAGGGGAGAGGCAGCCTTGGGGCGTGGGGAAATTTCTCAATTGAATTGCACTTAGAATTAGGGTTGGGCGCAGGGTCTTATTTATAGACCTAAGCTTGTGATCCAACTCCTCTTCCTCTCAACCAATCACAACCCTTTGTGAAATCAGATCTAAATCTGATTGGTTGGAATAGAGACCCCTGGATTCCTCCTTAGAGGGCGCCTAAGACCAGTCAAACTGGATTCTTAGTAGAACTCTGATTGGAATCCAAAAGGGAGGTGGAGTCCTTGTCCAACAAGGACTCCTAGGCGCCTCCTACTTGGGCTCACGCCACCCTTGGCGTGCGCCCTTCTCCTTGCCAGGTTCTGGCAGGGGGACAGGCCCCCACCAGCTCTCCAATAGGTGCATGACATGTGGTCAAAAGTCAAAGGGTCAATGGTCAACGTTTGACCAGTCAAAGGTAGACTTTTGACCAAAGTCAAAGAACAAGAAATGGCAGGTGACCAAAAATGGCAGGTAATGTCTTACAAATAAGACAACCTATTCTGACTTGGACAACCTCCAGTCAGACCATATGAAGGCCTCTGATTGAGCACAAACTCCTTTGGCTCAGTCAGGACAACTTATTTATGATAGTAAAAGAAGAACGTTAGGTTCAATCGAGTGCTAGCACGATTTCCTTGAACCTAATTGAATCTCATTCAGATCAATTGAACTAGATCAGTTCAATTGATGATCACCAGATTCAAACCCTTGTTTGTGTGACCCAGTTAGGTTCAGTTCTGTATGGTAATGGGATATGTCATGATCTCTATCATCGACATCATCGAAACTCCTTTCGATGGATCAGAACTCTTCTGATTCGAACAGCTAGAATGATCGATCATCTAAATCATTCTAATTGCTCCCAAAATCCACCAGTGACACCTAGCAGTATATGGTGGCAACCCATCAGAGCTGAATGCGAACCTCTTGGTGCAGCTACCTGTGTGATTAAGTTCTTCTATCTTGAGCCCCGATCAGATTAGGGTTAAGGTGAACTCGTCAAACCCTAGTCTCTGTCATATGATGTAATCATTCGATTCGAGTCCAATGTGAAAATCTAAATAGAAACTCTTTCTATTATTTCACTCTACCATGGCCATGGGATTTCTGGACTTGATTCTCATGATCATCATAGGGCTGCTCCTCTACCACCGAGGTAGATAGATTCCATCTTGATGCAATCCAGTTCCTACAATGAACATGCTATAGCCAACATACACCTCAGGGTTCCATATGGCTAGGAGACCGAGTAATGGTGTAGTCAAACTATAACACCCTCAAGCTGAACTGCCGATGCATCTCAGGTCAAAGAACCAGACACACTACTGCAGCATCGAGTCAGTCATTGACGAGAAGGTAGACTCCCTAATGACTACTCGAGGTGGTCACGCTCAGTGCCCTCGTTCTCTAACGAGTACCTGTACTCTCGCTCCGGTGTCTCCACACCGTAGACTCAAGACTCATCTACTAAAGAGAAGCGATTGTACACCAACCTTCCGGATCAATCACCATCCTCGTGATGATCCTATGGTCGGGAGCTGTTTATGAGTTAATAATGATTATTCATGTCTTAAATTTTCAACTCTTGAAAATATGAATTATCATTACCATTAACTCAAAGGATGTATCACAGACACTAAATACACATATGTGATAGAAAATAACCCATTTTATTGATTATAGTCAAAATTATAATTTTGCCCCTAGAAGTGTATTACAAGTGTCAGCCAATTCTGGCTTCTAGGGCACATATATCTAACAATCTCCCACTTGTCCTAAAGCCAATTGGCTACAAGTCTAAGTCCCATCTTCTCAAGGTGGGCTTCGATCTTCTGCTGGCCCAACGGCTTTGTAAGTGGGTCTGCCACATTATCTGCGGAGTTGACTCTCTTGACCTCAACGTAACCTTTCTCAAGGTAATCGCGGATGAGATGATATCGCCGCTCAATGTGCTTGGACTTCTGGTGAGACCTCGGCTCCTTAGCAAGGGCATGGCGCCATTGTTGTCGCAGTATAGAGGAATGGCATCTGATGGCATTACTCCAATTTCTGCAGCAAACTTCTTGTACCAGAATGCTTCCTTTGCAGCCTCTGATGCAGCTATATATTCTGCTTCCATGGTGGAATCTGCTATCACAGTTTGCTTGGAACTCTTCCAGCTGACAGCTCCACCATTGCACACAAACAGACTGCCAGATGTCGACTTTCGATCATCTATATCGGACATGAAGTCCGAGTCTGTGTATCCCTGGAACTTGGAGTTCTCCGTTACCAAAGACCAACATCATATCCTTAGTTCTTCTCAAGTACTTAAGGATACATTTCACAGAAGTCCAGTGTTCTTCACCTGGATTTGACTGATATCTGCTTGTGACACTCACAGCATGGGCTATATCAGGTCGTGTACATAGCATGGCATACATGAGGCTCCCTATTGCAGAAGCATAAGGGATCTTGCTCATGCGTTCTATTTCCTCAGGTGTGCTGGGGCACATCTTCTTGGAAAGATGAATACCATGTCTGAAGGGTATTAATCCCCTCTTAGAGTTTTCCATACTAAACCTCTTTAGTACTTCCTCTATGTACATCTTCTGTGAAAGTCCTAGCATCCTATTCGGTCTATCCCTATAGACCTTAATTCCTAGAATAAAGGATGCTTCACCTAGGTCTTTCATGGAGAATTCCTTGGACAACCACATCTTGACTGATGTCAACATGGGAATATCATTCCCAATAAGGAGGATGTCATCCACGTACAATACGAGGAAGACAACAGCGCTCCCACTGACCCTTTTGAAAACACATGGTTCCTCTTCATTTTTGATGAAACCAAACTTTTTGATCACATCATTGAAACGAGTGTTCCAGCTCCGAGATGCTTGCTTAAGTCCATATATGGACCTTTGCAGCTTGCAAACCTTGTGATCAGTATCACTGGATGTGAAACCTAGCGGCTGTTCCATATAGATATCTTCCTCAAGATATCCATTTAGGAATGCCGTTTTCACGTCCATTTGCCATATTTCATAATCGAAATAGGCTGCAACAGCAAGCAATGTGCGGATGGATTTTAGCATAGCTACTGGGGAAAAGGTATCCTGATAGTCAATGCCTTCGCGTTGACTATAACCTTTTGCCACCAAGTCTAGCCTTGAATGTCTCCACATTCCCATCTGCACCAATCTTTCTCTTGAAGATCCATTTACACCCAATAGGTACTATACCTTCTGGTGGATCTACCAAGGTCCAGACTTGGTTTGAGTGCATCGAGTCAATTTCTGACTTGCATTGCCTCTAGCCATTTCTCGGAGTCGATATCTGATATCGCCTCGTTGTAGGTTTTGGGATCATCACCATGAGCACCATTACCTATGAGGAACATTTCCTCTACATCCTCTGAAATAATACCTAAGTATCTTTCAGGGGGACGGGAAACTCTTTCCGATCTACGAGGTGGAGGAGGTAGTGTTCTTATTGGCTCAACCTGATTTGGTTCCACTTGGTCCTTAGCTCGTTCTGCTTGTGAGACTTTCTCATCAAGCTTAATCTGCTTTCCAATGCCGCTATCTTGAATAAACTATTTTTCAAGAAATATGGCATGTCGACTCACAATCACATTGTGGTCTTCTGGAATGTAGAAATAGTATCCTAATGACTCTTTAGGATATCCTATGAATCGAGCTCTAAAGGACCTAAACTCTAACTTGTCCGCTTGTTGTCTTTTGACATGAGCCGGACAACCCCAAATTCTGAGATGACTCAGACTTGGTTTCTTACCGTGCCATATCTCATACGGTGTGGTAGGAACGGTTTTAGAGGGAACCCTATTCAGTAGATAGATTGAAGTTAACAATGAAGTGTCCCCAAAGAAAATCAGGGAGGTCTGTGAAGCTCATCATGGATCGAACCATATCCAATAGAGTCCGATTTCTCCATTCTGAAACCCCGTTGAGTTGAGGTGTTCCTGGTGGAGTCCATTGAGAGACTATGCCATTTATCCTTGAGATAGTCTAGGAATTCCCTGCTAAGGTATTCACCTCCTCGATCTGATCGAAGAACCTTAATGGGTTTTCCAGTTTGTTTTTCTACTTCATGTCTGAATTCTTTGAACTTTTCAAAAGGCTTCAGACTTGTGTCTCATAAGATACACATACCCATACCTAGACAGATCATCGGTAAAGGTAATGAAGTAGACAAAATTGCCTCTAGCCGGCACATCAAATGGGCCGCACACATCAGTATGTACTAGGGCAAGGAGATCTGTGGCCCTCTCCCCATGTCCAACAAAAGGGAGTTTAGTCATTTTGCCTTGAAGACAAGATTCACAAGTTGGATATGACTCAAAAGTCAATGGACTCAATAGCCCATTTTTCTCCAATTTGTTGATCCTATCTTCTGCTATATGACCTAATCTCAGGTGCCATAGATATCTGTCGTTTGGACTATCCCTAGGTCGTTTGGCATTCACGTTTTGCTCGATAGTTAAGAACAGGTACATCAATATGTAGCTGATAAAGACCATTAATAAGGAAACCATTTGCAATTTTATTTCTTTCATAAAGAATGTTACAATGGTCCTTAAAGAAGGTGATCACATAACCTTCTTGTGCTAAGCATGAAACAGAAATCAAATTCCTGCTAGCTGCAGGCACATAATAACAGTCTTTTAAAACTAAGTCTAAACCAGATGGTAATCGAAGAGGGTATGTTCCCACGGCTACTGCAGCAACTCTTGCTCCATTACCGATGCGTAGGATCATGTCTCCATCCCTCAGCCTCCTGCTATCCTCAAGACCCTGCATAGAAGTGCACAGATGAGCACTAGAACCAGAGTCAAGCACCCAACTGGATGCAGAAGAAACCGTAAGGTTAGACTCAATAACGAGCATACCTCCAGAAGGACCTTCCTTCTTGTTCTTCAGGGTGGCCAGGTAAGTAGGGCAGTTCCGCTTCCAATGGCCGTCGCTGTTGCAATGGAAACACTTTCCTTTGCCATCGGCCTTTTTCTTCGGATTCTGCCTTCTTCTTCTTTGATCCTTCCACCTTTTGCTTTTTCACAGACTTCTTTTTCTTTCCATAAGACTTTCTTTTGGAAGAAGTCCGTTCCATAGCAAGAACTGAGCCTTTAGAACCTTTCATAGAAAGCTCAGCGGTAACCAGCATATTCATTAACTCGGCCAAGGAATTTTGAAGTTTATGCATGTGGTAATTCATGATGAATTGCCCATATGCATCAGTCAAGGATTGCAGAATAATATCGTTCTGCAGGTCCAAGTCCAACTTCACACCGAGCTTCTCAAGCTCTTCCATGTCCTTGATCATTGTCAGACAGTGATCTTGGACTGACTGCCCATCACGCATCTTAGCCTTAAAAAGTCATTTTGTGACTTGATATTTGGCTGCGCGACTCTGTTCACCAAACATCTCCTGCAGGTGAGCCAACATTTGGCGAGCAGTCCCGATATCTTCATGTTGGCGCTGGAGCTCATCAGACATCGAGCCCAACATGTAATATCTGGCCTTATTATCTTCGTCAATCCATTTTTCCAGAGACGCTCTCTGTTCAACAGATGGACGGAGCTGGTAATGTGGGAGGGTCCTGGTCCAAAACATGGGTTAACTTCTCGGAACCCAAAATAATTTTGTAGTTCCTGAGCCAATCTTTATAATTGGGTCCAGTCAGTCTATGTGTGTCCTAGGATACGTGCCAATGGGTTGGACGCAGACATTTTCCTGTAGAGAGTCAAAGATTCTAGTTAGATACTGTAATTTTGACTTGACCAATTTGTTTAGGGATTTTATTTTTAAACAAATTAGCTCCCACTATTTTCTCGGATCCCTACACTCCCTCTGTAGAGATGCGAAAATCTCCGCGATTGATGATTTCTAGTGGGTGGTGCGGTCTCACCAACTGACTCATCACCTCACCTAACAGTTATTGGTGATGGGTTAGCCAATGAGTGAACAACTCTTGTTCAATGATTCTCTAATCATGGTGCACCCAAACTTGGTCTCTAATTCATGAATCTCACCGTATCCGGAATATTGATCCACTCCTTAGTTAAGTCAGACCCACCATTTGCATAGACTGGGTTCCTAATTGGAGTCTCTCACCGTATCCGAAATATTGAGCCCAACTCATCCTCCAGCCCATAGCATCCAATGCCTAATAGACATGGTTGCATCTTCCCGGTGCAACTGAGCCACTGTATCCAGCCGAGAACAATCAACCCCGGGAAGGGCCCGCACATCTACAATGGTGGAAGACCTCAGACTTAATCTTTTCTTAGGGAGAATTGATTCAGGTCTCATTAAACTAGACTTGGCTTAGTCATAACAATTATGACTAACCTAGTGGCATGGGTTAGCTCGGATTATTGACCACCTCAGATCAGAACTGTGTCAACAGATATGGCCAGGTAAGTGAGACCGGTGGAAGGAATATGCCATTAACTCGTACAAGAACGCATTCAGGTCGAGTAGCTTCCAATTAAAAACCAGTCGGTCGTCTGTGCCAAACTTACCTTAGACACCAAATTGTTGAGTCAGAACCAATTGGGTTAGCCTACAATCCAGACTCTAACCTCTGAGCCTAATTAGGTCTTGCTTGATCGTGACTCGATCTTGACCCAGACTTAATCCTATTAGGCTGGTCAATTTAAGCATTGTTGATCCCATCTAACCAACTCTTGATTCGGTTTGATCAACCGCTTAGACCTAATTGAGCTACCCAAGCCCGAACCCAGTATTATGAATATGTCTTAGATCTGAAATTCTCAATTTTAGACCTAATTAATATTCCATAAACTTAATTCTTAATTAAGTTAGGGTTCATAAACAAAATATGCACAATAAATCCTAGGGTTTCAGGATCTAGGGTTTTGCAGAAAGTAAGTTTTGGGTTTCTGATTAAGGACGAACACGCAGCACCCCTACACATCATAAGAACACCCCATCGAATGGGAAGAGAGGGCCTTTAAACCCTTCTTCGTTCTTATGACCGGACGGCCAAGAGGAACGCCTTAATCAGGAACATTCAATACTACAAAACAATATCAGATCTATATCATATATCTCATATATAAAGTAGATCTAATCATGGCATATTTTGCATACATCTCATGTATCATAATCATGCATATTTTCAGATCTAAATTATCTCATAATAATCTAAAAAATTAGATTTAAATTGATCTAATCAAAATAAATTCTAATCTAGACAATTATGTAGAACTATTCTACAACTAGTCTAGACATGCATCAATCATATCTCATATGATATTCAAAAATTAAATAATTTTTATTTGCTATTTTTTCAGATGTTATTATAACACTTATAATATCAGAAAATAGTAAATAAAAAGATCTAAAATATGATTTAATCAGATTAAATCAAAAACATGCAAGAACTATTCTATAGAACTATTCTATTCTAGAACTAGTCATGCATATCTTCATAATCTTAGATCCAAATTCATTTAATTTTAATTTTTTCTGATTTCAGATCTGATCACATCTCATGTGACATCTGAAATCAACTTTATTTTCTAATTAAAATAAAATTTAAAATCAGATCTAAATAATTTAGAACCATGGCTCTGATACCAGTTGAAGGGAAATCCTGATTTTCCCGGTCCAGGTTCGTTCAGATCTGATCAGATCAAGAGATATATTTCAAAAATTTTTCTCTTGATCCCAATCAGATCTTGATATATTTTCAGATCTGATTCTTATTATTTTAATAAAATAAAATAAAAAAGATAAATTAAATCAAATTTAATTTACCTGATTCTGGGTAATCCTATTACCCTGTTGATGATCCTGTTTGCAGCGGAAGGTTCTGGATCTTAGCCACGCAAGCGCCTGGCCTCTACCGGTATCCACTCGGGTTGGATCTGGAGATCCTCTTCTTCTCTATCACACCTCCAAAAATCAGATCTGGATCTGATCTGGAGGATCTTCAAAACTCTTTTGAAGATGAGCAGTCGTCCTTTGCAGCAGCGCAGCCTTCTTGCTTTTGATCGCCTTTCTTTGATCTGAATCGCACCAACCAAGGTCCAAAACTCCTTTTGGACGTGGAGAGCAAGGGGAGAAGAGACTATGGCATGGAGAAGGAGGGGAGAGGCAGCCTTGGGGCGTGGGGTTTCTCAATTGAATTGCATTAGAATCTGAGTTGGGCGCAGGGTCTTATTTATAGACTAAGCGTGATCCAACTCCTCTTCCTCCCAACCAATCACAACCCTTTGTGAAATCAGATCTAAATCTGATTGGTGGGAATAGAGACCCCTGGATTCCTCCTTAGAGGGTGCCTAAGACCAGTCAAAGTTGGTTCTTAGAAGAACTCTAATTGGAATCCAAAAAGGAGATGGAGTCCTTGTCCAACAAGGACTCCTAGGCGCCTCCAACTTGGGCACACGCCTAGGGTGGCGTGCGCCCTTCTCCTTGCCAGGTTCTGGCAGGGGGACAGGCCCCCACCAGCTCTCCAATAGGTGCATGACATGTGGTCAAAAGTCAAAGTGTCAATGGTCAACGTTTGACCAGTCAAAGGTAGACTTTTGACCAAAGTCAAAGAACAAGAAATGGCAGGTGACCAAAAATGGCAGGTAAGTGTCTTACAAATAAGACAACCTTTTCTGACTTGGACAACCTCCAGTCAGACCATATGAAGGCCTCTGATTGAGCACAAACTCCTTTGGCTCAGACAGGACAACTTATTTATGATAGCAAAAGAAGAACGTTAGGTTCAATCGAGTGCTAGCACGATTTCCTTGAACCTAATTGAATCTCATTCAGATCAATTGAACTAGATCAGTTCAATTGATGATCACCAGATTCAAACCCTTGTTTGTGTGACCCAGTTAGGTTCAGTTCTGTATGGTAATGGGATATGTCATGATCTCTATCATCGACATCATCGAAACTCTCTTTCGATGGATCAGAACTCTTCTGATTCGAACAGCTAGAATGATCGATCATCTAAATCATTCTAATTGCTCCCAAAATCCACCAGTGACACCTAGCAGTATATGGTGGCAACCCATCAGAGCTGAATGCGAACCTCTTGGTGCAGCTACCTGTGTGATTAAGTTCTTCTATCTTGAGCCCCGATCAGATTAGGGTTAAGGTGAACTCGTCAAACCCTAGTCTCTGTCATATGATGTAATCATTCGATTCGAGTCCAATGTGAAAATCTAAATAGAAACTCTTTCTATTATTTCACTCTACCATGGCCATGGATTTCTGGACTTGATTCTCATGATCATCATAGGGCTACTCCTCTACCACCGAGGTAGATAGATTCCATCTTGATGCAATCCAGTTCCTACAATGAACATGCTATAGCCAACATACACCTCAGGGTTCCATATGGCTAGGAGACCGAGTAATGGTGTAGTCAAACTATAACACCCTCAAGGTGAACTGCCGATGCATCTCAGGTCAAAGAACCAGACACACTACTGCAGCATCGAGTCAGTCATTGACGAGAAGGTAGACTCCCTAATGACTACTCGAGGTGGTCACGCTCAGTGCCCTCGTTCTCTAACGAGTACCTGTACTCTCGCTCCGGTGTCTCCACACCGTAGACTCAAGACTCATCTACTAAAGAGAAGCGATTGTACACCAACCTTCCGGATCAATCACCATCCTCGTGATGATCCTATGGTCAGGAGCAATTTATGAGTTAATAATGATTATTCATGTCTTAAATTTTCAACTCTTGAAAATATGAATTATCATTACCATTAACTCAAAGGATGTATCACAGACACTAAATACACATATGTGATAGAAAATAACCCATTTATTAATTTTAGTCAAAATTATAATTTTGCCCCTAGAAGTGTATTACAAGTGTCAGCCAATTCTGGCTTCTAGGGCACATATATCTAACAAGTGCAAGGTGGAGCTCTAAGTGGAGATAGATCGAGCACGAGATGGAAGACTCGAGAGGATGAGAGGCGACATCATAGAGTGAAATTTCTATTGCCATAAAAGAATTCTCTAACCAGATCTTTGATCAAAGTGGACACAACCCATGATAGAGGTGGGATTGAGCAGCCTGGCTTGACTCTAATGTTTGTCCATTCATGATCAGCAGACGTGCCCCAAGGCATGGAGGCGAGATGGATAGAAGCTCTTAAAGTCAGGTGGAGGTCGAGTGTCGAGTCAAGATGGAGATTGTTAGGATTTGATGTCTCGAATTCAACCCATAGCAAGAAGAAAATTAATTTTCAGCATAGTAGTCGAGCCAGCTCTGATACGCATCAAGCTGACTCAGATTGAGATTGAGCCAGCTCTCTCAGGCAAATAGACAGCAGGAGTCTGGGTGAGATGCAGTCGAGCTGGCTCGACCCCTGATCGAGTCAGCTCAATGGAGGTGAACAGAACATAATGGAGATTTTTCTATTTGGACTTGGATTGTGATTAATCCAAGGGGTCTATGGGAGTTGTGTGTGGACCATAGGATCTAGTGGCCATGGAGGTTTGCGATCTGAAGGTCGAAAAATATTCCAAGACTCCATCAAGAACATGTTTGACTCATATTAGGAGAACAAGCCCTGTTAGGACTTTTGTGAACTGTTGAGAAAAGGATTCATATCCTATTTAAAGAGCAAAGGTGCTGTGGAGCAAAAGAGGTGGCGTGAGTGGCATGAGGGGCATGTAGAGAGGCTCAGACAACCATTGAGAAGAGTTTGGTAGATCGTCGAGTACGTGCAGCCTATGAGAGAAAGAAGCAATAGGTGCATAGCATCCGATGAGGAGGTTATGAGGGAAGAGCATCTTATAGCTTCTATGGATCTTCTTGAAAGTTTGAGAGAGCTTTTATGAGGATAGATTCTAGTTGAGAGAGATTTATGTATGGTGAGTTAAGAGTGGGTGTTCTTCTCTTGTTCCTATTTTTCTCTTTCATAGTGAAGCTTTGCATGCCCCATGGAGGTGAGCTTTTAGGCTGATCCACGTACTTGATTATTTTATTATTTTATTTTTTTTTTCTTTCTGCCATAATAATTTGGTACTAAATTCTTGATAAGCGATATTAGAGTAACTGATATCTAAATAGTTTGGTATCAGAATGAGTTAATACTACAACAGGCTCAGCGGTTGAGCCTGAATTATGAGGTTGATCGAGTTAAATTTAATTAACCAGTTGGTGTCTAAAATAAGTTTGGCAATCTTGATCGATGATTTTTAATTGGGAGCTACTGGAATTAATTCGATCTCTAATGAGTTAATAATATATCTATCCCATTGATCTCACTTACTTGGCTGACATGATGGATTAGAATTTGATTTTATCACTTGGTGATTTATGCTTACCCATATCAATTAGATAAATCAGTGTGATTGATTTAGGTGCCCCTAACACTGGCTTGAGTCTAGTCCTTTATGATCTGACTTGGTGAAGTCAGTGGGAGGATTATGATTGACGAGTCAATTTCTTCTCTATGCTCACTAACAAATTAATTAAATTCTTTAAATTATTAGGTCCTTAAAAATAAAATAGTTATGATGATAACTAGATCATAGCCTCCTATTAAGGTGGATCGTAATGGATCTAATAGTCTAGGTGGACATTAGAGATGCCTTATGCTTGGTGTTCATCAAGATATTAGACTTATTATTTATCATATGATGATTAGGTTGCACTCTCTGAATGGCGATCAGGTTAGCCAGAGCTTTCCTTAGGCTCGGTCATCATTCATTTGATGCATCAAACTCAATCATGTTAATGGTTGGACCTAATCGAAACTTTTAGTGGAGGCCCTAGCCTATTAAAAGGATACCTAAAACATATCTAATACTAAAAATTATTTAAAAAAATAATTAGTTAAGAACCTACCCATTGATGCACACGGGTTGGCCAAAGCTTTCCTCGGGCCCATATGCAGTCCATGAGGATTCTAGTACATGCTAAGAAATTAAGGTAATTTCTCAAATTAGAAGTAGAGGCTACCAATTCATATAAAATAGTAAAAGAACCATTAGACTAAAGTCCAAGTATTTAGACTTATTAATTCATATACTAATCAGATTTTTGATTTTTCTTTTAGTTAAATAGAATGGCTAGTATTTTGTTACTTGATTCACTATTGGACATTGACAAGCTTATAGGACCTAATTTTGATAATTGGTATTGAAAATTAAAGATTGTGTTAGAGCACAAGCAAATCCTATATATTCTTATGGATCCAACACCAAAGGAGCCTGCTCCAAATGCTCAGGATGTGATTAGAGATACTTATCAGAAGTGGCTTTATGATCATACCATAGTGCCTTGCATTATGCAGGCAACGATGAATGAAGAGTTCAGTTGCAAGTTTCATAATGCTGAGCTGGAGGAAATAATTCAAGTGTTGAATGAGTCCTTTGGCACTTTTAAAGAAAAGGTGCATCATGTTGGGGTGTCTCAGCCCCTTCATAATGAAAAGTCCATTATAGATTACAGTTTGGTAGACTGGAAAAGGAGTTGTCCTCATGACTCAAATAGACTGAATAGGAGAAAGTAGCAAGAAGTTGCTAGTCAAGGTTGTTATATGATAACACTTTGCAATTTCTCTATTTATAATACTACTACTTGAGTATTGGATACCAGAAGTCCATTTCATATATGCAATTCATTACATAGACTTCAAGTTGGTAGAAAGTTTGAGAATGGCGAAAGATTCTTGAACATTGGAGATGGAAGTAATGTTCTTATCCTAGCATTAGGAATTATTGAGCTTGTTTTCAAAACATATAATGTTATTTTGTGTGATTATCACTATTGTCCACTGTTTATAATGAATGTGATATATGTTGGCCTTTTGGCTAAAGATGATTATCATATATTAATAAAAAAAGATTATTATAATATCATTATGAATGATGTTACAATAATGCATGGATTGAAGGTAATGCAGGATCGGACTGATCGAATCAGGTTAAGCAGTGAAATTAAAAATTTTTCTTACTGATCCGATTAGATCTGAGAGTTCTCAGATCTAATTATATTGATTGGAAACTAAAACATGCATTTACAAATTGAGATACCATCTGATTACAAGTGAACCATTCACTTACTGCGATGATCTGAATGCTATCCCAAGATCCGACTTGAGTCACGTACGTGCCCAACCTCTACTAGCATTCACCTAAGTTAGATCTAGAGGTCTTCTCCTTCTAGATCTGATCTTAGAAAATTAGAACTTGGATCTCCTTGGCATGCCTTCGATCTGATCTCCGGCAGCAATCCGATCGACACACGATCGAAAAATTGATGACACGATCTTGCACTAATAGCACCTCAACACTCGGAAACTGAATGGGCCCAACTCTTAGGCATGAAGAAGAGGGAGAAGAGAATGGAGAGGAGGCATGGAGGAGATGATCAAAGCCTGGGCGTTGGGATGTGGAATGGCCAAACCCTTTGGCTAGGTCCCTATTTATAGACAAAATAGGAGACCTAAGAGTCCTAGGGCTTTAAGCAATTGACCGGGTCAATTTGCTTAAAGCAGGACTCTCCCTAAGCCACCACACCCTTTTCTGATTTCCCATTAGTTTTTGTCACACAAATTTCCATGATAGTGTGCGCCACAATCTTATCTGGATAAGGGTGTTGGCACAAGATAAAACTTCTCCAAGTTTGAACTATTTCAAACTTGTTTGATCCATTCAAATGAGCAACCTCCTCAACCTCTTCATCTTTATCCACAAGGGATGCACGTCAGGGATGGGTGTGCACCCTTCTCTCTCTAAAAAAACACTTGGGGGTGTGTGCCCTAAGATAAACTCTAGGGGACATGCGCTCCTCCTTTCTTTCCTGCACGCAAGATCAACTTAAGGGGGCGCAACTCTTGGTGCTCCCTTATCTTGATTCTTTTATTTAGAGATCAAGACAAGGCCTGATCTGACCAAGACAAGGTCCAGTCAGACCAGGACGAATTCATGTAGGGTTCTTGGATGAGCCAAATCCAATTTGACTGAATCCAGATCGATCAGAAAATTCATAGGAGGAAAAAGTTAGGTCCAATCATATGCTAGCATGATTTTCTCCATCTTCTCCATCATTAAAATATATTTTGATGGACCAAAACTCTTTCTGATTCATTCAATTAGAATCATCGATCATTAAGATAATTCTAATTAGTCCCAAAATCCACCAGTGACACCTAGTAGTATATAGTGGC
Organism: Cocos nucifera; assembly: GCA_006176705.1. Lineage (NCBI taxonomy): Eukaryota > Viridiplantae > Streptophyta > Magnoliopsida > Arecales > Arecaceae > Cocos > Cocos nucifera. The sequence continues at coordinate 175,009 of QRFJ01002300.1, forward strand.
AATCCATCAGAACTAAATATGTACCTCTCGGTATAGCCATTGTGTGATTGGATTCGTCTATCATGAGCTTCGATAGGATCTAGGTAAAGGTTGACTCGTTAAACTCGATTCCTATCATATGATTAAATCATTCAATTCGAGTCCAATGTAAAATCCTAATAGAAACTTCTTTCTATTATTTCACACTACCATAGCCGTGGGCTTAAGGATTCAATCTCATGCTCATCATAGGACTACTCCTGCTCTACCGAGGTTGATAGATCCCATCTTAGTGAGATCTAATTTCCACAATGAACATGTCATAGCCAATATATATCTCAAGATTCCAAATAACTAGAAAATCAAGTTATGGTGTAATCAAACTATAACACCCTCAAAGTGAACTATCGATGCACCACAGATTAAAGAACCTGATACATAACTACAACATCGAACTAGTTATCAATAAGAAGGTAGACTTTCTTATGACAGCTCGAACTGATCATGCTTAGTACCCTTATTCTCAACATGTACTTATACTCTCACTCCAATGTCTCTATACTGTAGATTCAAGACTCATTTATCCTAAAAAAGTAATCATACACCAATCTTTTGGATCGATCACCATCCTCATGATGATCATATGATCTAGAGCAGTTTATAAGTTAATTATGATAATACATGTCTCAAATTCTTAACTCTTGAGAATATATGTTATCACATCTATTAACCCAATAGATATATCACAGATACTTAATACACAAATATAATAGAAGAAATAACCCATTTTATTAATTATAAATCAAAATTACAAAAATATTCTTAGAAAGTATTTACAAATATCGACCAATTTAGCTTCTAGGGCATGCATCTAACAAACTTTCACTTGATCTAAAGTCAATTGGCTATAAATCTAAGTTCCATCTTCTCAAGGTGGGCTTCGATCTTTTATTGGTTCAAAGGCATTGTCAGTGGATCAGTCGCATTGTTCATGGTGTCAACTCTCTTAACCTCGACGTATCCCTTCTTGAGGTAATCGTAGATGAGGTGAAACCACCATTCAATATGCTTGGACTTTTGGTGAGACCTTGGCTCCTTAGCTAGGGCTATGGTATCATTATTATCGTAGTATAGAGGAACGACATCAGATGGCATCACTCCGAGCTCTGTAATGAACTTCTTGAGCCAGAATGCCTCCTTCACAGCTTTTGAGGCAGTGATGTACTCTATTTGTAACACCCCATCCCTAAATTTGGGTGATGGTGCTACACCCCACCCTTATCTAAAGGTTAATGAGATTTTAAACTATGCTAAACTGCAATATCATTTAAACCTGTTCAACACATCCCAAATTCTTCCCCAATCAGCATATACAATTTAATTTAACCTCTTGATCTACTAAAACAAATATCATAACTTAACTCAACAATTACATAAGCAAATCCAAGGCTTCATTCACAAAACCATACTTCATACATTCATTCTAGTCATTAATCATCTTTTTAATACATGCCTTTATAAATCAAACTAATACACATATAGATAATAGTATCGAATTTAACTAACTTAGCTATACAATCCTTCTCAAAATACAACTCTTTTACAAACTTATTCTCATCCAAAATACTTTCTCTACTAGAGGTACTGATACACATGTTGAAACATACCTCCCAATCCAGCTACTCCAAAAACTATAATTAGAAAGAGTGAGGGGTGAGATTTAGGAAAGTCTTAGTGAGTGAATAATAAATCTAACAATGAAAAATAGAAATGCTTAACTTGTAATTCAACATAATAATAACAACCAAAATATAACAACTAGTTTTTATGCTTCACAAAGCTAAATTACCCCACTTGATTATAACAAAATACCAAATCACTAAAATATAAAAACTGCTTTTATTGCTTCACAAAGCTGAAACATACTCCACCGGATTAAAGCAAAATATCAAGCCATGCCATGCCAATGCATGCTTCTTCCTCAGCTACCATCGACTGAATGCTAGAGCACCCCTTCCAAGACAGTCGATGAGTAGTATGTCATGATGCCATATGATATAAATGAGCCCCCCTGGGCATTCTAATACACTATCAAGCCCCACTAGGCATTCTGATATACTATCAAAAATCTACCAAGCCCCACTAAGCATTCTCAAATGCAAGATTGTGAAGGTGCCAGCTCATGCCAATACAAATACTTATGCAATGTAAGAATGCAGCCCATCGGTTGATCACTCCTATAGGTAATCTTTTTTAGAAGTACTCAACAAGTTAAAATTCTCAAAGCTGAATAGTAAAGATCAATAATTTCAATCCCTACTTTTATACTTGCATAAATATATATAAGCTAAAGGATACCAAAGCTAATTAATTTTCAAAATATGTTATTTTCAAAATAAAATATGATAATAGTAAAATAGCAGTGCTAGATATGAAAATTCACTCACCTCAATAGGCTATTAATAAGCTTACAAACAATTACGTATCAACACGAATAAATCACATAAAAGCTTATTCTGAAACATAAATAATCTTTTACCATTAATCATACCATAATTATATCAACATATGAGTAGACGACACACTCTCATATGGGAGAAATAACACCACCATCATAGCGATATATGAGCAGATGGCACACTCTCATATGCGAGAAATCACACCACCATCACAGCCATAAATGAGCAGACGATACACTCTCATATGAGAGAAATAATACCACCGTCACAGCCACATATGAGCAGATGATACACTCATATGGGAGAAATAATACCACTATCACATCCACATATGAGTAGATGACACACTCTCATATGGGAGAAATCACACCACCATCATAGCTACATATGAGTAGATGAGATGAGCAGATGACACACTCTCATATGGGTAGTCCTGTTAAATATCATAATTATCAATAAGCTTCCACGGCATATAAATAAAGTAAACCATGTAGGAGATGACACCATAATAGATATTACTATATAACTCATTGAAAATTATCAAAGTCATGTTATCCAAACTGTATGCATAACTATTTGCATAAGCAGTACATAAAGACTATTTAGAAGCTATACTTTTATCTATGCTTTTCAAATACATCTTTTACATAGCAAAATAATTTGAAAACACCATTTATAGATGAAAATCCACTCACCTCCAATAGTCACTAGCTTATTGGCTAACTCAAGCATCTTTTCCAATTCTTTTCTTCCCCTATAACACCAATAAACACTGATTAAATTCAATTAATCATGATACAGAAACATAGAAGCATATACGTTGCTTTTAGGTTAACTCTTTAGCCTTTCCATCATTTATTTTAATCCTATCTTACTCGCTTTAGCTTAGGTTTTGCTAACCTCCAACATAAACATTAGGAACTGCAGCATTTCAACTATATTTTCATTCCACATATAGCTCTAAATTCAGCCAACATGGCTCCAGCTAACTGCTAAACCATTCAAATACTTCCAGCAAGATGAATAGCATAATTCATTTTCAATTTTAGGTTGAAGCTCATAATTTAATTCACTAAAACACTAAGGTTATAAAAGATCAACTTGAATCTCAATTTAAATTCAATTTAAGGGTTAAAATCCTTACCTCAACTGATTAAAATACTGCTGCTAGCCAAATATAGATTTCTTTCTTTCCGACTTTAGTAACTTTCTTTCTTCACTACCATATACCAACACATCTCTATTTCCTAGCTGAATTCTTATTGATTTTAGATTGAGGGAAGCACCTTCCTCAGCTCTCTTCCTTCCATCAACCTCTTTGTTTAACTTCAGAACCCCAAACCATAGCAAAGAATCGATAGACACCTCTTAGGAAAATAATAGTTTAGAGAAGAGGCTTGCTAGGTGTCAATTCAAGAAAATTCCATAAATTTCTAATCTACTAAGGTGTTACCCAGCTAAATTTCCAGCTCTTTATTTATGTTCCCAAGCTACTCTGTCATTCCACCAAAATTCATTTTAAATTCATAACTTAAAACATTCTTGGCTAAACCTACTCCCAGAATTTCTTGTTGATTGAGTTGGCTCGGCCCTAAGTTGGGTTAGCTCAAATATCAGCCAGATTAGCTCGAACTCAAATCAAGCTAGCCCTCTCAGAAAAATAGAACACCCACCACTGTAACCTAAGGCTCAGGCTAGCTCGATTTCACTTCGAGTCAGCTTGGATACCAGGATTTTAGAAATTTTATTTTTCATACTCTACTCACAGCTTCACTCTATACACTACTTATTTATATTTTTTTTAATTTATTATTTTGCTAGTCTAGGATGTTACATTGCTTTCATAATGGAGTATGTTATCACTGTCTGCTTGGAACTCTTTCAGCTAACAGCACCACCATTGCACAAGGGCAGACTACCTGATGTCGACTTTCGATCATCAATGTTAGATATAAAATTTGAGTCTCTATACCCCAGTACCTGGAGTTCTCTATTACCAAAGATTAGAAACATATCCTTAGCTCTTCTCAAGTACTTAAGGATACATTTCACAAAAGTTTAGTGCTCTTTCCCTGAATTTGACTGATACTTGCTTGCGACACTCATAGCATGGGCGATATCAGGTCGTGTACACAACATGGCATACATGAGACTCCCAATTGCCAAAGCATAAGGGATCTTGTTCATACATTCAATCTCTTCCAATGTGCTGGGGCATATTTTCTTGGAGAGATGAATTCCATGTCTGAAGGGAATAAGTCTCCGCTTGGAGTTCTCCTTGTTGAATCTCTTTAGCATCTCCTCTATGTATATCTTCTATGAGAGACCTAGCATCCTCTTTGATCTATCTCTATAGATCTTTATCTTCAAAATAAAGGATGCCTCACCTTGGTCTTTCATAGAGAACTCCTTAGACAACTATACCTTGATCGAAGTCAATATAGAAATGTCATTTCCAATCAGGAGGATGTCATCCATGTATAATTCAAGAAAGACAACAGCACTCCCACTGATCTTTTTGAATAACAGCTCCTCCTCATTCTTGATGAAACTAAATAATTTGATTACATCATTGAAATCAGTATTCCAACTCTGAGATGCTTGCTTTAGTTCATAGATGGATCTTTGCAACTTGCAGACCTTGTGATCACTATCATTAGAAGTGAAATCAAGTGATTGTTTCATATAGATATATTCCTCAAGATATCTATTTAAGAATGTTATTTTCACATCCATCTATCATATTTCATAATCAAAATACACTATAATAGCAAGTAGTGTATGGATGGATTTAAGCATGGCCACTGGTGAGAAGATATCCTGATAGTCAATACCTTTGTATTGACTATACCCTTTCGTCATTAGCCTAGTTTTGAACGTCTCTATATTCCCATCTATGCCAATCTATTTTTTGAAGATCCATTTACACCTAATAGATACAATACCTTCAAGTGGATCTAATAAGGTTCAGACTTGGTTCGAGTGCATTGAGTCAATTTCTGACTTTATTGTTTCTCACCATTTCTCAGAATCGATATCTAATATCCCCTCATCATAGCTTTTGGGATCATCTCTATGAACCCCATTTTCTATGAGGAATATTTTTTCTACATCCTCAGACATAAAACCTAAGTATTGTTATCCCCCTAAGTGATTTTGATGATGACCAAATATTAAAGTACAAGATTATTGATAAATTTTTTTTAGTATTCCAAAATTTAAAAGAAATAGAGCTCTTTGACCAAAATAAGGAAAAAATCAAATGCAAGTCAATACAAGCCTAAAAGATCTTGTTTCATACCAAGTTTCCTTCAAAAATAGCCTTGGAGCAATTTCGAGATGTCTCCAAAATTTTTTGAGAGGTCTCCTAGCTGTTGACATGCTGGCATAGGGCTCTGGCACAGTTTCGAGAGGACTCGAGATAAGCTCAAGTCATCTCCATCTCAAAGATAGAAACATCAATTCTGTACATTGATATCGAGATGACTCAAAGTATTCTCGAGAGATCTTGAAGTCATGGCTAGACGTCTCCATCAGAATCGAGAGGTCTCGATCTCAAATGGTAATTTTTTTTCAAAAGCTATTTATCGGGCAACTGAGAATGAGACATCCCATGGTCAAACTGAGAGATCTCAAAACGGAATGAGACGTTTCAAGATAAATCGAGAAGTCTCGAAACACGACAACAGCCTTCAATGGATAGTTCCAGTACTTGCTTTTTTCATCTTCAATGGCTAGTTCTCGTCTCTAATGGTCAGATGCAGACTTTTTCTGGATTCTAATCATTTCAAGCAAGGTGGAAATGGCCCAGATATAAAAGAGAAGTAATACCTTTTAAACAACAAAGAAAGAGAGAAAGCAAGAATGCCCAATTTTTACATGAGCAGATTTTTCTTCCATCAATTTTCTCTCAAGCATAAAAGTGACCTCAAGAGCATTAACTCCCAGCAACTAAAGAGGCATTCTTCAAGCTTCATCAACAACATCTCAACTCATTTAAGGAGCATCGTGAGCATCGTGTGTTGTAAATATGTGATTTCCTTTCTTTGTGTTTTAGGTTTCAGCAAGGGTTGAAACCAAGGGATTGGGCTTATCCACCCTATTAATTGGATTGTACTATCTTGATTAAGGCTTGTAAAGGTTTTGGTTGGTGAACCTAAGAAAAAATCAACTGAATTTTGGGATAGTAAATCTAGAAAAACTATTTGGCTATAATCTTTAGGAATGATAGTAAATTTTTCAAGAATATTGCTTGGGCAGTGGATGTTGGTACTGGAAGTACACCGAACCACTATAAAAGCTTTTGTTTGTATTGTGTGTTTGGCTTTACTCTTGTTAGCTCTCACTGTTCACTCACTCTACATCTAATTAGTTAGGCTTTGCACATAACTATTTTAAATTTTTTAAAACCTAATTCACCCCCCTCTTAGGTTGTCTAGCTAGGCAATAATTGGTATTAGAGCCTTGGTTCTCTGCTAATTGTTGATCTAATCAACTAAGAGAAAAAGATCATGACAACCCAACTAGGGGAATCTTTTAATGAAGGACAGTCCACTAATAGGCCACCTATTTTCAATGGATCCAATTATACCTATTGGAAAGCTTGCATGCGTATTTTTATACATGCCCTTGATTATGATATATGGAGTGTCATCATTAATGGGCCACACACATCGACAATCATTGTGGACGGTATGTCTTCTCCTAAGTCAAAGAAGAATTGGGATGAATCAGACAAAAACTTGTTCAACTAAATGCCAAGACAATGAATATCCTTTATTATGCCCTTGATGCTAATGAGTTTAACCAAATTTTCACATGCAATACTGCAAAAAAAATTTGGGATAGACTTGAGGTTAGGCATAAAGGGATAAATCAAGTAAAAGAAACTAAGATTAACATGCTAGTTCATCAATATGAACTATTTAAAATGGATCCAATTGAATCCATCACCAGCATGTATACCAAATTTACTGATTTTATTAATGGTCTAAAAAGTCTAGGAAAGGTCTATACTAACAATGAATTAGTGAGAAAAATTCTCAGATCATTGACTAGGTCGTGGGAACCCAAGTGATAGCTATTCAAGAGGCAAAAGATCTGAATAAACTGCCACTTGAAGAGCTCATCGGATCCCTGATGATGCATGAGCTTGCAATAGGATGGCATCATGAAGAAGAGAGCAAGAAGAAAAAAACCATTGCCCTGAAATCCATGACTGCAAAAGAGGATGATGATCTATCCACCAGTGACGAGAATGATGAAGATATGACCCTGGTGATCAGAAAGTTCAAAAAATTCATGGAAAGATGAAGACAAAGATTTAAAAAAAGAAGCTTCATTAGAGAAGAATCTAGCAGGGAGAAAGAAAGAAAAAAAAAATAGATCAGCACATGTGCTACGAATGCAAAAAACTAGGACACTTTAGGGCTAATTGTCCTCAATTGAAGAAAGCATCCAAAAGAACAAAAAAGAAGTCTATGTTAGCGACTTGGAGCAATAGCAACGAGTCAAGTTCAGAAGAAGAAAGCCATAATAAAGCAAACTTGTGCTTCATGACACAAGATGAAGAGGTATCTTCTATACCTAATTTAGAGTTCTCTTTTGATGAACTTCAATATGCATTCTATGACTTAATGAATGATTTTAAGAAGATAAATATAAAAAACAAAAATCTTAAAGAAATGAATCAAACCCTTGCAAAATAAAAGGAAGAAGCACTTTGTGAACATAACAAATTGAAAGAAGAAAACAAATTCTTAAAGAATGAATTAGATAAATTAAAACCATTAGTTGACAAATTCACCTACAGCTCTGAAAAATTATAGATGATTTTAAATAATCAAAGAAGAGTTTATGATAAAGCTGGCCTAGGATATAAGCCCAAAGATAAAACAAAATTCTTAAAGAACTTCTTTACTACATCCTTACAATTAGCACTTCACATATTACTTGTTTTAGTTGTGGTAATGTAGGACACAAGGCAATTGCATGCAATACTATTGACCCCATGATTGATTTTGATGATTGCCAAACTTTGAGTGTTTGAGTATTTAACCATGTGTTTTATGAGTGGATGTAGATCTTTTCGGATATTTAAATTGAAGAATCATTTCAAGAAAAGATCTACAAAAATTCATCAAGTCAAGATTCTTAAAGAAAAGATTTTTCTTAAGTTTTTAAAGATCAGAAGAAAGAGAGCTCTTTGACTTGAACAAGGAAGACATAAAGTAGAAATCAAATAAAAATCAAATTCTCTTGATTGGTGGAAAAAATCCCTCAAAATAGCCTTGGAGCAATTTTTGAGACATCTCAAAATTTTTTCAAGAGCTCTCGAGTAGATTAGCATGCCCTAAGTGCTATTCTGGTATGATTTCGAAAGGTCTCGAGAGAATCTCGAGAGCTCTCAATCTCAGATGACAGAAACCTAGTTTTTATGCTTTAAGAGCAAGAGATCTCATAGAATTTCCAAGAGGTCTCGCAGTCTCCGTGAGATGTCTCAATTTAGAATCGAGAAGTCTCGAAATCTTATGAGAGGTCTCATAAAAAATTGAGAGGTCTCATTTTGCATGACAGCTTCTCTCGAGAGCTCTCGATCTCAGATGACAGAAACCTAGTTTTTGTGCTTTAAGAGCAAGAGATCTCATAGAATTTCCAAGAGGTCTCACAGTCTCCGTGAGATGTCTCAATTTAGAATCGAGAAGTCTCAAAATCTGATGAGAGGTCTCATAAAAAATTGAGAGGTCTTATTTTGCATGACAGCCTTCAACGGATAGTTTTGCAACGGCTATTTTTCGACCCCAATGGCTATTTTAGGGCTTCCAATGGCTAGAACTCTCACTCCAACCATCTCTAAAGGTATTTAAAGGTAGAGAATCAATTGAAAAGTAAGGAAAAAGGATTTAGAGAGAATCTTTCATTTTCGGTGAGGAACATTGAATATCCAAAGAAAAGAAAAAAAAGAGAAAAGTTGTGCACAGATTTCAGCGAGCATTCAAAACAAGCTTCTCCAACATCTTCCACATCCTCTCAAGCATAATTTGAAGAAAAGTCAAGCTTCAACCGAGCACATCATCAGCTTCCTTTTTAGGATTTTATAGAGCTTAAACTATATTTTTTATATTATGCTGAAACTTTACTACTATTTTTTATTTCTTTTCAAATTTCTTTAGAAAAAAAAATTTGGGGATTAGGCTCATCTAAGCTCAGAATTGGATATTATAGGTTTTGGTTGGTGAGCCTGAAAAACTAACTGGATTGTTAGTAAATTTGAAAAACTAACGATATTAAATTTTGGCTAGTGCTCCTATAAAAATCAACTAGGTTTGTTTGTGATCCTGAAAAAATAAAGACACTGTAATCAAGAGTAGATTATAGTAAAAAATCTCAAGAAAAGCTTGGAGAGTGGACGTAGGTGCAGGTTGCACCGAACCACTATAAATCTTTGTGTGTTTGTGTTGTGCTCTTTTCTTCTTTTCCTTTACATTCCTTGCATGCTTTTAATTCTTACTTTACTTTCATTATTTAATTTTATTTTTAATTCCGTTGCTTATATTGCATATATTTTAACCACACCACTTAAGTTAAAATCAAAGCACACACTTGTTTAGAGTTAAATTTAGATAAAATTTTATAAGAACCCAATTCATCCCCCCCCCTCTTGGTTGCTACCTCTGGACAATAATTGGTATCAAAGTAGGTGCTCTATTATTGATTTTTGACCTAATCATCTAGAGCTAAAGATTTTGACAATCCAAAATGAAATCCATCTTTAATGAAGGTCATTCTATTAATCATCCTCCACTATTAAATGAATCAAATTATAGTTATTGGAAAGCACGAATGCGCATCTTCATACAAGCATACGATTATAACTTATGAAAGATTATAATTGATGGCTCACACCCTCAAAGCATTGAAAGAGCATGATAAGAAAATGGCCCAACTTAATGCTAAGGCCATGAATATATTTTATTGCTTCCTAGATATTAATGAGTTTAATATAATTTCTTCATGTATTTTAGCAAAATAGATATGAAAAAAATTGAAAACTATTTTTGAAGAAGCAAATCAAGAAGAAACATCAAGTTCCCAAGAAGAAAAGAAAGCTCACCCCAACATATGCCTCATGGCTCATTAGGATGAAAAGAAAAATAAGAAGAAGAAATAAAGAAAGAAGAAAGCTTCAATTAAGGAGGAGCAAAGCAAAGAAAAGAAAGATAAAAGAGAAGAGTAAAAAGTAGACCAGTTATGCTTGATGGATAAAGAGAAAAAATGTATTGCAAATCCTTGCTTCATGTCTAATGATGATGGGGTAAATATTAATAACTCTTTCGATTTTACTCTTGATGAATTATTTAAAGCCTTTAATGATTTAATGGATGAATATAAAAAACTAAGGTTGAAAAATAAAGATCTTAAAAAATTCAATCTTACTTTGGCTGAAGAGAAAAATAAAATCTTATGTGAAAAAGAAGATCTTATGAAACAGAAAAATCTTGCAAAATTTGAAAAATTCTTGGTTAATGAAAAAGAAAAGTTTTTGAAATATGAAAAATATCTTTTGGAAGAAAATATGAAACTAAGAAAAGAAATTAAAAATTTAAAATTCATGCTTGAAAAGTTTACACTTGGATCTCAAAAGCTTCAATCAATTTTGAATAATCAAAAGACTATTTTCAATAAAGTTGGAATTGGTTATAATTCATTAAGAAAATAAAAATTTGTGAAGAGTATGTTTAGCAAAGCTTCATCTAAAAATCATTCAATTATATGTTCTAAATATAACAAAGTAGACCATAAAATTTTTGAATGTAATACTAAAAGAATTGGTCATACTTTGATTAAGCAAATATGGATTCCAAAAGGAATCATAAGCTCTAACCTCAATGGATCCAAGATGGCTTGGGTACTAAAATCTAGTAAATGAGTTTGCAGGTACACTAAGGATTCAATAAAACTAAAGGAAGAAAATTCTTTTGATGGATGCCTTGAAAATAAAAATAGATGGATGATGCTATTGGGTAAAATCTAAACTTTTTTCACATCATGCCATCATTGTTTGATTGATTTTGATGATTTATCATTGCTTAAAATAATCATACTCTATGAATTGAAAGTTTGATATATTGACTTTAATGATTTGTTAACATGTATGCATATGATAACTCCCCTCATATTTCGATAAGTAGGATTGATTTTGATGCTTGCAATAATTTAAATATTTTATTTTTTAAATTAATATACTTTTCTCTATATATCAATGATTGAAATGATTAAACCTGAAATTTAGCTAGATATTTTAAGCCTTCCCAAATTAATTTTATAATTGATGAATTTAAATTTTAAAAAAAATTGCTTAATTGGGTTTGAATGTCTTAATTGCTAAATTTACAATTGAATTAAATTTTGACTTTCCGCATAAGATACCTAACTATCAAAATTCTCTTAAAAATGTGTATGATCTAAGTACTTGAAGATAAGATATTAAATTATAAAAAATCAAATGCTTGATTCATAAACAATGCATCCTAGTTTGGTCTTTAAAGTTTTGAAAATCTCCTAGTTGAATTGAACTCATAGAGCCTTCATCTAGTTTTTTCTTGATTTGATCTTACTCAATTTGATTATCGAAACCCCCCAATTGATTATTTTTTATGATTCTCTAAATTTTCTTGAATATCTCTCTTGATCATCAATTTGATTGACTTTTTGATCTTAAAAGAAAATTTATTGATGAACATTCTTATTTTGTTTCAATCGATTGATTTTGAAAATTGAATTTGAGAAATGATCGTCTTGAATCTTTTGAAGTTGATATCTAATAAGATGTTTCAAGGAAGTTATCATTTATCTTCAAAGCTAAATTTTTAAAGAGGACTTCAATTTTAAGTGATTGGTATCAAATATTTTACTATTTTCCATGTATTTGATTGATCTACCTTTTGACAAAAAGAAAAGAATGTCTTTATTTCAATCTGATTTTGCACAGCTATGTTCTTGATTTGATATCATTTGAGACAAACTCAAAAATACATACCTTTTTTGAATCTAATTGCTTGATATTTCTTAAGAAAAGGAAGAGATGATCTTTTTGAAGAATAACTAAATTTTTTTTTATGATTTGTCTTAACTAATTTGCTGATATCAATTCAAATTAATTTATCTAAATTAATTTATCTTTATCAATTCAAAACTAAATTCATTGATATCAAGCTGAACTTGCAAATTAATCTTTAAATGGTAATATTTTGCTTATTACATGAATTTTAAACTATCTCAAATGGATGTTAAAAGTGCCTTTTTGAATGGTTATATTGCTGAAGAAGCTTTTGTAAAACAATCTCCTGGTTTTAAAAATCACTTACTTTCCAACCATGTGTATAAATTAAACAAAGCTCTTTATGGATTTAAGCAAGCACCTAGAGCATGGAATGAACGATTAAACAAAGCTCTTTATCAGGAAAAGAAGTATGTTGTCTATATGCTTGAAGGATTGATGCTGAAGAAACTTAAAGTTTTGATATTTTAAAGGTTAATTGAGAACATTCATAAAGTGTGCATTCATGTGTTTAATCTAGTACTTCATGTCTTTATGATACATTTAGCAAAATGCATTGAAATACATTATTTATTTTTATTATGCATATACTCAAAGATTTGCCATCATAAAAAAGGAGATTATTGATCCCATGATTGATTTTGATGATTGCCAAACTTTAAGTGTTTGAGTATTTAACCATGTGTTTCATGAGTGGATGTAGGTCTTTTTAGGTATTTAAATTGAAGAATCATTTCAAGAAAAGATCTACAAAAATTCATCAAGTCAAGATTCTTAAAGAAAAGATTTTTCTTAAGCTTCTAAAGATCAGAAGAAAGAGAGCTATTTGACCAAAATAAGACATAAAGTAGAAATCAAATAAAAATCAAATTTTCTTGATTGGTGCAAAAAATCCATCAAAATAGCCTTGGAGCAGTTTTCGAGACATCTCCAAATTTTTTCAAGAGCTCTCAAGTGGACTGGCATACCTAAATGCTATCTGGCATGATTTCGAGAGGTCTCGAGAGAATCTCGAGAGCTCTCGATCTCAGGTGATAGAAATCCAGTTTTTATGCTTTGAGAGTGAGAGGTCTTGCAGGATTCTCGAGAGGTCTCATAGTTCCCACAAAACATCTTGATTCAAAATCGAGAGGTATCAAAATCTGGTGAGAGATCTCATGAAAAATTGAGATGTCTCATTTTGCACAGACAGCCTTCAACGGATAGTTTTGCAACAGCTATTTTTTGACCCCAACGATTATTTTAGAGCTCCCAATGGTTAGAACTCCACTCCAACTATCTCTAAATATATTTAAAGATGGAGAATCAATTAAAAAGTAAAGAAAAAGAATTTAGAGAGAGAATCTTTCATTTTCGATGAGGAATATTGAATATCCAAAGAAAAAAAAAGAAAAAAGTTGTGCATAGATTTCAGTGAGCATTCAAAGCAAGCTTCTCCAACATCTTCCACATCCTCTCAAGCATAATTTGAAGAAAAATCAAGCTTCAATTGAGCACATCATCAGCTTTCTCTTTAGGATTTTATAGAGCTTAAACTCTATTTTTTATATTATGCTGAAACTTTACTTATATTTTTTTATTTCTTTTTAAATTTCTTTGAAAGATAAAAACTTGAAGATTAGGCATGTCTAAGCTCGAAATTGGACATTATAGGTTTTGGTTGGTGAGCCTGGAAAATCAACTAGGTTGTTAGTGAACCCAAAAAACTAACGGTATTAGATTTTGGTTGGTATTCCTATAAAATCAACTAGGTTTGTTTGTGGTCCTAAAAAACAAACATACTGTAATCAACAGTAGATTATAGTGAAAATTCCAAGAGAAGCTTGGAGAGTGGACGTAGGTGCGGGTTGCACCGAACCACTATAAATCTTTGTGTGTTTGTATTATGCTCTTTTATTCTTTTCCTTCACATTTCTTGCATGTTTTTAATTCTTGCTTTACTTTCATTGTTTAATTTTGTTATCTTAATTTTGCTGCTTATATTGCATATATTTTAACCACACCACTTAAGTTAAAATCAAAGCACACACTTGTTTAGAGTTAAACTTAGATAAAATTTTATAAGAATCCAATTCACCCCCCTCTCTTGGGTTGCTACCTCTGGGCAATAAATACAAAAAAATTTAACGAAAAACTAGTTAAAAGAATTTGGATTCTAAATGAAAACATGACTACTAATCCAAAAGGATCTAAGAAGGGTCGGGTACCTAAAATTGTCATCTAAATTTCCATGTAGGAATGCCTTGCAGCTAATGCTAAATGTGAATGGTACTTAGATAGCAACTGTTCAAGGCATATATCGGATAATAAAGAGCAATTCTTCAGGAAGGGGGAGTAGTCACGTTTGGCGACAATGATAAAGGTAAAATTATTGGTATTGGTAAAATTCAGATTACTCTGTCTATCTTCATAGATTATGTTTTGTTAGTTGACAACTAAAAACATAATTTTCTTAGTATTTGTTAGCTATGTGATAAAGGTTATAAGGTTTCATTTGAATCATCCATGCGTATAGTATCTAGTTCCTTAGATGATAGCTTAAATTTATTGGATTTAGGCATGGCAACATTTATGTGGTTGATTTATTGAAATCACCATGAAAAGTGGTCAATGCCTAGTTGCTATGAATGCTAACATGATAGAAACTAAATGGCTTTGGCATCGTAGATTAAGACATACAAGCATGCATACTCTATCAAAATTACTTAACAAAGATTTAGTTAAAGGTTTGCCCAAATTAAATTTTCATTATGATCATTCATGTGATGCTTGTCAAATTGGAAAATAAACTAGGAGGAGTTTTAAATCTAAAAATGTGATTTCAACTTTTAGGCCTCTTGAACTAATTCACATGAATTTGTTTAGACCTAATAGGACTACAAGCCTAGGAGGAAAGAAATATGATCTTGTGTCAATTGATGATTTTTTTTGATTCACATGGATTTTATTTTTGGCACACAAAGATGAAGTTTTTTCAATATTTTCAAAATTCTATAAAAAAGTTTTGAATGAAAAGAACTCAACTATCGTTTGTATCCATAGTGATCATAAAGCTGAATTTGAAAACAAATCCTTTGAAGAATTTTGTAATAAACATGAAATTAAATATAACATTTTTGCATCTGGAACTCAACAAAATAGAGTTGTTGAAGAAAAAAATAGAACCTTAGTTGATATAGCCCGTACCATGTTATGTGAAGAAAAACTATCCAAATATTTTTGGACTGAAGTCAATAATACAGCATGTTACATCCTAAATAGAGTTTCTGTTCATCTTATCTTAAGAAAAATCTCCTTTAAGCTTTGGAAAGGAAAAGGATCTAATATTAAATATTTTCATATCTTTGGTTGTAAGTATTTCATTCATAATAATGGCAAAGATAATCTAGGTAAATTTGATGCTAAGATAAATGAAGGTATCTTCCTTGGATATTCTACATCTACCAAAGCATATAGGATCTTCAATAAATATTCATTAGTTGTTGAAGAATCTATTCATGTAGTATTTGATGAAACTAATAGCTAATCTTTGAGAAAGAAAGATATTCTTGATGATGATGTAAGAATTCTAGAAAGTGGAATGAAGGAGCTCAATTGAAGGACAATACCATCCATAATCAAGAAAAATCAACATCAACTATAGAACATGAAAAGATTGGTGAGCAAGTAATGACTAAAGAGCATGAAGATCAACCCAAGGAGTGGAGGTTTGAACACAACCATCTAAGAGAACTAATCTTAGGTGATCCTTCACAAGGGGTAAGAACTAGATCTTCATTTAAGGATACTTTTGATTATCTTGCCTTTGTCTCTCAAATTGAATCTGAAAACATAGAAGAAGCTGAAAATGATTCTAATTGGATTTAACTATGCAAGAAGAACTTAACTAATTTGAAAGAAATAATGTTTGGACTCTTGTAGGCAGACCCCTTGATCATTCCATAATTGGAACAAAATGTGTATTTAGGAACAAACTAGATGAATATGAAAATGTAATAAGAAATAAAGCTAGATTGGTTGCAAAGGGATATAATCAAGAAGTAGGGATTGACTTTGATAAAATATATGCTCCTATAGCAAAACTAGAAGCTATAAGATTATTACTTGCTTTTGCTTGCTACATAAACTTTAAATTATTTCAAATAGATGTAAAGAGTGTCTTCTTGAATGGTTATATCGCTAAAGAAGTGTTGTAGAACAACCCCCTAGATTGAAAACTATTTACTTCCTAATCATGTGTACAAATTAAATAAAGAACTTTATGGACTTAAACAAGTACCTAGAGCTTGGTATGAGAGACTAAGTAAATTTTCATTACAAAATAAATTTACTAGAGGAAGTGTGGACACTACTTTATTTTTGAAAAAGAAAAATAATGATCTCCTTGTAGTTCAAATTTATATGGATGATATCATATTCAGAGCTACTAATGAGGATCTTTGTCAAGATTTTGCCAAATTAGTGCAAGGTGAATTTGAAAAGAGCATGATAGGGAGAGCTGACCTTCTTCCTTAGGCTTCAAATTAAACAATCAAAGAAAAGTATCTGCATCAACTAAATCAAGTATATCAAGAAAATGCTAAAGAAGTTTGGTATGAAAAATGGAAAGAAGATCAGCATACCATTGAGCCCCTCATGCAAACTCAACAAAGATGAAAATGGTAAAAATATAAATGAAAAACTCTATAGAGGTATGATAGGATCTCTACTTTATTTAACTGCAAGTAGGCTTGATATCTTATTTAATATTTACATGTGTGTTAGATTCCAATCAAATTCTAAAGAATCACACTTATTAGCTGTTAAGAGAATTTTTAGGTATCTAGTTAATACATATAACTTAGGATTATGGTACTCAAAACAATCCTCCATTGAATTAATAGGATCCTCTGATGCTGATTTTAGGAGATGTAGAATAGATAGAAAAAGCACCAGTAGCACTTATTAATTTTTAAGATTGAACTTAATCTCATGGTACAGCAAAAAGCAAAACTCTATGGCATTATCAATGATCAAGACCGAATATATTGCTCCAGGGAGTTGCTGCATACAAATACTTTGGATTAAGCAATAACTCAAAGATTTTGAAATTAAACAAAATAATATTTTCATTAGGTGTGACAATAATAGTGCCATAAATTTAACCAAAAATTCTATTCAACACTCAAGAATTAAACATATTAAAATTAGACATCATTTCATTAGAGATCATGTTCAAAACAAAAATATTGTGCTTGAATTTGTCTCAATTGAAAATCAACTTGCTGATATTTTTACAAAACCTCTAAATAAAAATAGATTTTCAAAAATCAGAGGTGAACTTGGAATTTGTGATCTACTCTAAATTTGTTTTATCTTGTATTTGTTGAATAAGTATAGTGTCTCCTCTTACCATCCTTAGCACCCTGATTTCTATATAGTGAAATCAAGAAAATTTAGTTAGAAATTTCATCTTTTCTAAAATTCTGCTCCTATTCTCGAGACATCTTGATTTATTCTCAAGACTTCTTGGTTTAGATTCGAGACATCTCACCTTAAACTCAAGACTTCTTATTTTTGAGTCTAGACTTCTCGAATATCGTGCGCTCCTCCTATTTAGCAGGCTTTCGAAAAGCCCTCCATCTCATCCTCACTCTCATGCATCGAGTCCTCTCGCTCCAAACTCTCTCAAACTCCCTCCAACCCCTTCCAACCCTTTGAACCACTATTCCATTGACCTTTTCATCAGAATCTGAGATTCTAATGGCTCTGAAAAGAAAATCTACTATCGGCCAGAGACCGTCCATCACTCCATCAACTAAAAATAGGGTAAAGAGGCAGTGGGACAGCACCGAGGCTTCACCAGCACCTCCTTCCTCTCGTTCTCGCCTATTCATCGCCATGAGAAGTGTTCCTACTGGATGGAAGGTGGACTTTGGATTCTTAGATCATGAGGACTTCCATATTGGGTCGTGGTTACGGCAACAAGGTTGGGAAAAACTATGTTTGCTTGAGGTAAAAGTCTACCCAGACCTTATCTGAGAGTTTTTTGATAACATCAAGTTTTAGGAAGAGCCTAGAATCAAATTAGTTATGAAAGACATTCACAGTATCTTAGATGAAAGGAGATTAGGGCATTTGTTAGATGTACCAAGATCTAGAATTTGCTATTTAAATTTGACTAATAAAATAGAAGCCTTGAAGTGTGTCTTGGAAAGGGATGATGTAAATGAGATTCAATAATTAGTTTCAAACCATCTTTTAGTTGAAATGAGGCTACTGCACAGTATAGTTGGTCACATTATTTTTTCCAAAGTTGGGAGATATGAATGGATAGGGAAGAAAGAACTTGCAGTAATATTTTATTTGATAAATGGAACTCCTATGAACTTTTCCTTCCTAATACTTCAATAGATTAATGATACAGCAAATAAATGCAAGGCATGTCTCCCCTATGGAATGATCTTCACCATGATCTTTCAAGACTTTCAGATAAATTTGGAAGGTGAAGATTTCAAGAGACTGGCTCACACTGACTATCTAAATGAAGGAACTTTTCATAGAATGAAATTTGTTAAAAAAGAAGAAGGATGGGTCAGATTGGATAAGGATGTAACTACTAGGGCTGGACCTGAAGAACAAAGACCTCCACCTCCTCCATCTTCTCCTTCTACTGCTGGTCCATCTTTCACTGCCCCTAATTCTCCACACACACCTCAAGCACATCCAAGCTAGATTCTTATTCTGCCTCTTGACTTTAGCTCTGATAGATTGGTAGATCAAGTTGTGGAGCAGGTTGTGGAGAAAGTATTAGCAAAGATGATTGAACTGCTCTCTGGATTGAAACATCAAACTCTGGTAAGTATTGAAGAGCAAAGAATTTCTACTAAAGGGTAGACCGAGATGCTTAGTTAGTAGATCAGTAGCTTATCTTAGAGATTGAAAATTCTGAAAAAAGAATAGTATGGGTCGTCTGCACAAGTGGAACTTCTAATGACTGAGACTGCCAAGGTTGCAGGAGAGTGGAAAAAAGCATTGTCACTCAGTGTACCAGCATGGAAGTGGTCATCGTCTTTCTTCGATAGACTATGGATCATCTTGGAAATCTTGGATCTCGGATTCCATCTACCTCTCGACCCTCCCCCTCTCCTAGACCAAACCCTCATTTTTCCTCTACTAGATCTCGTTCAGCTTCTGAACCTATCATATAGCTTCTTTCTGATGAAGACTAGTTCTAGTTTCATTCTATGTATTGAACTTTTGTTAGCTTTGAGTATATTGATGGATATCTCTTTTTGTAAGTCAATATACTTTTGTTGCTGTAATCTCTCCTTTTTGCAATGAACTGAATGCTTCTTATAAATGTACTTCTCCTTTGCAATGGATGTATGAATGTCCTATTTATGTGATTTTGATGCTGACAAAAAGGGGGAGAAAATATATGAATGTCAATCTTAATTGAAAAAAAAATGTATAACAATGTAACAAGGATCACTTAAATCTCACATATTAATTTCATACAAATCATAAAGAGCACACCTTAAAGGGGAGCATTGATAAAATATTTGAAACTTGAGCACTTTAGAAAATGAACATATTATATTAAAGAATTACTCCTTGTCTTTAATATACATGTTACATATATTGCTTATTTTTTTCTTGGAGTACTTAACATTTTGTCATCATCAAAAAGGAGGAGATTGTTGTCCCTCTAAATGATTTTGATGATGACCAAACATTAAAGCATATGATTACTAAAAAAATTTATTTTAAGTATTTCAAAATTCAGAAGAAAGAGAGCTCTTTGACCAAAATAAGGAAGAAATCAAGTGCAAGTCAATACAAGCCTAAAAGACCTTGTTTTGTATCAAGTTTCCTTCAAAAATAGCCTTAGAGTAATTTTGAGACATCTCCAAAATTTTTTGCAAAGTCTCCTGGCTGTTGGCACGCTGGCACAGGGCTCTGGCATAGTTTCGAGAGGACTCAAGATAAGCTCGAGTCATCTCCATCTCAGAAGATAGAAATACTATTTTTGTGCACTAAGATCGAGACAACTAGAAGTATTTTTTAGAGGTCTTGAAGTTGCGGTGAGACGTCTCCATCAGAACCGAGAGGTCTCGATCTCAGGTGGCATTTTTTTTTCAGAAAGCAATGTTTTGGGCAACTGAGAATGAGACATTCTGTGGTCAAATCGAGAGGTCTCGAGATGGAATGAGACATCTCAAGACAAGCCGAGAAGCCTCAAAACACGGTGATAGCCTTTAACGAATAGTTCCAGAACTTGCTTTTCCCATCTCTAATGGCTTGTTCTCACCTCTAATGGTCAAATTCAGATTTTTTCTAGATTTTAATCATTTCAAGCATGGTGAAAATTGTCTAGATATAAAAGAGAAGAAGTAATACCTTTTGAATAATAAGAAAAAGAGAGAAAGCAAGAATACCTAGTTTTTACATGAGCAGACTTTTCTTCCATCAATTTTCTCTCAAGTATAAAAGCAACCTCAAGAGCATTAACTCCCAGCAATTAAGGAGGCATTCTTCAAGCTTCATCGACAACATCTTTGCTCATTTAAGAAGCATCGTGTGTTGTAAATCTATGATTTCCTTTCTTTATGTTTTAGGTTTCAGCATGGGGTGAAACCAAAGGATTGGGCTTATCCACCCTATTAATTGGATTGTATTGCCTTGATTAAGGCTTGTAAAAGTTTTGGTTGGTGAACCTAAGGAAAAACCAACTGAATTTTGGGATAGTAAATCCAAAAAAACTATCCAACTATAATCTTGAGGGATTATAGTAAAATTTTCAAGAGTATTGCTTGGAGAGTGGACATAGGTACTGGAAGTGCATCGAACCACTATAAAAGTCTTTGTTTGTATTGTATGCTTGGCTTTACTCTTGTTAGCTCTCACTGTTCACTCACTCTGCATCTAATCAGTTAATCTTTGCATATAACTATTTTAAATTTTTTAAAATCTAATTCACCCCCCCTCTTGAGTTGTCTAGCTGGGCAACAAGTATCTCTCAGGAGGATGAGAAACTTTATTTGACTTATGAGGTAGAGGAGGTAGTGTGTGGATTAGCTCAGACTGACTGAGTTTCTTAGGTTTCTTGACTTGTTGCTCTTCGAAGATTTTCTCCTCGAGCCTAATCTATCTTTCCATGCCACCATCTTGAATGAACTATTTTTCAAGAAAAATAGCACGTCAACTTACAATCACATTATGGTCTTCTAAAAGATAGAGATAATATCCTAAAGACTTCTTAGGATATCCAATGAATCGAGCTCTAAGGAACCTACATTCTAACTTATCTGCCTATTGTCTCTTGACATGGACTGGACAATCCCAAATCTTAGGATGACTCAGACTTAGCTTCTTACCATGCTACATCTCATATAGTATGGTAGGAACGATTTTAGAAGGAACCTTATTCAGTACGTAAATTGCTGTTAGTAGACTATACCCGAAGAAACTCAAAAAGATCCATGAAGCTCATCATGGAACAGACCATATCCAATAGGGTCTGGTTTCTCCATTCTACAATCCTTTTGAGTTGAGGTATTTCAAGCAGAGTCCACTATGAGACTATGCTATTCTCTTTGAGATAGTCTAGAAATTCTCTACTAAGGTATTCACCTCCTCAATCTGATTGAAGAACCTTAATAGGCTTTTTGATTTATTTTTTCATTTTGTGTCTAAATTTTTTGAATTTTTCAAAGACTTCAGACTTATGTTGCATCAGGCATACATACCTATATCGACAAAAATCATCGGTAAAGATAATGAAGTAGACAAAACTACCTCTGACCGGCATATCGAATGGACTATAGACATCTATATGTACTAGGGCAAGTAACTCTATAGTCCTTTCCCCATGTCATACAAAAGACAGCTTGGTTATTTTTTTTTGAAGATATGACTCATAAATCGGATATGACTCAAAAGTCAACGGACCTATTAGTCTGAATTTTTTCAATTTGTTAATCTTATCTTCTGATATATGACCTAGCTTAAGATGCCATAAGTATTTTTTATTTAAACTATCTCTAGGTCATTTAAATCCTATAGCATTCATAGTATGCTAGACATTATTAACAGATACATCTACATGTAACTGGTAGAGATCATTTATTAAGAAACTATTTGCAATTTTATTTCTTTCATAAAGAATAGTATAGTGGTCCTTAAAGAAAATAAGTACATAGTCTTCCTATGCTAGACAGGAGACAGAAATCAGATTCCTGCTTGTAGTAGGTGCATAAAAATATTTTCCTAACACTAAGATGCTTCCAAACGCTAGTCATAGAAGATAGGTTCTCACGGCCATAGCAATAACTCTTGCTCTATTTCCAACACACAAGATCATCTCACTGTCCCTCATCCTCCTACTATCCTCAAGACCTTGCAAAGAAGTATACAAATAAGCCCTAAATCTAGAGTCAAGCACCCAACTAGATACAGAAGAATCCATTAGGTTTATCTCAATGATGAGCATACCTTTAGAAAGTTCACCTTTGTTGCCCAGCTAGACAACCCAAGGGGGGGTGAATAAGGTTTTAAAAAATTTAAAACAATTATGTGTAAACATTAACTACTTAGATGTAGAGTAAGTGAGCTGTGAGAACAAAGAAAGGTAAAGGCAAGTACATATATACAAATAAAAGCTTTTATAGTGGTTCGGTGCACTCCCAACACTTACGTCACTCCCCAAGCAACACTCATAAGAATTTCACTATAATCCCTCTAGATTACAGTTGGATAATTTTTTTGGATTCACTATCCTAAAATCTAGTTGGTTTTTTCTTAGGTTCATCAACCACAACCTTTACAAGCCTTAATCAAGGCAATACAATCCAACAAATGGAATGCAATAACCCAATCCCTTAGTTTTAGCCCCTGTTGAAACCTAATACATGAAGAAAGAAAATCAATGATTTACAACATGCATGAAGAAAGAAAATCAATGATTTACAACATGAAAAGCTCCTTAAATGAGCTGAGATGTTATCGATGAAGTTCGATGATTGCCTTCTCAATTGCTGGGAGTTATTGCTCTTAAGGTTACTTTAATATTTGAGAGAAACTATGATGGAAGAAGGTCTGCTTATGGAAAGTAGGCATTCTTTTTCTTCTCTCTTTTTCTTGTATTTCAAAAGGTATTACTTCTTTTCTTTTATATCTAGACTATTCCTACCATGCTTGAAATAATTAGAGTCCAAAAAAGTCTAAATCTGACTGTTGGAGGCAAGAACTAACCATTAGAGATGAAAAAGTGGATTTTAGAACTATCCATTGAAGGCTGTCACCATGTTTCGAGACTTCTCGATTTGTCTCGAGATATCTCTCTTGACTTTGAGTCCTCTCAGTTTGACCATGAGATGTCTCATTCTCAGGTGCCCAAAAAATAGCTTTCTGAAAAAATTTGCCCCTTGAGATCGAGTCCTCTTAGTTTTGATGGAGACGTCTCACCATGACTTCATGACCTCTGAAGAATATTTCGAGTTGTCTTAATCTCAGTGCACAGAAATGATATTTCTATCTTCTAAGATGGAGATGACTCGAGCTTATCTCAAGTCCTCTCAAAACTATGCCAAAGCCTTGTGCCAGTGTGCCAACTACTAGGAGATGTCTCAAAAATTTTTGGAGATGTCTTGAAATTGCTCCAAGGCCATTTTCATTGGAAACTTGTCAAAAACATTGCTTTTTTGATCTTGATTTAAATTGCATTTGATTTCTTGCTTGTTTTAGTCAAAGAGATCTCTTTCTTCTAATCTTTGGAATACTTAAGAAAAAATTTATCAGTAATCATGTGCTTTAATATTTGATCATCATCACAATCACTTAGGGGGTCAACAATCTTCCTCTTATTTTTCAGGTTGGCCAGGTAGGTAGGACAGTTCCACTTCTAATGGCTGTCAGAGTTGCAGTGAAAATACTTTTCTTTCTCCATGGCCTTCTTCTTTGGATCACCCTTCTTCTTCTTCTTCTTTCCCTCGATCTTCTGCTTGTTTGAAGACTACTTCTTCTCAGAGGACTTTCTCTTGGAAGAAGTCTACTCCATAGCAAGAACAAACCCCCTTGAACTCTTCAAGGTCCCTTCAGTAGTCACCAGCATATTCATCAACTCAGCCAAGATGCACTGGATCTTATTTATATGAAAGTTTACAATAAATTGCCCATATGAATTGATCAAGTACTGCAGGATCAAATCGATCTATAGCTTCTTGTCCAATGGCATGCCGAGCTTCTCAAGCTCCTCTAAGTCCTTGACCATCGACAAGTAATGAACATGGACCAACTGCCCATCATGCATCTATGCCTTGAAGAGTCTCATCGATACTTCATAGCATGCTGCATGACTCTGTTTACAATATAACTTTTGTAGGTGAGCCAACATTTAGCTAGCAGTCTTCATATCTTCATGTTGGAGCTATAACTCATTAGATATTGAGGCCAACACGTAGCTCCTGACCTTATTGTCATCGTCCAATCACTTCTTATGAGATGCTCTCTGATTAGCTATTAGATGGGTTGGGAGAGGGGAAAGATCCTAGTCCAAGATATAGGTCAGCTTCTCAGAACTCAAAATTATTTTTATGTTTTGGAGCTAATCCTTGAAATTAGATCTGGTTGATGGTTGGTCTCTAGGATTCTAGCTAGGGGGTTGGACATAGATATTTTTTTTATAGAGAGTCAAAGTTTTTAATTAGGTTTGTAATTAACTTAACCAATTTATTTAGGATTTTTATTTTTAAATAAATTAGGATTTTTACTATTTTTTTGGATCCCTACACTTCCTTAGAAGTGATGCAAAAATCTTCATGATCAAAAATTTTTAGTGGGTGGTACGATCCTACCGATTGGCTCACCACCTCATCTAATAGTTATTGGTGATGAGTTAGCCAATTAGTAGACAACTGTTGTCTAATGTTTCTCTAAACATGTTACACCTAACTTGGTTTCTAATTTATGAAGCTCACAATGCCCAGAATATTGCTTCACTCTTTAGTTAAGTCAGACCCACCATTTACATGATCTAGATTCGCGATTGAGTCTCTCTCCATATCCGAAATATTGAGCCCAACCCATCTTCCAATCCATAGCATCTCATGCCTAATAGCTATGGTTGCAACTTTTTGGTGCAACTGAACCACTGTATCTAGCAAAAAATAATCAACCCCCGAAAGGGCCCACACAACTACAATGGTGGAGGACAAATTAACTTAATATTTTCTTAGAAAGATTTCAATTCAGGTCTCTTTAATCCTAATTAGTCATAATGGTTATAACTAACCTAGTGGCATGGGTTAGCTTGAATCATTAGCAACCTCAATATAGAACTGGATTGATCCAATTGGCCAGGTAAGTGAGATTGGTGGGAGGGATATGCCATTAACTCATCATAGATGCATCTAGGTCGAGTAGCTCCCAATTAATGACCATCGATTGTATCTGTTGGACTTATCTTAGACATCAATTTGTTGAATCAGAACTGATCGGATTAGCTTGCAAACCAGGCTCAAACCATAGAGCCAGATTTGGTCTTGAGGTGATCGACTGATAAGTATCATAAAAACATCGATAAAAATATTAATTTATGAATTAATTTATTTTTATTTTTAAAAATTAAATATTTTATTTATCTATTTTAGAAAATATATTCATCGATAGAAAGAGCTCATTTTTCTGATCATAATAAAATAAATTTGGAGCAAATCGAAGTTCAAATGGATCTAATACGAATTATCAAAGAAAAAATATAAATAAATAAAAAATCAGCCAGTTCAATTAAACCTGGCTAGGTTCAAGATGAGCGTGGCCCACCCACATTCGATTTGCCTAGGCTTGGTTCACCATAAAACTAAACTAGCACTCTAGCCAGGCCCGGTCCACATGCAAAAGCCCGAAGCGACCCAGCCCAACTTGCTCTCCACTCAAGCCTGACGTTAGTATGACATCTAAAATCCATGCAGTCCACGGTGGACTGCTACTGTGTTCGGTCCATCATGGACCATTAACAGGTCTATGGCTAAAAATCATAGCTCATGGGGTAAAATGATCATTTCAAGTAGCACGGTAGGTGCTGATTCGCTGTGATCTATGGTGTGGCTGGTCTATAGGGTCCATGAAAATAGTAAGGTGCGATCCAACGATCTTGATTGCTATTGGTGAACATTAGATGGTGGCCACTTTTTTCTATTTTGATTGGTTTCCAAGCTGTCTTATAGCATAATCCAACGGCTTCAAACAATCCTACCGATGATCTAACAGCCAGATCTCTTCCATCTGCATGATCCAATGGATGGCATTTACTTTGACAGAAAGAAGGATTCCAGTGTGAGTTTTGACACGATCCAAGGGCCCAGAATCACCCGATTGCTTGATCTAAAGGTCCACATTGATCATGACTAGATCTTTTTTTTAATAAAGGATTTTTGGGATTTTTTTGATTGTTTGATCAAAATTTGACGGCCAAAATCCAAGGAACTCAATAGGATGCATCTAGGACTATTTTAAGTCAATTTCTTTTGGGATTTCTCTATTTTTGCTGATCAAAACTCCTCTTTAGTCCCATATTGCCTAGCAGCAAAGGTTCCAGCCTTCCAACATCTATTTAAAGGACATCAAGCCTTCAAAATCAAACTATCTTTGATCAAGGGAAGGTGATGGTATAGGGTAGAGCGATGCTTGGGTTCAAGGTTGCTTTGAGACAGACGATGCTGAGAGAAAGAGTTGGACTTTTACACCATTTCAATGCTAATGCTAATTCAAGATCAAGATCAGCCTGCTTTTAATTTTTATTTTTATTTTATTCTTTTTAAATTCCATGTATTTAAGTTTTGAACTTTAAATTGATGCAAATTTTATTTTTCTACTATTTAAATTTCAATTCTTTAATTTTAATTAAAAATTTAATTTTTATTATTTATTTTTATTATAAATTTTATTTTTATTGCAAGTAGATGCTAAGATTTAACTAGTAGATCTTAGTACCAAATTTAATTTTTTAAACCATTTAATTTTTAAATTTTATTTATAATTTTATTTTTTGACTTTAATTTCTTTTTCTAATTTTTTTTATAAAAATCAAAGATTTCAAAATTAAAACACTAACTTCTCTATGAATTTGACCCGACTCGCTACTATGTACATATTTTTAATTATTTTTAAAAAGTTAAAATTAAACTAATAAATATGGTATCTTAATGATAACATTGTGCTCTTATCTTCGATCACATGTGACTGTGAATCGATCTTGACCAAACTTACAACTATTGGGCTAGTCAATTAAGCACTCTTGATCCTACCTAACTAACTCTTGATTTGATTTAATCAACTGCTCAAGTTTGACCTAATCAAGCTACCCATATCCTAAACCCATATTTTATGAAGGTGTCTTAGATTTGAAAATTTTTAATTTTTAGATCTAATTAGTTTCATAACTTAATTCTTAATTAAGTGTAACATGGTTCAAAAAAACAAAGCATGAAACAAAGATTCTAGGATTTTTGGATCTAGGGTTTAGCGGAAAGTAAGTTTTCTTTTTCTAATTGAGGATAGATATGCAGCATCTCTACATGCCATAATAGCACCCCATCGAATGGGAAGCAAGGGCTTTTAAATTCTTCTTACTCTTATGATTGGATGGCCAAAAGGAATGCCCCAATTAGAAAAAATTCTATTACTACAAGAACTAGATCTAGCATATATCGCATATATGATATAAGATCTATTCCAAACATGCTTTGCATACATCTCATGTATCAATTTTAAAATTACATCTTATGTAACACATCTGATTACATCTCATGTAAAGTTAAAAAAAAATTTGATCTCATCAAAAAATAATTTTAGATCTATTCTAATCTAGATCTAGAACTAGAGCCACGCTCTGATACCAGTTGAAGGTACTGCAGGATTTGCTTGATTGGATCAGATTAAGTAGCAAAATTTAAAATTTTTTCTTGTTGATCTGATCAAATTTGGGAGTTCTCAAATCCAATTACATAGATCTAAAATTAAAACATGCATTTAGGTATCGAGATACCACCTAATTGCATGTGAACTGTTTACTTGTTGTGATGATCTAAATGCTGTCCCAAGATCCGACTGAAGTCGTGCACGTGCCCGACCTCTACAAGCATCCACTCAGGTTAGATCTAGAGGTTTTCTCATTTTAGATCTGATCTCAAAAAATCAAAACCTGGATCTTCTTGGCATGCCTTTGCTCTGATATTCGACAGTAATCCGATCTTCGATAGCAATCCAATCAACACATGATCGAAACATCAATGGCATGATCTTGCATTGATAGCACCTCGATGCTTGGAAACTGAATGGGCCCAACTCTTAGGTGTGGAGAAGAGGGAGAAGTGGAGGGAGAGGAGGCATGGAGGAGATGATCAGAGCCTAGGCGTTGTGATGTGGAATGGCCAAACCATTTGGCCAAGTCCTTATTTGTAGACAAAATAAGAGACCTAAGAGTCCTAGGGATTTAAGCAATTGATCGGATCAATTTGCTTAAAGTAGAAGGACTCTCCCTCAGCCTCCATGACCTTTTTTGATTTTCTATGGGTTTTTGTCACACAAATTCACATGAAAGTGTGCACCACAATCTCATCTGGATAAGGGTGTTGGCGTAGGATAAAACTTCTCCAAGATTGAACTATTTCAAACTTGTTTGATCCATTCAAACAAGCAACCTCCTCAACCTCTTCATCTTTATTCACATGGGGTGCATGATAGGGATGGGCGTGCCCCCTTCTCTCTCTCAGAAACCATCTGGGGGCATGCACCCCAAGATAAACTCCAAGGGACATGCGCTCCTCCTTTCTTTCCTACATGCAAGATCAACTCAGGGGGGTGCCAACTCTTGGCACCCCCTTGTCCTGATTCTTTTATTTAGATACCAGAACAAGGCATGATCTGACTAGGACAAGGTCCAATTAGACCAGAACTAGATCCATATAGGGTTCCTGGATGAGCCAAATCCAATTTGATTGAATCTAGACCAATCAGAAAATTCATAGGAGGAGAAAGTTAGGTCCAATCATGTGCTAGCATGACTTTCTTGAACCTAATTAGATCTAATCCAAAATAATCAGACCACATGAGTCCAATTAATGACATTCAGATCCAAACTCTTATTTGTGTGATCCAGTTAGGTTCAATTCTATATGGTAATGTGATATGTCGCAATCTCCATCATTGGCATCATCGAAACAACTTTTCATGGATTAGAACTCTTTCTGATTCATCCAATTAGAATCATCGATCATCAAAATAATTCTAGTTGATTCTAAAATCCATCAATGACACCTAGAAGTATGTGGTGGCAATCCACCAGAACTGAATACGAACCTCTCAATGCAGCCATCATTTGATTGGGTTCTTCTATCATCAGTTTCGATAGGATCTAGATCAAGGTTGACTCGTCAAACCTAATTCCTGTCATATGATTTGAATCATTCGATTTGAGTCCAATGTGAAACTCTAATAGAAATTTCTTTCTATTATTTTACACTATTATGGCCATGAGCTTATGGATTCGATCTCATGATCATCATAGGACTACTCCTCTACCAAGATTAATAGATCCATCTTGGTGTGATCCAATTTCTATAATGAACATGCAATAGCCAACATACATCTCAGGATTCCAAATGGCTAGAAAACTAAGTTATGATGTAGTCAAATTATAGCACGCTCAAGGTGAACTACTGATGCATCTCAAGTCAGAAAAGTAGACACAGAACTACAGCATCGAGCTAGTTATCGACGAGAAGGTAGACTTTCTTATGATTGCTCGAAGTGGTCATGCTTAGTATCCTTATTCTCAACAAGCATCTATACTCTTGCTCTAGTATCTTCATGCCATAGATTAAAGACTCATCCATCCTAAGAAAATGATTGTATACCAATTTTTTAGATCAATCATCATTCTCATGATGATCCTATGATCAAGAGCTGTTTATGAGTTAATTATGACAACTTATGTCTCAAATCTTCAACTTTTGAGAATATGTGTTATCATATCCATTAGCCTAATGGATGTATCACAGACACTTAATATACAAATATGATAGAAAAAATAATTTATTTTATTAATTATAAGTTAAAATTATGAAAATGCTCTTAGAAAGTATTTACAAGTGTTGGCCAATCTGACTTCTACGGCATACATCTAATATGGATAACAAAGAAATGGCATTTACATTTTATCATAGCTAGTGAGTGTAATGTACACATCTAATAAATATTCTAAATTAGATAATGTCATGGATGCCTATTTTTGGCATTGTAGGCTTGGTCATATTAGTATAAATAGGATAAACAAGTTGGCCATAGAGGAAATCCTCAACATCAATGATTGTGAATCATTATCAACCTGTGAATCATACCTTCTTAAAAAGATGACTAAGTCATCCTTTACTGGAAAGGGTTAACGAGCCAGCAATGTTCCAAGTCTAGTACATACCGATGTATGTGGATGTATGAACATGTGTGCTAGAGACAAGTATTATTACTTTATTACATTTACTGACGACCTATCTAAGTATGGGTATGTCTATCTTATGAAGAATAAATTTGATTTTTTTGAAATATTCAAATGATATCGTAATGAGGTAGAAAAATAACTTGAAAAAAGTATTAAAACTCTTTGGTTAGACCGAGGAGGTGAATACCTTTTCAATGAGTTTTTGACATATCTAGAAGAGAATGAGATTCTTTATCAATGAACCCCTCTTGGAATATTATAGCATAATGGAGTTTCAAAAAGGAGGAACCAAATCCTATTAGGAATGGTTCGGTCCATAATGGGGTTTGAGATTCTATTGATTTCATTTTGGGATTATACAGTTGAGACTTCTTATTTTGTTCTGAATAATGTTTTGAGTAAATTTATTGTAAAGACTCCATATGAGATATGGACTAGGTGTAGGCTGACAATCTCTCACCTTAGGGTTTGGGATTGTCTGGCATATATCAAACATTTGCAAATACATAAGCTTGGACCTAGGTTAAATAGGTGCTTGTTCATAGGGTATCCTAAGAAAACAAGAGGATATTACTTCTACCTTACTGAAGAAAGAAGGTGTTCATCAACAATAGAGCAGTCTTTTTGGAAAAGAAGTTTTTGAAGAAAGGAACTACTACCTCTAAAGTTGAACTTGATGAAGTTCGATAGGTAGAAGGATCGGCATATTTATGTGAACCTATAGAATTTAATTTGATAAGATCAAACCTAGATGTCGTTGTAGAGGCATCCTTAAGGAGATCAGATAGAGTACCACATCAATTGAACAAATACTATGGTTTTCTGATCTGGGATGGAGATCCTATCGAGCTCGACGAGAATGATGAGGATTCGATCAGCTATATGGATGCAATGCAGAAATCTAACTCTGATAAGTGGCTTAAAGCCATGAAATCCAAAATAGAGTCTATGAAGGTCAATGATGTATGGACATTAGTTGACCCACCTGAAGGGGTTAAATTCGTTAGATGTAAGTGGATATTCAAAAGGAAGAAGAGTGCAGATAGAAAGGTGGAGACTTATAAAGCCCGTCTGGTTGCTAAGAGATATCATCAACGTTATGGTATTGACGATGATGAGATATTTTCTTCTATGGTAATGCTCAAATCCATTTAGATTATGCTTGCAATAGCTGCCCATTTGGACTATAAGATCTGCTAGATAGATGTGAAGACAGCTTTTCTAAATGAAGAGCTGAAAGAAGAGGTATACATGATACAACCTGGAGGGTTCACATCCACAAACGAGTCTAAGGTATGCAAGCTTCAAAGGTCCATTTATGGATTGAAATAGGCATCTTGAAGTTGGAACATGCATTTTGATAAGACGATCAAAATGTATGGCTTCATTAAGAATGAAGAAGAGCCTTGCATATACAAATAGATAAATGCTTTAATAGTGGTATTCCTTATATTGTATATGGATGACATTGTCTTAATCGAGAATGACATTCCTGCATTGGAGAAAATAAAAGTTTGGCTGTCATCTCAATTCTCCATGAAGGACTTGGAAGAAGCATCCTACATCCTAGGGATGAAGATCTATAGGGATAGATCTAAGAGGATGCTGGGGTTATCCCAATCTATGTACATAGATACTATGCTGAAGTGGTTTAGTATGGAGAATTCCAGAAAGGGCTATCATCTGATAGGCCATGAAATTCCTTTCTCCAAGAAGGATTGTTCGACAATATCTCAAAAGAGAGAGCGTATGAGTAGAATTCCATATGCCTCGATAATGGGTTCTATCATACATGCCATAACATGTGTGAGACCAAATATGGCATACTCACTAGGCATAGTGAGTAGATACCAATTTGATCTAGGGGAGAATCATAGAAAAATTGTGAAAACAATCCTTAAGTATTTGAGAAATATAAGGGCCAATGGCTGGTTTATGGTGAGTCTGATTTAAAACTTATGAAATTTACAGACTCCAATTTTAAATCTGATCACGATGATAGCAAAAATATGCTGGGGTATGTTTTTATCCTTAATAGTAGAGGTGTATGCTAGAAAAGTTTCAAGTAGAGCACTATGGCTGAGTCAATTTGCGAGGCGAAATACATCACAACATCCGATGCTGCAAAGAAAGTTGTGTAGTTAAGAAAGTTTATCACCAAGCTTGAAGTGGCATCCTTCCTTAATGGTCCAATCCTTATCTACTATGATAGCATTGGGGCCATTACTTAGACGAAGGAACCAAAAGCATGCTAGCAGATAAAGCATATTCTACACCGCTACCACCTTGTTTAGAAGATGGTGGATCGAAATGATGTTGAGCTTCATAAGATTGATAGAAAGGAGAATTTGATCGACCCATTCACTAAAGCCCTAGCGGTAAAGGAGTTTGATGATCACAAGTCGAAGATGGGTTTACGTTGCTATATCGAGTGGCTTTTAGGATAAGGGAGTTATTAAAAAATATGTCCCAAAGTCAATCATCAGCCTATTAATGATGGAGCTATTTTATATAAATGTATGTGAATTGATAATTAATAAAATATTATTTAAAATTTTTTATCATAAATGTGTGTATCTTTTAACAAACTCTTGTGTTATGATAAAGTCCTTAGGATTTATTTGGGGTAAAATAATCCCTACCGAAGTTTTTGGCCAAAGTCCTTAGCAGCCGACCTCTCTCCTATTAGAATTCATCGACCCCCTCAGCAACAAATTCATACCACAGAACCTCTCAAAAGTACATAGAAGTCCGACGACACGATCTTGAATAGTAAAGAAGAATTGTTGTTATACTAACCTTGCCTTTTAACTAACAACAAATGATGGGCTTGAGGCCCGATTGCACTTCTTCTAGATAAACTCCTCCAGTCGCACTCCTTTTGGACGAACTCCTCTAGCCGCACTCCTTTCGGATGAAGGAATTCCTCCAGTTGCACTCTTTCTGAATGAACTCCTCCAGTCATCCTCCTTTCGGATGAACACCTCTAGTCGCACTCCTTTCGGATGAATTCCACCGATCGCACTTCTTCGAGATGAACTCCAATCGCACTCCTTTGGAATAAATTTCTCCAGTCGTGCTCCTTTTGGATGAATTCCTCCAGTTGTGCTCCTTCCGAACGAACTCCTCCAATAGTAGTCCTTTCAATCACACTCATTTCGGATGAGCTCCTCCAATCACACTCATTCCAGATGAACTCCTCCAGTCGCACTCATTTTGGACGAACTCCTTCAGTCGTACTCCTTTCAGACAAACTCCTTTAGTCACACTCTTTTTGGATGAACTCCTCCAATCATGCTCCATCTAGATGAATTCTTCCAGTCGCGCTCCTTCCGAATGAACTCCTCTAGTAGCTCTCCTTGTAGTCGAATTTTTTCTGGATGAACTCCTCCAGTCATGCTCCTTTCGGATGAATTCCTTTAGTTGCACACCTTCTAGATGAACTCCTCCAGCAATGCTCCTTCTAGTCAAATTTCTTCTAGATGAACCCCTTCAGTCGTGCTCCTTTCAATAGTGCTCCTTCCAATTACGGACCTACTCAATCCCTGCCATGTCTGTCGGTTGAAGCCATCCAAAGGAATCTTGCCAAATCATTAATACATAACAATCACTCTGCAAAGGATGGAGCATAGAACTTCATATCTCAATTTAGGAGGCACCACTTGCATGTAGCCTAAGAAGCTTTTGAACTTCTTAAAGCCACTAGATATTGCTTCCAATGGACCTCGACCAGTCATAAGTTCACCATATACCCCAAAGTCTCCGACCTATGTCTAAACTCCAACAAAGGGATCTCCACCATCTACAAGTCATGACAAATAAAAACTCATTCTCATAACAAACTCCACGTGGCTTTAGCGGCCCACTACTAGATGGTTACGACTATCACCATTAGTTTGTTACATGCTTCGTCTATAAAAGAAACCTTCCAAATATATTTTCCTCTAAGCTTTCTTTTCCTTCCTGTTACTCTACTTCTCTACTTTCCTGAGCACTCCATTCTAGCTGGCCGAAAAACTAATTTGAGCGTTGAAAGATCCTACTGGAGCCACCAACCTTCGGTTAGAATTTTATTTTGTAGGTCTAGTCGGCGGCCTCATCTTTTCCACTCCAGCTATCTCCGGCATCCTCATGGATTTCTGCTCCAATAGGATTGGTGCTAGAGGAAGGGACTCTAAGCTCTTATTCTAATGGAGTGCCTAGTCAATCTTATCTACTTTCTTCCTCTCCTAATAGCTTTGAATCCATATCCATTTGATCTCTATTTGCTCCAAAAATGCTTCCAAAAATGACAACCATCTGGCGATCCACTGCCTCCATTGTAAGATCTGAGCCAAACTCGCCTGCTCCAACACCATCACCAGCACCTCAATCTCCACCACCGGTGGCCATGGTGGATCTAGAGCAGTTCAACCTGCTGATGCAGTAGATTTGAGACCTCATCGAAATGGTGCAGGCCATGCAGCAACCCTCGGTAGCAGTCCAGCCAAAAAACCTCCCATCAAAATTTCAAGAACTGGCCTAAAGAAAGCATACTTGGGCCAGCAGACCCGTTACACCTAGAAATGAGAAATGAAAAATAGAAGATCCCTATTCTGAACAAGATTCTTCTCCGAAGGAGACTTTTCCTATCTACAACCAATGACCCTTTGAGATCCATGGTCGGGATGATGATCTCGATCAAAAACTTTAGGATATGAACCAGTGGGTTGAGGAGCTCCGCCATGCCGCTCTGATGCATCATGATGACATCTGCACCGATCCTTCCTTCTTTATCAAAATTATGCAGGAGCCCATCCCACCGAACTTCAAGCTCTCCAAATTTGAGAGTTATGATGGAATTTCTAATCTGGTCAACCACCTTGAGGCATTCCGAATGATGATGCTGCTCCACAATGCATCGGATGCCATTCTGTGCCAAGATTTTTCATCTATCTTGAAGAAAGCAAAAAGAAACTGATACTCGAGCCTTAAGTCGGGTATGATCTTTTCTTTTGACTAAATGAGCCATCAGTTTATGGCTTATTTCATAAGCACCCGATGTCCAAGACGAGGCTTGGACTCCCTCATCAATATAAAGAAGAAGGAAGGAGAATCTATCTAATCTTACATCAGCCACTTCAATGCTACTGTGTTGGAGGTTTGGAACTTGGACCAATCTATAGCCATGGCCACACTGAAAGGCAGTCTTTAGAAGAATGATCTTCTATCCTCTTTAGAAAGAAAGTACCTTAAAAATTTTACTGATATGTTGGCCCAGGTGGAAGGTTTTGCCCGAGCTATAGCCAATGATCCTCTAAGATCCTTAGTCGGAATGATGATCTCGATCACAAACTTTAGGACATGAACCAGTGGATTGAGGAGCTCCGCCATGCCGATTCGGTGCATCATGATGACATCTGCACCGATCCTTCTCTATCAAAATTATGCAGGAGCCCATCCTATCGAACTTCAAGCTCTCCAAATTCGAGAGTTACGATGGAACTTCTGATCTGGTCGACCACCTTAAGACATTCCAAATGATGATGCTGCTCCACAATGCATCGGATGCCATTCTGTGCCAAGATTTTCCATCTACCCTAAAGAAAGCAAAAAGAAATTGATACTTGAGCCTTAAGCTGGGTATGATCTTTTCTTTTGACCAGATAAGCCATCAGTTTGTGGCTTATTTTATAAGCAGCCGATGTCCAAGATGAGGCTTGGACTCCCTCATCAATATAAAGAAGAAGGAAAGGAATCTATCTAATCTTACATCAGCCACTTCAATGCTACTGTGTTGGAGGTCTAGAACTTGGACCAATCTATAGCCATGCCTGCACTAAAAAGTAGCCTTTAGAAGAATGATCTTCTATCCTCTCTAGAAAAAAAGTATCCTAAAAATTTTGCTGATATGTTGGCCCAGGTGGAAGGTTATGCCCGAGCTAAGGAGGCCTTTAAATTAAAGGATGATGAGGTTGCAAGAGAGTAGCAGGTGGATGAATCCAGCAAGCCTACACCTAAAAGCAAGCTGAGTGAAGCTCAGTCACGCTCTTGAACTTTTGAGCACAGACGAGCCCGAACTCCTTCTCGAGTTTGTCGGTAGGGAAGTCCAGATCAAAGAAATTGGTGGAACTTCCCTTCCAAAAGATTTAACAACTATTCTCCCTTGAATGCCTCAAAGACCTAAGTGCTAATGGAGATAAGGGAGCAGGTGCCTAGATCAAAAAGGATGTGGACTCATTTAGTGAAACACAATCCCAATAAATACTGCCTCTACCATCATGATCATGGTCATGATACTGAAGAGTGTACCTAGCTTCAGAATGAGATTGAGGCACTGATCAAAAAAGATTGACTGGATCGATTTATAAGATGTCGGCCAGAGAGAAGAGAAGATTGTCGAGAGTGCCCCCGTAGCACTAGCCATCTCAGAGAGATGAATTGCAAGGAGATCAGCCTCCCCTTGGGTGTTGAAAAATATGTCCCAAAGCCAATCATCAGCCTATTGATGGTTGAGCTATATTATAATTATAATTAATTTATTAATTAATAAAATATACTTTTAGATTTTTTCATCATAAGTTTTTATCTTTTAACAAACTTCATTATTGTGATGAAGTCCTTAGAATTATTTAGATTTGATGAGGAGAGGATTTATCGATTAGTCCTTAAAATTATTCAGGATCAAATAATAGGCTGTTAATAAGGACGACAGCGTCTATCGAACATAGATCACTGTATACCATATAGATTGGTTGTTCTCTTAACCAAGAAGTATGTAGACACTGGTAAGAAATACAAGTAAGATGTAGGAGTAAATCATTACTGAATGTAACCATCTCTAGAGCATTCTGCTGTCAAGAATGTCTCTGATGGGATACAGGTATAAGTGTCCCTTAGATCTAAGACCATC
Source organism: Cocos nucifera (assembly GCA_006176705.1). Taxonomy (NCBI): domain Eukaryota; kingdom Viridiplantae; phylum Streptophyta; class Magnoliopsida; order Arecales; family Arecaceae; genus Cocos; species Cocos nucifera. The sequence continues at coordinate 212,877 of QRFJ01002300.1, forward strand.
TCAATGGCTTGCAAGAAACTCACTGTGCTTTGGTACTGGACTAACTAAATTTTTAATTTAATAATGGAAGGCTTCTAGGCACAATCAAGTACTTGTAAAATTGGTGTGTGATTAACATGGGATTGACCACCCCAAGAGTTAGAGAAGAATGTATCACTATATTTCAATATAGCAAAATCTTGGCCAAGATAATCTATGAGATGGATTTGATATTTTGAAATATAATGTGGATAGCCTGATCAAAGTTAATAGTTAAACTTTGAGTTGTCCTATGAGCATTTTGGTCAAGGAAATGAATTAGATAAAAACTATATCTATATTGGTTCTAAGGATGTTGTTCTACACATTCGACCTATCCGATCATCAAGTATCATTGCTAGATGGTCACTTCGATTGATATAGAAATTTATTCCTATCCTACTGACTTGGGTTTAGACCTATGAAGTCACACACATTAAAGTTCATGATCCGATCGGATGGTTGATTAACGATTGAGAATCATTCTAAGGTTAAACGATCAATATAATTGATGTTTAACCTAGTGCAAATGTTATAGGAGGATGGATTTGCAATTTGATTGCTAATTAACTTAATTTGATTAAGGCAAAGGGCTAAGATTAAGTCTAATTAAATATGATTTAATTAGATTTAGTTTAGACTTAATTGGATCAGGTCCAATTAGTTTATTGGATAAGCCAAGTACAAGGAAGAACTAGTCCTAGTTCAACTAGGACTTAGGTCAACCCAATTTTCTAATTTAATTAAAAAATTAAATCAAAATTAAATTTAATTTAATTAAGTTCTTAATTAGATTAGGACATAATTTAACTGGGTTGAGTTACTTCTGGTTTGATTTGGTTTGAGAAAACATATTTGACCAAGTCAAATATAGAATCCTAGTAAAACTAGGATTCATCTTGCTTGTGCCACCTATATCCCATGCCCTCCATGCTCTTTCTATCTTGTTTTTGGTGATAAATCTCCTCTCTCCCTGATCATCACACATGCCCACCCCTCTCCTCTCTTTCCTATTTGGCATTAAGTTGTGGACCAGGTTAATAGATGGAAAGTTGTTGAAGTTTGTTGGACTCTATATGATAGAATCCCAACAAACTTGGTCTTTTCACATGTGTGCCACCCCATCCTAATTTCTCCTCTGATTTCCATAGTTAAAAGGAAAAATTTTTGTGCACCTACCCTGGTGGTCCATGCCTAAAACAAAGGAGGGGGAGCCCAAGTGTTGGGCACCCCAACAACTTGCCATATGTGTTATTACCTTGTGTAGGAATTTGACCCAACGAAGACTCTTCCATATCTCTTTATAAGGAGGACTTTTTGGGCTGAATATTATATTAATTATAGATATTGAGAGAACTCTTGGGCATAAGAAAATCTGAGAGAAAGACCCTTGGGGCATGGGGATTTCATAGACACCAATCTAGGTGTCTAGGTGAGAGAAAAGAGAAGAAGAAGAGGGTCTTCTTTTAGGGTTCTTTTGCTCTTTCTTTCTCCTTCTCCTTTAGAGATTTTCAAGTGTTGTTTCAGATTGAAAGTCTCTTCCTTTTGATTTTTTGGAGTGTCGAAGTCTTGAAGAAGAAAGCACCAGATCAACCATTGTAGAAGGATCAGCACAGTACTAGCACACTGAGCTGATTTCCTGCATCGAACTTCTGATCGGGGTTCGTAGGCTCGTGTTGACATCTCTTAGAGATCGGATATGTGTGTGGCTCAGAGCTCATGCTTCAGCCTAGATCAGTATGTTAGAACATCTAACTTACATAGGTAATATAGATATGATCTATTATTACATACCTGCATTAGATGTACTGTAGATGCATGTTGATATGATCAACATATTTTTTCTTAATATTTTTAATTTTTTATTTAATCTCATGCTATAATCATGTAATAGGATCTTAGATCTAGAAGTTTTCTACTTTTTGTGAATAAATTTTGATTTATTTTAGTCTTTCGCTGCCTCATCTTGAAAAAGTTTCAAGATCTAGTCTTGAAACACTAGATCTGATTCTTTCAATTGGTATCAGAGTCTAGGTTGATTATTTTATGATTATATATGCATGTTTAGATTATTTATTAGATTAGATATAATTTATAATCTAATTATTAAATCTAAAATTAAAAATCATGATCACACGAATTGATTATAATGTTATCCTACTGTAAGGTTTATCCCTTATAGTGGAGAGGTTATCCTAGTTCGTATAGATTTATTTTTTATCATAAATTTATTAGATATGATCTAATTTTATTTATTATTTATTAGATTTAAAAGAGTTTTAGATCTAAAAATAAAAGTTTTAGATTGCAAGGACTGATTATAAGGTTGTCCTACTATAAGGTTTGTCCCTTATAGTGGAGAGGTTATCCTAGTACGTACTAATCTAAAATATTTACTATAAAATTTTAGATTAGATCTAAGAGATTTTATAATCTAATTAAAAATATTTTAATCTAATTTTAATCATCATAAATATGTTAGATTTGATCTAAGATAATTTATGATTGATTGAAGTTGAAACTATTCCAATTACATGAACTTGTTTAGAATAGATTTAAAGTAGTTTCATGCTTATCTTACTTGCATATTAATTATGAATCAAAAATTCAACTTGTTTGATAGAACCATGTTATAAACATATTTTATAAATGTAAAAATTATTTTTAAAAAGTTGAATCCCAACCCTCAGTCCAAAACTTAATTAAGAATTAAGAAGTTGTTTGACTAGGATCAGGATTATGAATTAAAGATCCTAAGACATAAATCATAACACATTGGGTTAAATGGGTTAGTGGGGATTAGGTCCATTAATTAGGTTAGACCTAGGATTATATTAAAGAATGAACTTAATAAGAGAATTGACTAAATCTAATCAATTATTATCTTAGATTAGGTCAAAAATTCTCTAGATCAATCACAATAGTCATAGTTGGTCAAGTCCATGTCTTTAATGAGACTCAAGATGGACTTGATTCTTGACTTTGTGGTCTAGCATGAACTATTAGGTTGATCTAATCAAGACTAATTAAATAAGTTGGTGTCTAAGGTAAACCAGATTGGTGGTCTTTAATTGCTAGCCCACTTACCTGGCCATTTCTGATGGTGTCTAAGGCAAGCTTTGGTAGACCCTCTGATAAATGATAAAAATATACTAATAAAAGTATTAAATTATAAAATAAATTAATCTATTTCTTTAAAAATTGATATTTTTATTAATCTTATGTAGGAAAGAAGGCCACCAATGTGAAGATCTTATTTTTTTGGTTCAGATGAAATAAATTTCAGACAAAACGGACTTCAAATGAGCCCGAAATTGAATTTCAAAAAAAAAAAAAAACTAGTTTGGTTAAAATCAGTTCAGAAAATTAGCTCAGTAGACCGCTCGGCTCGACCACAGACCGACCCGCCAATGCAATGCTGACGTTAGCATTTTTCGTGATGCATGGTGGACCATCTGGATGGTAATTTGGGAATTTCACATGAAGAAGCGCGCTCTGATTGGTTGAAGAACGTGGTGGCCTACGCAACATCGGGCTTGCGCATGGTCTACAGAGGGCAATTTGAGAATTTTGTCTGATCCAACGGGCGTCTTTCACTGAAACTTGATTGGACGGTCAAAAAGAAAGCACTGATGAATGGCATCCGCAGCTCTCGATCGAGATCCAACGACTGAGATTCATCCCGACGTTAAACTAAAGATCAGAAGCCTTCTTTCTATGCGATTGGATGACCTAGATTCAATCCAACGGTTGATCCAATGGTTGGCATGAAATCTGACTTGATCTAAATTATTTTAAGGGGTTTTTAAGTAATTTTTGGACCGTTTGATCAACATCCAACGATCAGAATTACCCAGATCATAATTTGAGTTGTTTTGGGAGTCTTAAAACCTAATTTCTAAAGGATTTTGGGGGGAAATCAATCTCTTAACCTATAAAATCTGATGTTGCCGTAGAAAATAGGGGAAGAAGTCAGAGAAAAAGAGAAAAAGAGAAAAAGGGAGAGAGTTAGAGAAATAAAGAAAAACAAAAAGAGAAAGAGAGGAGAGAGGTAGAAAGAGAAGAGTGATTTGTTAGAGAAAAAAAAGGGTTTTTGATTTCTTTCAACAATCAAGACATCGATCAAGGAGCATCTTCTTCTTCACCAAGTTCTGCACGCCAAAAACAATGGATAATCAATTTTAGCAATCAAACAGTCTAATTTCTCTATGCTTTTTATTTTATTCACTGTTTTTGAATTTGTTATCATGAACTAAATTTTTTTTTTACTAAGGCTAAGATGTAGCCACTCTTTTGATGCAATATTCAGTGTGATTATTTTTAAATTTTATTCAAGAGGAGTATATAAATCTGATCTTAATGCTTTTAGATTACTAGCCATCTTCTAATTGATCTGATGAACATAGATGTTATGGACCAAGTACATCTATGTTATTGCTTCTTGATTATATATCTTGTAATATGAATCAAATTAGAATTCATATGCATGCAGGAATATTGGTATGCTTTAGACGCAGCATATTTTAATTAGATGATTTCATAAAACTTAATGCATTAATATTTATTTAAATTACACCTGGATCAAAGGATAATTAATAAATATTGATAGTTTTGCTATGCCTAGATCAAAGGGTAGTAAATAAATTAGGAGACTCCACCGTCATATAAAATAAAATTAATGTAAAAACCTGAATATTGTATTGACTGAGTTGGTGAACCGATTGCCTTAGTAATTCATTGCTTTTGAGTTTAAAACCCTAGTAATTTACACTCTCTCTATTTTCTTAAAAATTTTTAATTATTTTTTTATTTTGTTCTTTAATTTCTTATTCTCATAAATCGATCTTCTAAATAAGGCATAGAAAAGAGCTTTTCAGTACTTATTTTCCAATCCTTTAGGGATGATACTCTACTCGTTCACTTTATTACTTGATCGACTGGTGCATTTACCATAGCTATAAATTAGTATGCATCAAGTTTTTAGCATCATTGCCAGGGATTGTATCTAAAATAATATTAAAATTTTGATCCTAGCTTTACTTTAGAAATTTATTTTTAATTTTTATTATTTAATTTTTTTTTTAGTGCATGACATGTATTGGACATAGTAAATTACTACCTTTAGATCCAAAAATTGAAAGGACCATTAGAAGACTACAACAAGAGAGAAACATGGCAACTGAAGATCCTAATGACATCAATCTAGGATTGGATATGGCAACTGAAGGACAGCATGAAGCTATTCGATTAGTACATCATCCATTAAATGATTATATCACACCATCTATAGCTGATGCAGCTTCGAGTATCAGGAGACCGCCTGTACGAGCAAACAACTTCAAAATAAAATCGACAATGATTCAGATGATTCAATCAACTATCTAATTCAGTGGATACCTGCATGATGATCCGAATGCCCATATTTCTAATTTTCTTGAACTTTGCGATACTTTTAAAATTAATGGGGTGTCGGATGTTGCTATTAGATTAAGATTATTTCCTTTCTCTTTATAGGACAAAGCTAAGAGTTGGCTTCATTTTCTTTCTGTAGGTTCTATCATAATTTGGGATATCCTAGCCCAAAAATTCTTAGCCAAGTACTTTCCACCTTCCAAGACTGCCAAGATGCGCAACGATATCACTTTATGCAGATGGACATGGAGACACTATATGAGGCTTGGGAACGTTTCAAGGAATTGCTGAGGAGATGTCCACATTATCAACTACCCGTATGGCTTCAGGTACAAACTTTCTATAATGATTTATCTCCTACTAATCATTTTATGATTGATGCAGCAGTAGGAAGAACCATTAATCGAAAAATGGAGGAAGAAGCTTTCAATCTAATCGATGAGATAGCATCAAATAGCTATCAATGGCAGACAGAATGTATGATGCCAAAAAGACTAGCAGCTGTGTAGGGAGTAGATTGCATGCCAACCTTACTAGCTGAAATTGCAGCCCTTAGAGCCGAAGTCAACAACTTAAAGGGAACAGCTATGCATGTTTAGAGCATTACTTATGACCTATGTGGAGGAGGACACGATACGAGCAATTTCCAGACAGGTAATCCTTTTGCTAAAATAATTGATACAGCTAATTATATTGGTAATTTTTTTAGGCCGCAACAAAACAATCCCTACTCCAACACATACAATCAAGGGTGGAGGCAGCACCCAAATTTTTCATGGAGCAATCAAAATGCAGCACAACAGCCACCCTCGAGATTCCAAGTACCTGAAAAGAAGTCCAACATGGAAGAGTTGATGGTCAAATTTATGCAAAACCAAGAAGCAACTATAAAAAATTTGGAAGCCAAACTTAGGCAGGACCAAACAGCAGCAATTCAAAACTTGGAGATGCAAATAGGTCAAATGGCTAAAATAATCTCCGAGAGACCTTAGGGATCCTTGCCCTACAACACAGAGACCAATCCAAGGGAGCAAGTCAATGCTATCACCCTAAGAAGTGGTACAAAGTTGAAGGAGCCACATCAGAAGAAAGAGACTGAAGAGCCAACTACAAATAAGGAACCATCAACTAAAATTCGTCAGTCACCAAAACAACCAGCAGATGGATGGTCTCCAGGTATACGGTTTGCTAATCCAAATGTGAAGCCCTATGTGCGACCACTACCATTCCCAGAGAGACAAATATAGCATTCAGATAAGGAATTTTCTAACTTTTTCAAAATTCTAAAGAATTTACATATTAATATTTCTTTTGTAGATGCTATTACTCAAATGCCCAGGTATGCCAAGTTTCTCAAAGAAATCCTAACAAATAAGAAAAAGCTGAAGGAGCATGAGAGAATAAATTTGAATGAAGAATGCTCAGTAATACTTCAAAATAAATTACCACAGAAGTTAAAAGATTCAGAGAGTTTTACTATCCCCTGCATTATTGGTGATTGTAGTTTTGATAAAGTTTTATGTGATTTAGGAGCAAGCATTAATCTCATGCCTTTTTCTATTTTCAAGAAGCTGGGTTTAGGAGAACCAAAGCCTACCACTATTACTCTTCAATTACCTGACAGATCAATCAAATATCCAAGAGGTATAGTGGAGGATGTCTTGGTAAAGGTAAACAAGTTTATTTTTTCTATTGATTTTATTGTTCTTAATATGAAAGAAGATTATTGAAGGGAAATCCTGATTTCCCGGTCCAGGTTCGTTCAGATCAGATCAGATCAAGAGATATATTTCAAAACTTTTTTTTCTTGATCCCAATCAGATCTTGATATGTTTTAGATCTGATTCTTATTATTTTAATAAAATAAAATTAAAAGATAAATTAAATCAAATTTTATTTACCTGATCTGGGTAATCCTATTACCCTGTTGATGATCCTGTTTGCAGCGGAAGGTTTTGGATCTTAGCCACGCAAGCGCCTGGCCTCTACCGGTATCCACTCGGGTTGGATCTGGAGATCCTCTTCTTCTCTATCACACCTCCAAAAATCAGATCTGGATCTGATCTGGAGGATCTTCAAAACTCTTTTGAAGATGAGCAGTCGTCCTTTGCAGCAGCGCAGCCTTCTTATTTTGATCGCCTTTCTTTGATCTGAATCGCACCAACCAAGGTCCAAAACTCCTTTTGGATGTGGAGAGCAAGGGGAGAAGAGACTATGGCATGGAGAAGGAGGGGAGAGGCAGCCTTGGGGCGTGGGGTTTCTCAATTGAATTGCTTCTTCTTAGAATCTGAGTTGGGCGCAGGGTCTTATTTATAGACTAAGCGTGATCCAACTCCTCTTCCTCCCAACCAATCACAACCCTTTGTGAAATCAGATCTAAATCTGATTGGTGGGAATAGAGACCCCTGGATTCCTCCTTAGAGGGCGCCTAAGACCAGTCAAAGTTGGTTCTTAGAAGAACTCTAATTGAAATCCAAAAAGGAGATGGAGTCCCTTGTCCAACAAGGACTCCTAGGCGCCTCCAACTTGGGCACACGCCTAGGGTGGCATGCGCCCTTCTCCTTGCCAGGTTCTGGCAGGGGGACAGGCCCCCACCAGCTCTCCAATAGGTGCATGACATGTGGTCAAAAGTCAAAGTGTCAATGGTCAACGTTTGACCAGTCAAAGGTCAACTTTTGACCAAAGTCAAAGGAACAAGAAATGGCAGGTGACCAAAAATGGCAGGTAATTGTCTTACAAAATAAGACAACCTTTTCTGACTTGGACAAGCTCCAGTCAGACCATAGTGAAGGCCTCTGATTGAGCACAAACTCCTTTGGCTCAGTCAGGACAACTTATTTATGATAGTAAAAGAAGAACGTTAGGTTCAATCGAGTGCTAGCACGATTTTCTTGAACCTAATTGAATCTCATTCAGATCAATTGAACTGGATCAGTTCAATTGATGATCACCAGATTCAAACCCTTGTTTGTGTGACCCAGTTAGGTTCAGTTCTGTATGGTAATGGGATATGTCATGATCTCTATCATCGACATCATCGAAACTCTCTTTCGATGGATCAGAACTCTTCTGATTCGAACAGCTAGAATGATCGATCATCTAAATCATTCTAATTGCTCCCAAAATCCACCAGTGACACCTAGCAGTATATGGTGGCAACCCATCAGAGCTGAATGCGAACCTCTTGGTGCAGCTACCTGTGTGATTAAGTTCTTCTATCTTGAGCCCCGATCAGATTAGGGTTAAGGTGAACTCGTCAAACCCTAGTTCTCTGTCATATGATGTAATCATTCGATTCAAGTCCGATGTGAAAATCTAAATAGAAACTCTTTCTATTATTTCACTCTGCCATGGCCATGGGCTTCTGGACTTGATTCTCATGATCATCATAGGGCTGCTCCTCTACCACCGAGGTAGATAGATTCCATCTTGATGCAATCCAGTTCCTACAATGAACATGCTATAGCCAACATACACCTCAGGGTTCCATATGGCTAGGAGACCGAGTAATGGTGTAGTCAAACTATAACACCCTCAAGGTGAACTGCCGATGCACCTCAGGTCAAAGAACCAGACACACTACTGCAGCATCGAGTCAGTCATTGACGAGAAGGTAGACTTCCTAATGACTACTCGAGGTGGTCACGCTCAGTGCCCTCGTTCTCTAACGAGTACCTGTACTCTCGCTCCGGTGTCTCCACACCGTAGACTCAAGACTCATCTACTAAAGAGAAGCGATTGTACACCAACCTTTCCGGATCAATCACCATCCTCGTGATGATCCTATGGTCGGGAGCATTTTATGAGTTAATAATGATTATTCATGTCTTAAATTTTCAACTCTTGAAAATATGAATTATCATTACCATTAACTCAAAGGATGTATCACAGACACTAAATACACATATGTGATAGAAAATAACCCATTTTATTGATTTTAGTCAAAATTATAATTTTGCCCCTAGAAGTGTATTACAAGTGTCAGCCAATTCTGGCTTCTAGGGCACATATATCTAACAATCTCCCACTTGTCCTAAAGCCAATTGGCTACAAGTCTAAGTCCCATCTTCTCAAGGTGGGCTTCGATCTTCTGCTGGCCCAACGGCTTTGTAAGTGGGTCTGCCACATTATCTGTGGAGTTGACTCTCTTGACCTCGACGTAACCCTTCTCGAGGTAATCGCGGATGAGGTGGTATCGCCGCTCAATGTGCTTGGATTTTTGGTGAGACCTCGGCTCCTTAGCAAGGGCTATGGCGCCATTGTTGTCGCAGTATAGAGGAATGGCATCTGATGGCATTACTCCAATTTCTGCAGCAAACTTCTTGTACCAGAATGCTTCCTTCGCAGCCTCTGATGCAGCGATATATTCTGCTTCCATGGTGGAATCTGCTATCACAGTTTGCTTGGAACTCTTCCAGCTGACAGCACCACCATTGCACACAAACAGACTCCCAGATGTCGACTTTCGATCATCTATATCGGACATGAAAGTCCGAGTCTGTGTATCCCTGGACTTGGAGTTCTCCATTACCAAAGACCAACATCATATCCTTAGTTCTTCTCAAGTACTTAAGGATACATTTCACAGAAGTCCAGTGTTCTTCACCTGGATTTGACTGATATCTGCTTGTGACACTCACAGCATGGGCTATATCAGGTCGTGTACATAGCATGGCATACATGAGGCTCCCTATTGCAGAAGCATAAGGGATCTTGCTCATGCGTTCTATTTCCTCAGGTGTGCTAGGGCACATCTTCTTGGAAAGATGAATACCATGTCTGAAGGGTATTAATCCCCTCTTAGAGTTTTCCATACTAAACCTCTTTAGTACTTTCCTCTATGTACATCTTCTGTGAAAGTCCTAGCATCCTATTCGGTCTATCCCTATAGACCTTAATTCCTAGAATAAAGGATGCTTCACCTAGGTCTTTCATGGAGAATTCCTTGGACAACCACATCTTGACTGATGTCAACATGGGAATATCATTCCCAATAAGGAGGATGTCATCCACGTACAATACGAGGAAGACAACAGCGCTCCCACTGACCCTTTTGAAAACACATGGTTCCTCTTCATTTTTGATGAAACCAAACTTTTTGATCACATCATTGAAACGAGTGTTCCAGCTCCGAGATGCTTGCTTAAGTCCATATATGGACCTTTGCAGCTTGCAAACCTTGTGATCAGTATCACTGGATGTGAAACCTAGCGGCTGTTCCATATAGATATCTTCCTCAAGATATCCATTTAGGAATGCCGTTTTCACGTCCATTTGCCATATTTCATAATCGAAATAGGCTGCAACAGCAAGCAATGTGCGGATGGATTTTAGCATAGCTACTGGGGAAAAGGTATCCTGATAGTCAATGCCTTCGCGTTGACTATAACCTTTTGCCACCAATCTAGCCTTGAATGTCTCCACATTCCCATCTGCACCAATCTTTCTCTTGAAGATCCATTTACATCCAATAGGTACTATACCTTCTGGTGGATCTACCAAGGTCCAGACTTGGTTTGAGTGCATCGAGTCAATTTCTGACTGCATTGCCTCTAGCCATTTCTCGGAGTCGATATCTGATATCGCCTCGTTGTAGGTTTTGGGATCATCACCATGAGCACCATTACCTACGAGGAACATTTCCTCTACATCCTCTGAAATAATACCTAAGTATCTTTCAGGGGGACGGGAAACTCTTTCCGATCTACGAGGTGGAGGAGGTAGTGTTCTTATTGGCTCAACCTGATTTGGTTCCACTTGGTCCTTAGCTCGTTCTGCTTGTGAGACTTTCTCATCAAGCTTGATCTGCTTTCCAATGCCGCTATCTTGAATAAACTATTTTTCAAGAAAGATGGCATGTCGACTCACAATCACATTGTGGTCTTCTGGAATGTAGAAATAGTATCCTAATGACTCTTTAGGATATCCTATGAATCGAGCTCTGAAGGACCTAAACTCTAACTTGTCCGCTTGTTGTCTTTTGACATGAGCCGGACAACCCCAAATTCTGAGATGACTCAGACTTGGTTTCTTACCGTGCCATATCTCATACGGTGTGGTAGGAACGGTTTTAGAGGGAACCCTATTCAGTAGATAGATTGAAGTTAACAATGAGTGTCCCCAAAGAAAATCAGGGAGGTCTGTGAAGCTCATCATGGATCGAACCATATCCTAATAGAGTCCGATTTCTCCATTCTGAAACCCCGTTGAGTTGAGGTGTTCCTGGTGGAGTCCATTGAGAGACTATGCCATTATCCTTGAGATAGTCTAGGAATTCCCTGCTAAGGTATTCACCTCCTCGATCTGATCGAAGAACCTTAATGGGTTTTCCTGTTTGTTTTTCTACTTCATGTCTGAATTCTTTGAACTTTTCAAAAGCTTCAGACTTGTGTCTCATAAGATACACATACCCATACCTAGACAGATCATCGGTAAAGGTAATGAAGTAGACAAAATTGCCTCTAGCCGGCACATCAAATGGGCCGCACACATCAGTATGTACTAGGGCAAGGAGATCTGTGGCCCTCTCCCCATGTCCAACAAAAGGGAGTTTAGTCATTTTGCCTTGAAGACAGGATTCACAAGTTGGATATGACTCGGAAGTCAATGGACTCAATAGCCCATTTTTCTCCAATTTGTTGATCCTATCTTCTGCTATATGACCTAATCTCAGGTGCCATAGATATCTGTCGTTTGGACTATCCCTAGGTCGTTTGGCATTCACGTTTTGCTCGAATAATGAGCATACCTCCAGAAGGACCTTCCTTCTTGTTCTTCAGGGTGGCCAGGTAAGTAGGGCAGTTCCGCTTCCAATGGCCGTCGCTGTTGCAATGGAAACACTTTCCTTTGCCATCGGCCTTTTTCTTCGATTCTGCCTTCTTCTTCTTTGATCCTTCCACCTTTTGCTTTTTCACAGACTTCTTTTTCTTTCCATAAGACTTTCTTTTGGAAGAAGTCCGTTCCATAGCAAGAACTGAGCCTTTAGAACCTTTCATAGAAAGCTCAGCGGTAACCAGCATATTCATTAACTCGGCCAAGGAATTTCTGAAGTTTATGCATGTGGTAATTCATGATGAATTGCCCATATGCATCAGTCAAGGATTGCAGAATAATATCGTTCTGCAGGTCCAAGTCCAACTTCACACCGAGCTTCTCAAGCTCTTCCATGTCCTTGATCATTGTCAGACAGTGATCTTGGACTGACTGCCCATCACGCATCTTAGCCTTAAAAAGTCATTTTGTGACTTGATATTTGGCTGCGCGACTCTGTTCACCAAACATCTCCTGCAGGTGAGCCAACATTTGGCGAGCAGTCCCGATATCTTCATGTTGGCGCTGGAGCTCATCAGACATCGAGCCCAACATGTAATATCTGGCCTTATTATCTTCGTCAATCCATTTTTCCAGAGACGCTCTCTGTTCAACAGATGGACGGGCTGGTAATGTGGGAGGGTCCTGGTCCAAAACATGGGTTAACTTCTCGGAACCCAAAACAATTTTGTAGTTCCTGAGCCAATCTTTATAATTGGGTCCAGTCAGTCTATGTGTGTCCAGGATACGTGCCAATGGGTTTGGACGCAGACATTATTCCTGTAGAGAGTCAAAGATTCTAGTTAGATACTGTAATTTTGACTTGACCAATTTGTTTAGGGATTTTATTTTTAAACAAATTAGCTCCCACTATTTTCTCGGATCCCTACACTCCCTCTGTAGAGATGCGAAAATCTCCACGATTAATGATTTCTAGTGGGTGGTGCGGTCTCACCAACTGACTCATCACCTCACCTAACAGTTATTGGTGATGGGTTAGCCAATGAGTGAACAACTCTTGTTCAATGATTCTCTAATCATGGTGCACCCAAACTTGGTCTCTAATTCATGAATCTCACCGTATCCGGAATATTGATCCACTCCTTAGTTAAGTCAGACCCACCATTTGCATAGACTGGGTTCCTAATTGAGTCTCTCACCGTATCCGAAATATTGAGCCCAACTCATCCTCCAGCCCATAGCATCCAATGCCTAATAGACATGGTTGCATCTTCCCGGTGCAACTGAGCCACTGTATCCAGCCGAGAACAATCAACCCCGGGAAGGGCCCGCACATCTACAATGGTGGAAGACCTCAGACTTAATCTTTTCTTAGGGAGAATTGATTCAGGTCTCATTAAACTAGACTTGGCTTAGTCATAACAATTATGACTAACCTAGTGGCATGGGTTAGCTCGGATTATTGACCACCTCAGATCAGAACTGTGTCAACAGATATGGCCAGGTAAGTGAGACCGGTGGAAGGAATATGCCATTAACTCGTACAAGAACGCATTCAGGTCGAGTAGCTTCCAATTAAAAACCAGTCGGTCGTCTGTGCCAAACTTACCTTAGACACCAAATTGTTGAGTCAGAACCAATTGGGTTAGCCTACAATCCAGACTCTAACCTCTGAGCCTAATTAGGTCTTGCTTGATCGTGACTCGATCTTGACCCAGACTTAATCCTATTAGGCTGGTCAATTTAAGCATTGTTGATCCCATCTAACCAACTCTTGATTCGGTTTGATCAACCGCTTAGACCTAATTGAGCTACCCAAGCCCGAACCCAGTATTATGAATATGTCTTAGATCTGAAATTCTCAATTTTAGACCTAATTAATATTCCATAAACTTAATTCTTAATTAAGTAGGGTTCATAAACAAAATATGCACAATAAATCCTAGGGTTTCAGGATCTAGGGTTTTGCAGAAAGTAAGTTTTGGGTTTCTGATTAAGGACGAACACGCAGCACCCCTACACATCATAAGAACACCCCATCGAATGGGAAGAGAGGGCCTTTAAACCCTTCTTCGTTCTTATGACCGGACGGCCAAGAGGAACGCCTTAATCAGGAACATTCAATACTACAAAACAATATCAGATCTATATCATATATCTCATATATAAAGTAGATCTAATCATGGCATATTTTGCATACATCTCATGTATCATAATCATGCATATTTTTCAGATCTAAATTATCTCATAATAATCTAAAAAATTAGATTTAAATTGATCTAATCAAAATAAATTCTAATCTAGACAATTATGTAGAACTATTCTACAACTAGTCTAGACATGCATCAATCATATCTCATATGATATTCAAAAATTAAATAATTTTTATTTGCTATTTTTTAGATGTTATTATAACACTTATAATATCAAAAAATAGTAAATAAAAAGATCTAAAATATGATTTAATCAGATTAAATCAAAAATATGCAAGAATATTCTATAGAACTATTCTATTCTAGAACTAGTCATGCATATCTTCTAATCTTAGATCCAAATTATTTAATTTTAATTTTTTCTGATTTCAGATCTGATCACATCTCATGTGACATCTAAAATCAATTATTTTCTAATTAAAATAAATTTAAAATTCAGATCTAAATAATTTAGAACCATGGCTCTGATACCAGTTGAAGGGAAATCCTGATTTCCCGGTCCAGGTTCGTTCAGATCTGATCAGATCAAGAGATATATTTCAAAAATTTTTCTCTTGATCCCAATCAGATCTTGATATGTTTCAGATCTGATTCTTATTATTTTAATAAAATAAAATTAAAAAGATAAATTAAATCAAATTTAATTTACCTGATCTGGGTAATCCTATTACCCTGTTGATGATCCTGTTTGCAGCGGAAGGTTCTGGATCTTAGCCACGCAAGCGCCTGGCCTCTACCGGTATCCACTCGGGTTGGATCTGGAGATCCTCTTCTTCTCTATCACACCTCCAAAAATCAGATCTGGATCTGATCTGGAGGATCTTCAAAACTCTTTTGAAGATGAGCAGTCGTCCTTTGCAGCAGCGCAGCCTTCTTAGCTTTTGATCGCCTTTCTTTGATCTGAATCGCACCAACCAAGGTCCAAAACTCCTTTTGGACGTGGAGAGCAAGGGGAGAAGAGACTATGGCATGGAGAAGGAGGGGAGAGGCAGCCTTGGGGCGTGGGGTTTCTCAATTGAATTGCTTATTCTTAGAATCTGAGTTGGGCGCAGGGTCTTATTTATAGACTAAGCTGTGATCCAACTCCTCTTCTTCCCAACCAATCACAACCCTTTGTGAAATCAGATCTAAATCTGATTGGTGGGAATAGAGACCCCTGGATTCCTCCTTAGAGGGTGCCTAAGACCAGTCAAAGTTGGTTCTTAGAAGAACTCTAATTGGAATCCAAAAAGGAGATGGAGTCCTTGTCCAACAAGGACTCCTAGGCGCCTCCAACTTGGGCACACGCCTAGGGTGGCGTGCGCCCTTCTCCTTGCCAGGTTCTGGCAGGGGGACAGGCCCCCACCAGCTCTCCAATAGGTGCATGACATGTGGTCAAAAGTCAAAGTGTCAATGGTCAACGTTTGACCAGTCAAAGGTAGACTTTTGACCAAAGTCAAAGAACAAGAAATGGCAGGTGACCAAAAATGGCAGGTAATGTCTTACAAATAAGACAACCTTTTCTGACTTGGACAACCTCCAGTCAGACCATATGAAGGCCTCTGATTGAGCACAAACTCCTTTGGCTCAGACAGGACAACTTATTTATGATAGCAAAAGAAGAACGTTAGGTTCAATCGAGTGCTAGCACGATTTCCTTGAACCTAATTGAATCTCATTCAGATCAATTGAACTAGATCAGTTCAATTGATGATCACCAGATTCAAACCCTTGTTTGTGTGACCCAGTTAGGTTCAGTTCTGTATGGTAATGGGATATGTCATGATCTCTATCATCGACATCATCGAAACTCCTTTCGATGGATCAGAACTCTTCTGATTCGAACAGCTAGAATGATCGATCATCTAAATCATTCTAATTGCTCCCAAAATCCACCAGTGACACCTAGCAGTATATGGTGGCAACCCATCAGAGCTGAATGCGAACCTCTTGGTGCAGCTACCTGTGTGATTCAGTTCTTCTATCTTGAGCCCCGATCAGATTAGGGTTAAGGTGAACTCGTCAAACCCTAGTCTCTGTCATATGATGTAATCATTCGATTCGAGTCCAATGTGAAAATCTAAATAGAAACTCTTTCTATTATTTCACTCTACCATGGCCATGGATTTCTGGACTTGATTCTCATGATCATCATAGGGCTACTCCTCTACCACCGAGGTAGATAGATTCCATCTTGATGCAATCCAGTTCCTACAATGAACATGTCATAGCCAACATACACCTCAGGGTTCCATATGGCTAGGAGACCGAGTAATGGTGTAGTCAAACTATAACACCCTCAAGGTGAACTGCCGATGCATCTCAGGTCAAAGAACCAGACACACTACTGCAGCATCGAGTCAGTCATTGACGAGAAGGTAGACTCCCTAATGACTACTCGAGGTGGTCACGCTCAGTGCCCTCGTTCTCTAACGAGTACCTGTACTCTCGCTCCGGTGTCTCCACACCGTAGACTCAAGACTCATCTACTAAAGAGAAGCGATTGTACACCAACCTTCCGGATCAATCACCATCCTCGTGATGATCCTATGGTCAGGAGCAATTTATGAGTTAATAATGATTATTCATGTCTTAAATTTTCAACTCTTGAAAATATGAATTATCATTACCATTAACTCAAAGGATGTATCACAGACACTAAATACACATATGTGATAGAAAATAACCCATTTATTGATTTTAGTCAAAATTACAATTTTGCCCCTAGAAGTGTATTACAAGTGTCAGCCAATTCTGGCTTCTAGGGCACATATATCTAACAATTATGATGTACGCCTTATTTTAGGGAGACCCTTTTTAGCTACTGGAGGAGCTTTAATAGATTTTCAACAAGAAAAATTAATTCTTAGAGTTCAACACGAACAAGTTACTTTTAATATTTTTAAATCTATTAAACATTCCAATAATAATCAAACTTGTTTTCGTATAGATGATATTGACAATTTAGTGCATGAGTATTTTTTAGAAAAATAGATTGTGGACCCTATTGAAGCTTGCATTGTCCAATCACAAGAGGGTTTAGCTGAAGATGAAGGCAATAGAGATGCATAAAATTGCTAAGGGCCAGACCATATATTCCACGCGACATATAGACCATGATTTGAAGAATTAGAAAAATCATCCACTTCTTTCCAAAGACATATATTGAAGAGCCACCTACTCTTGAACTTAAACCTCTTCCTCTCATTTAAAATATGTTTTCTTAGAAGGTTCATTACACTTACTATTATTATTCTTTCTTCCTTGATAGATTTAATGGAAGAAAATTATTAAGAGTACTAAAGAAACACAAAGGTGTGTTTGGATGGACAATAGCGAACATCAAAGGAATTAGTCCCTTAATTTGTATGCACAAAAATTCTCATGGAGGGACAATATGAGCCTAGGTCCAACCCCAAGAGAAGCTCAACCCCGAGAAATGCAGAAAGTGGTAAAAAATAGGTAATCAGCTACTGGATGCAGGTATTATTTATACTATTCTCTGATAGTTCATGGGTGAGCCCTGTTCAAGTAGTTCTTAAGAAGGTGGGATTTACTGTAGATTTCAAAATGATATAATGAATTAATCTCCACTAGAACTTTATATACTAGATGAAGAGGTGCATGGATTATTAGAAAATTAAAATGATTTGCAACTAGAAAAGAATCATTATCCTCTTTCCATTTCTTGATCAGATGTTGAAGTAGATTCAAAGCTGGATGATTGAATTTTTACTGCTTTCTAGATGAATATTTCTGGTTATAATCAATTGCCCATAGCCCTGAGGATCAGAGAACTACTTTTACATGTCCTTATGGTACATTTGCTTTAGAAGATCCGTTTGATTTATGTAATACACCAGCTACTATTTTAACGATGAGATGGCTATTTTTATGAATTGATTGAAATTTATCTTGAAAATATTTATGGATTGATTTTTTACTGTATGTGGATCCACATTTATAAATACTGCATAACTTATCTCTTATTTTATAAAGATGTGAGGATACTATCTTTACCTTAATATTAAAAAAAGTGTCATTGATAGGTCAAAGCACTAGTGTTAGCCACAAGACTTCATATAAAATGTTTGAGAGTTGTTTAGAGCTTAGCTTGAGGTTGATCTGAAAATATCCATACCGACCTTAGTTAAGGCCATTAGTGAGCTTTTTGGGGCATGCTGATTTTTACCCGTCGTTATAAAGGACTTCTCTTAATTTTTAAACCTTTATTCTAATATTTTATGCAAGGATGTCATTCTCTCTTTT
>QRFJ01002301.1:0-151767 GCA_006176705.1 Cocos nucifera
AAGAGAGATTGGTTGGGTTCAGCTTCATCTTGTATTTTCTGAGTGCATTGGAAGCCTCTCAAGTTGGCGACATGATTGATAATCTTTGGGCTTTTGACTAGCATGTCGTTGATGTAAACCTCCATATTACGGTCGATCTTACTCCCTTAAAGATTTTATTGAATCAAGTGTTGATAAGTCATACCTACATTTTTAAGTCCAAAGGGCATGATCCTGTAACACTAAAGACCATAGTTAGTAATAAAAGCAGTCTTCTCCTCGTCCTCCGATGCCATCCAAATTTGGTTGTAGCCAGAGAAGGCATCCATGAAGGTGAGGAGCTCATCGTCTGAAGTCGCATCCACTAGTTGGTCAATTCTGAACAAAGGATAGCTATCTTTTGGGCAGGCCTTGTTAAGCTTCTTAAAATCGATGCAATCCTCCACTTGCCATTGGCTTTCTTGAGTAGGACTATGTTAGAGACCCAAGTTGGATAGCTAACTTCTCGGATAAATTCGACATTGAGAAGCTTGTCGACTTCTTCTACTATTACCTTCTGCCTTTCTGGTGCATGGCCTCAAACTCTTTCTTTCACTGGTCGATGCTTGGGGTCAACGGCTAGCTTATGTTCCATAACCTCGATGTTAATCCTAGGCATATCCAACGGAACCCAGGCAAAGATATCGACATTCCTCCATAAGAAGGTGATGAGCTGCTCCAAACTTCATCTTCCATATTGGAGCCAATTAGCACCGTATGCTCCACGTGTCCATCATTCAGGGGGATGGTCACAAGATCTTCTATAGGCTCACCTCGTTCTTTGGCAAGGTCATCGCGGACATCTAGCCCGTCAATAGGATAAGAGTTGGATTGTTCTTTCTTTTGCAGGGCAATTGAGTAGCAGTGCCTTGCCAGAGCTTGATTTTTTTTGACCTCCCCGATCCCGTAACTCATCAAAAATTTCATCTTCAAGTAATAAGTTGACACCACCGTCCGAACTGCATTTAGATTAGGTCGATCGAGAATTGCATTATAAGCAGAGGGAGCCTTTACTATCAGAAAATCCACCTATACTCTGGATTATCTTGGATATTACCCTGCAGCCATGGCTAGAGTTATTATACCTTCAACTAGTATTGCAGCACCAACAAAGCCTACTAGATGGAGTTTATTGGTCCAAGCTGACTATTAGATATTAACATTTTGGAAAAAGCATCATAGGACAAGATATTAACCAAACTTCTATTATCAACTAGGATGCGACGTACATCATAGTCTGCTATATTCAAAAAGATTACAACTGCATCATATGTGGAAACTGTACTCTCCGTGCATCTACCTTAATGAAGGTTATGAATTCTTCAGTCCTCCATCTCTTCACTGATCCCTCAGATCCACTGGCCTCTTCTCGCCGAAGTGCCCTAGAGACGGTGTTGATGATACCGAGAGGTGGTCGATCTTCTTATTGTTCCTTCCTTCTTAGTGGTTCTAGCTGCGACAGTGTCCTCGACCAATCTTCTCTTGCTTTAGACTGATGTCTGAGGAATCGATCCAGCTAACCTCTCCTGATGAGCTCCTCGATCTCATCTTGGAGCTGAATACATTCTTCAGTATCGTAGCCATGGTCATGATGGTAGAGGCAGTATTTGCTAGGATTGCGCTTGCTAGGATGAGTGTGCATCCTTTCAGGCCTCGGCAGCTGCTCCTTGATCTCCATCAATACTTGCATTTTTGGAGCATTGAGGGGGGTGTAGTTGTAAAACCTTCTAGGAGGAGAACTTCTTTGGGCCCTTTTGTTGGAGCTTCTTTGACAACGAGCTCGAGGAGGAGTTTGGGCTTGCTTATGCTCGAAGGGAGTCCGTGAGTGCGGTCGAACTTCATTTAGCCCTCCATCAGCTGCGAGTTTATTAGACTCGCCCATCTACTGCTCTTCTACAGCTTTCTCATCTTTCAATTTGAAGGTTTCTTCCATTTGGACATATCCTTCAGCCTGAGCTAGCAGATCGACAAAGTCCCTAGGGTACTTCTTCTTTAGGGAGAACAACAAATCATTCTTCTGAAAGCTGCCCTTGAGTGCGGCCATTGCAATAGACTGGTCTAGGTTTTGGACCTCTAATTCAGCAACATTAAACCAGATGACATAAGCTCGGATAGATTCCCCCTCCTTCTGCTTGATATTCATCAGAAAATTCGAACCTCGGTATGGACATCGGCTGCTGATGAAGTGAGCTACAAACTGATGGCTCATTTGATCAAAGAAAAGGATGGTATCCAGCTTAAGCGCTAAGTACCAGTTTCTTGCTGCTCCTTTTAAGGTAGACGAGAAAGCTCAGCATAAGATGGTGTCTGGTGCACCATGAAACAGCATCATGATCTAGAAGGCCTCCAAGTGATCGATTGGATCAGAGGTTCTATCATAGCTTTCAAATTGAGGAAGCTTGAAGTTCGATGGAATAGGCTCTTGCATAATTCAGAGAGAGAAAGCGGGATCGATGCAGACATTG
Source organism: Cocos nucifera (assembly GCA_006176705.1). NCBI lineage: Eukaryota > Viridiplantae > Streptophyta > Magnoliopsida > Arecales > Arecaceae > Cocos > Cocos nucifera. Next base: position 2,484 of record QRFJ01002301.1, read on the forward strand.
TCATGGTGAGTTGAGGTGACATGGTAGAGTTCCTCAATCCATCGATCTATCTTTCATAGTTTTTGATCGAGGACATCATCTTGATTGCAGATCTTGGAAGGCTTCCGACTATAGATGGAGAAGGTCTCTTCTGAAAAAGAATCATGATCCGAACAAGGATCCTCTGCTCTCTATTTCTCCTTTCCAGGAGCGACGGGTATGCTAGCCCAAGTGCTCCTCCTTGAAATCGGTTCTTGACATCTCGATGGTGGATTTTCTAATGAAGCCACCATCGGAGGCTGTTGCATGGCCTACACCATTTCAGTAAGGCTCTGAACCCGCTGCATCAGTAGGTTAAATTGCTCCGAATCTACCATGGCCATCGATGGAGGAGGAGGTTGAAGCACCGATGATGGAGCAGGAATGGATGGATCTAGCTTAGATCTGATGGTAGAAGTGGTAGATCTCTGGGTAGTCACCTTCTTTGGAGGCATTTTTTGGAATTAAGGGAGAGGATAGAGATGAACCTTGAAGAAGAAGATCCATAGGATCGACTAAGCACTCTTTTAAGAATAAGGGTACCTCAGTAATAGAGTGCCCCTTCTTCTAATGCCAATCATGTTGGTGCAGAATCTGGTTGATGCTGGATTGAGCTGGAGTTGAGAAAGAAGAGGTCGCCGCTGGTGATCTGCAAAATAAAGTTCCATATAGAGTCAATGGTGGTGGCTCTGATAGGATCCTCCGATGATCAAGTTAGCTCTTCTAGCCAATAGAAGTGGAGTGCTCAGGAATGAACTCAATGGAGTTTTGGGAAGGAGAAGAGAACTTAGAGAAAATGTATCTAGAGGATCCCTTTTATAGATGAAGCTTGGCGTAGACTGATAGTGACAGTTGTAGCCATCTAGTAGCGGGCCGCTCGAGGCCGCATGGAGTTTGTTATGAAGAGGGTGCCTCCTATAGCAGATTGATAGTGACAGTCATAACCATCCGATAGCAGGCCGCTCGGGGCTGCGTGGGATTTGTTATGGAGAGAGATGCCATCTATAGTAGACTGATAGTGATAGTCATAACCGTTCGATAATAAACCACTCGAGGTCATATGGAGTTTGTTACGGAGAGAGATTTCCATTATTATGATGTGCCCATTCATCGAGATTTAATAGTCAAAGTATGGAGGAAGCAGACATCGGTTGGTGAAGAGCTTTGACATACATCAATTTCAGATGAGTTTGGACTTCTAAAGGGAATACGGCTAGAGGGGATCATCCGAGGGGAATGCTAGTTGAAATCTGAAAGTAATCCGCTGGAGGAATCTGGATGAAGTTCGACTGATGGAGAAGTCCAGAAGGAGTCCGACTGATGGAGAAATTCAAAAGAAGTTCGATTGATGGAGAAGTTTGGAAGGAGTCCAATTGATGGAGAAGTTCAACTGAAGAAGAAGTCTGGGAGATGTTCAATTAAAGGAGAAGTCTAGAAGGAGTTCGACAGCTGTAGAAGTCCGGGAGGGGTTCGGTTGCTGGAGGAGTTTGATCATTGGAGGAGTCTTAAAGGGGTTTGACCGTCGGAGGAGTTCGACTGCTGGAGGAGTTCGGTAGGAGTTCGGCTGTTGAAGGAGTCTGGAGGGGTTTGGCTGCTGGAGGAAGAATTTTTTTATCAAAGCTCTTCCATGATTACCAATTACATTAGTCTAAGCATCAGATTGAACTTCGACAAGAGCGGAGTTTTGTTAGATATGTGTGCTCTAGAAACCAGAATTGGCTGACACTTGTAATACACTTCTAGGGGCAAAATTATAATTTTGACCATAAATAATAAAATGGGTTATTTTCAATCATAACAGTGTATTTAGTATTTGTGATACATCGCTTGAGTCAATGGTAATGATAATTCTTATTTTCAAGAGTTGAAAATTTAAGACAAGAATTTTCATTATTAACTCATAAAATGCTTCTGACCATAGAATCATCATAAGGATGGTGATTGATCTAGAAGGTTGGTGTATAATCACTTTTTTATAGTAGATGAGTCTTGAGTCTATGGTGTAGAGACACCGAAGCGAGAATACAGATACTCGTTAGAGAACGAGGGCACTAAGCGTGACCACCTCGAGCAGTCATAAGGAAGTCTACCTTCTCGTCGATGATTGACTCGAAGCTGCAGTGGTGTGTTTGGTTCTTTGACCTGAGGTGCATCAGTAGTTCACCTTGAGGGTGTTATAGTTTGACTACACCATGACTCGATCTCCTAGCCATTCAAAACCCTGAGGTGTATGTTGGCTATAGCATGTTCATTGTAGGAATTGGATTGCACCAAGAGAAAATCTATTTACCTCGGTGGATGAGGAGCAGCACTATGATGATCATGAGAACCAAGTCCATAAGCCCATGGCCATGGCAGAGTGAAATAATAGAAAGAGTTTCTATTAAGGTTTTCACATCGGACTTGAATCAAATGATTAAATCATATGATAGAAATTAGGATTTGACAAGTTCACCTTAACCCTAATCTGATCGGAGCTCAAGATAGAAGAACTTAATCACACAAGTTGTTGCACTGAGAGATTCATTTTCAGTTTTGATAGGTTGCCACCATATACTGCTAGGTGTCCCTGATGGATTTTGGGAGCAATTAGAATAATTTAGATGATCGATCATTCTAGTCGTCTGAATTAGAAGAGTTCTAATCCATCGAAAGGAGTTTTGATGATGTCGATGATAGAGATCGTGACATATCCTATTACTATATAGAACTGAATTTAACTGGATCACATAAATAAGGGTTTGAATCTGGATATCATCAATTGGCTTAAACCAGTTCAATTGATTTGAATTAGATTCAATTAGGTTTAAAAAAATTGTGCTAACACACGATTGAGCCTAACGTTCTCCTTCTACTATCATTAAAAGTTATCTTGACTGAGCCAAATGAGTTTGTGCTCACTCAGGTACCTTTACTTGATCTGATTGGAGCTTGTCTAGGTTAGAAAAGGGTTGTCTTAATTTAAGAGATAAATTTAAGATAACACCTACCATTTTTCGTCATCTGCTAATTCTTGTCCTTTGACTTTGGTCAAATGTTGACCTTTGACACTTAGACATCGCCCATGTGTTATGCACCTATTGGAGAGCAGATGGGGTCTTGTCCCCTTGCTAGATTTTGGAAAGGAGAGGGTGCATGCGTAGGGAGGCGTGCACCCATGGATAGGGACACCTGGAGTTCCATACGGATGGGACTCCAGGTTGCTTCTTAGATTCTACTTAGGTGACCCCTAGCTATAGACTTTGACCAGTCTTAGGTACCGTCTAAGGATGAATTAGTGGGGCGATGATGTGGCACTGCATGGCGCAGCAAGGTTTATATAAACCCTGTCTGCGCCCAACTTTAATAGAGTTTTCTCTTAGCCACACTCCAAGGCTACCACTCTCCCTCCTCCATGCCATCCTCTGGTCCTCTCTCTCCTCTCCACATCCAAGGCATGTTGGGTTCTAGTTTGGTGCTATCCAGGCAAGAAAAAGCTGACGAGAAAGGAAGAAGGCAACACTGCTGCAGAGACGACAATAGATCTTCAAAAAGGAGTTTTGAAGATTCTCCAAATCAGATCTAGATCTAATTTTTGGAGAGATGATAAAGAAGGAGAAAATCACTAGATCTAGCCCAAGTGGATACTGGTAGAGGCCAAGCGCTTGCGTGGCTAGATCCAGAACCTCAAGCAATTAGTAGGATCATCAAAGGATAATCAGATTACCCAACATCAAGGTATAAATTAAATTAGATTTAATTTATTTTTATTTTATTTATTAGATTCATAAAATTAAATCTAAAATATCTTAGATCTGATCTGGATACATGGAAGAAATTTTTGAAATATATCTTTTGATCTAATCAGATCTGAACGAACCTGATCCAGAAAATAAGAATTTTTTCTTCAACTGGTATCAGAGTCAGGTTCTATAAATTATTTAAATCTGATTTTTATTTATTTTTAATCTAAAATTAGATGATTTTATATGTCATATGAGATGTGATTAGATCTAAAATTAGAAAAATTAAAATTAAATAATATAGATCTAAGTCCTATAATATGCATGACTAGTTGTAAAATAGAATAGTTCTATACGTAGTCTTACATGATCATGATTTATTTTAATTAAATTATAATTTTAGATCTATTTTTTTTTTATTTTTAATGATTATAAAAATTATAAAAAGATCTAAAAAATAGAAAATAAAATTATTTAATTTTTAGATCATATGAGATATGATGCACGCATGATTAGACTAGTTGTAGAATAGTTCTACATAATTATCAAGATTAAAATTTATTTTAATGTGATCAATTTAAATCTAATTTTTTAGATTATTATGAGATAATTTAGATCTGAGAAAATATGCATGATATGATGCATGAGATGTATGCAAAACATGTATTAAGTTAGATCAATTTTATATATGAGATATATGATGTAGATCTAACAAGTTTTGTAGATTTATATTTCTGATTAAGGCATTCCACTTGGCCGTCCGGTCATAAGAACAAAGTAGGATTTAAATGTCCTCTCCTCCCATTCGATGGGGTGTTCATATGATGTGTAGGGGTACTGCGCATTCATCCTTAATCAGAAATCAAAAACTTACTTTCTACAAAATCCTAGATCCTGAAATCTTAGGATTTTATTTACATATTTTATTTGTGAACCCTAAACTTAATTAAGAATTAAGATTATGAAATATTAATTAGGTCTAAAATTAAGAATTTTAGATCTAAAATGTATTCATAATGTTGGGTTCGGGCTTGGATAGCTCAATTAGGTCTAAGCGGTTGATCAAACTGCATCAAGAGTTGATTAGATGAGATCAATAGTGTTTAAATTGACCAGCCTAATAGGATTAAGTCTGGGTCAAGATCGAGTCACGTGAGTGATCGATCAAGCTAAGACCTAATTAGGCTCAGTGGTTAGAGTCTGAATTATAGGCTAACCCGATTGGTTCTGGCTCAATAATTTAGTGTCTAAGATAAGTCTGGCAGATATGATCGACTGATTTTTAATTGAGAGCTACTCGACTCGAATGCATTCTTATCGAGTTAATGGCATATCCCTTCCACTGGTCTCACTTACCTGGCCATATTTGTTGGCTCAGTCCTGATCTGAGGTGGTCAATAATCCAAGCTAATCCATGCCACTAGGTTAGTCATAATGGTTATGACTATGTAAAGTCTAGTTTAATAAGACTTAAATCAAATCTCCCTAAGAAAAGATTAAGTCTAAGATCTTCCATCATTGTAGATATGCAGATCCTTCCTGAGGTTGATTATTCTCGATTGGTTATAGTGGTTCAGTTGCACTGGAAAGATGCAACCATATCTATTAGGCATTGGATGCTATGGGCTGGAGGATGAATTGGGCTCAATATTTTGGATACGGTGAGAGACTCAATTAGGAATCCAATCTATGCAAATAGTGGGTCTGACTTAACTAAGGAGTGGATCAATATTTCGGGCATGGTAAGATTCATAAATTAGAGATGAAGTTTGGGTGTACCATGATTAGAGAATCATTGAACAAGAGTTGTTCACTTATTGGCTAACCCATCACCAATAACTGTTAGGTGAGGTGATGAGTCAGTTGGTGGGACCGCACCATCCACTAAAAATCATTAATCATAGAGATTTTTGCATCTCTATAGAGAAAGTGTAGGGATCCGAGAAAATAGTGAAAGCTAATTTATTTAAAAATTAAAATCCTAAATAAATTGGTTAAATCTTAATTACAATATCTAACTAAAAACTTTGACTCTCGATAGGAAAATATCTGCATCCAACCCACTAGCATGAATCCTAGACACCCATAGACTGATCAGATCCAATTATAAGGATTAGCTCTGAAACTTCAAAATTATTTTGGATTCCAAAAAGTTAACTCATGTATTGGATCAGGACCCTCCCACCTTATTAGCTCGTCCATCCGCTGAATAGAGAGCATCTCTTGAAAAATAGATGGACGAAGATAACAAGATCAGATATTACATATTGGACTCGATGTCTGATGAACTTCAGTGCCAACATGAAGATATCAGGACTGTCCACCAAATGTTGGCTCACCTATAAGAGATATTTGGTGAACAAAGTCACGTAGCCAAGTATCAAGTCACGAAATGACTATTCAAGGCTAAAATGCGTGATGGGTAGTCAGTCCAAGATCATTGTCTGATGATGATCCAGAATTTAGAAGAGCTTGAGAAGCTCAGAGTGAGGTTGGACTTGGATCTATAGAATAATATAATTCTATAATTTTTGATTGATGCATATGGGCAGTTCATCATAAATTATCATATGCATAAACTTCAAAATTCTCTGGCCGAACTTATAAACATGTTGGTTACCGCTGTGCTTTTTATGAAAGGTTCTAAAGGCTCAGTGCTTGCTATGGAACAGACTTCTTTCAAGAGAAAGTCTTTTATAAAGAAGAAGAAGTCTATGAAAAAGCAGAAGGTAGAAGGAGGAAAGAAGAAAAGACAGAGCTGAAGAAGAAGACTGCTGACAAACAAAAATATTTTCATTGCAACAATGATGGCTACTGAAAGCGAAACTGTCATACTTACCTAGCCACCTTGAAGAATAAGAAGGGGGCAGGTCCTTCTGAAGGTATGCTTGTTATTGAGTCTAACCTTATAATTTCTTCTACATCCAATTGGATGCTTGACTCTGGTTCTAGTGCACTTTCATGCAGGATCTTAAGGATAGCAGGAGGCTGAGGGATGGTGAGATGATCCTGCACATCGAAAATGGAGCAAGAGTTACTGCCATGACTGTGGGAACATACCCTCTTCGACTACCATCTGGTTTAGACTTAGCATTAAAAGACTGTTATTATGTGCCTACAGCAAGCAGAAATTTGATTTCTATTTCTTGTCTTGTATTAAAAGGCTGTGTAATTAGTTTTCTTAAGGACTATTGTAACATTCTTTATGAAAGAAATAAAATTGCAAGTGGTTTCCTTATTAACGGTCTTTATTAGTTACATATTGATGTATCTATTTTTAATATCGAGCAAAATATGAATAGCATGAAATGACCTAGGGATAGTCCAAATGATAGGTATCTATGGTACCTAAGACTAGGTCATATAGCAGAAGATAGGATTAACAAATTGGAGAAAATCAGGCTATTGAGTCCGTTGACTTTCGAGTCATATCCAATTTGTGAATCTTGTCTTCATGGCAAAATGACTAAGCTCCCTTTTGTAGGACATGGGGAAAGAGCCACAAATCTTCTTGCCCTAGTATATACTGATGTGTGTAGCCCATTTGATGTGCCGGCTAGAGGCAACTTTATCTACTTCATAACCTTTATCGATGATTTATCTAGGTATGGGTATGTGTATCTTATGAGACACAAGTCTGAAGCTTTTGAAAAGTTCAAGGAATTTAGACATGAAGTAGAAAAGCAAATAGAAAAATCTATCAAGATTCTTCGATCAGATCGAGGAGGTGAATACCTTAGGAATTCCTGGACTATCTCAAGAAAAATGAAATAGTCTCTTAATGGACTCCACCTAGAACACCTCAACTCAACAGAATTTTAGAATGGAGGAACCAGACTCTATTAGATATGGTCCGATCCATGATGAACTTCATAGACCTTCCTGATTTTCTTTGAGGGCACTGTTTGTTAACTGCAATATACTTACTGAATAAGGTTTCTTCTAAAACTATTCCTACCACACCTTATGAGATATGGTATGGTAAAAAACCATGTCTGAGTCATCTCAAAATTTGGGGTTGTCCGGCTCATGTCAAAAGACAATAAGCGGACAAGTTAGATTTTAGGTCCTTTAGAGCTTGATTTATAGGATATCCTAAAGAGTCATTAGAATATTATTTTTACATTCCAGGATATCATAATGTGATTGTAAGTTAACATGCCATCTTTCTTAAAAAATAATTTATTCAAGATAGCGGCATTGAAAAGCAGATCAAGCTCGAGGAGAAAGTCTCACAAGAGCAACGAGCTAAGGACCAAATGGAACCAAATCAGGTTAAGCCAATCCAAACACTACCTCCTCCACCTCGTAGATTGGAAAGAGTTTTCCGTCCCCCTGAGAGGTACTTGATACTATTTTAGAGAAAATAGAGGAAATGTTCCTCGTAGGTAATGGAGTTCATGGTGATGATCCCAAAACCTATAACGAGATGATACTAAATATTGACTCCAAGAAATGGTTAGAGATAATGAAGTCAGAAATTGACTCAATGCACTCAAACCAAGTCTAGACATTGGTAGATCCACCAAAAGGTATAGTACCTATTGGGTGTAAATGGATCTACAAGAGAAAGATTGGTGTAGATGGGAATATGGAGACATTCAAAGCTAGATTAGTGGCAAAAGGTTATAGTCAATGCAAAGGCATTGACTATTAGGATACCTTTTCGCTAGTAGCTATGCTAAAATCCATTCGCACATTGCTTGCTATTGCAGCCTATTTCAATTATGAAATATGGCAAATGGATGTGAAAATGGCATTCTTAAATGGATATCTTAAGGAAGATATCTATATGGAACAACCATTAGGTTTCACATCCAGTGATGATGATCATAAGGTATGCATGCTGCAAAGATCCATATATGGACCTAAGCAAGCATCTCAGAGCTAGCATACTCATTTTAATGATGCAATCAAATTGTTTGATTTCATCAAGAATGAAGAGGAGCCATGTGTCTTCAAAAAGATTAGTGAGAGCACTGTTGTCTTCCTCATATTGTATGTGGATGACATCCTCCATATTGGAAATGATATTCGCATGTTGACCATAGTTAAAATGTGGTTATCTAAGGAATTCTCCATGAAAGACCTAGGAGAAGCATCTTTTATTCTGAGAATTAAGGTCTATAGAGATAGACCGAACAGAATGCTAGGACTTTCACAGAACATGTACATAGAGGAAGTGCTAAAGAGGTTTAGCATGAAAAACTCTAAGAGGGGTTTGGTACCCTTCAGACATGGCATTCATCTTTCCAAGAAGATGTGCCCTAACACACCTGAAGAAATAGAACGCATGAGCAAGATTCCTTATGCTTCAGTAATAGGGAGCCTCATGTATGCCATGTTATGTACGTGACCCAATATAGCCCATGCTGTGAGTGTCACAAGCAGATATCAGTCGAATCCAGGTGAAGAACACTGGACTTCTATGAAATGTATCTTTAAGTACTTGAGAGGAACTAAGGATATGTTGTTGGTCTTTGGTAATGGAGAACTCCAAGTTTTGGGGTATACAGACTTAGATTTTATGTCCGATATAGATGATCGAAAGTCGACATCTGGGAGTCTGTTTGTGTGCAATGGTGGAGCTATCAGTTGAAAAAGTTTCAAGCAGACAGTGATAGTAGATTCCACCATGGAAGCAGAATATATTACTACATCAGAAGCTATAAAGAAGGCATTCTGATACAAGAAGTTTGCCACAGAGATCGAAGTGATGCCATCAGATGCCATTCCTCTGTACTACGATAACAATGGCGCCATAGCCCTTGCTAAGGAGCCGAGGTCTCACCAGAAATCCAAGCACATCGAGCGATGATACCACCTTATCCACGATTACCTCGAGAAGGGTTACGTCGAGGTCAAGAGAGTTGACTCCATAGATAATACGACGTATCCGCTTACAAAGCCATTAGGTCAGTAAAAGATTGAAGCCCATCTTGAGAAGATGGTACTTAGATTTATAGCCAATTGGCTTTAGGTCAAGTGGGAGTTTGTTAGATGTGTGCCCTAGAAGCTAGAATTGTCTGACACTTGTAATACACTTCTAAGGGCAAAATTATAATTTTGATGAGGAGCAGCCCTATGATGATCATGAGAATCAAGTCCATAAGCCCATGGCCATGGCAGAGTGAAATCATAGAAAAAGTTTCTATTAAGATTTTCAAATCGGACTTGAATCGAATGATTAAATCATATGATAGAAATTAGGGTTTGACGAGTTCACCTTAACCCTAATCTGATCGGAGCTCAAGATAGAAGAACTTAATCACATAAGTAGCTGCACCGAGAGGTTCATTTTCAATTTTGATGGGTTGCCCCCATATACTGCTAGGTGTCACTGGTGGATTTTGGGAGCAATTAGAATGATTTAGATGATCGATCATTCTAGTCGTCTGAATTAGAAGAGTTCTAATCCATCGAAAGGAGTTTTGATGATGTCGATGATAGAGATCGTGACATATTCTATTACTATATAGAACTGAATTTAACTGGATCATACAAATAAGGGTTTGAATTTGGATATCATCAATTGGCTTAAACCAGTTCAATTGATTTGAATTAGATTCAATTAGGTTTAAGAAAATCGTGCTAGCACACGATTGAGCCTAACGTTCTCCTTCTACTATTATTAAAAGTTGTCTTGACTGAGCTAAATGAGTTTGTGCTCACTCAGGTACCTTTACTTGATCTAACTGAAGCTTGTCCAGGTCAGAAAAGGGTTGTCTTAATTTATGAGATAAATTTGAGACTACACCTGCTATTTTTCGTCACCTGCTAATTCTTATCCTTTGACTTAGGTCAAACGTTGACCTTTGACACTTAGACATCTGCCAATGTGTCATGCACCTATTGGAGAGAAGATAGGGGCTTGTCCTATTGCTAGATTTTGGAAAGGAGGGGGTGCATGCATAGGGAGGCATGCGCCCATGGATAGGGATGGCTGGAGTTCCATACGGATGGGACTCCAGGTTTCTTCTTGGATTCTACTTAGGTGACCCCTAGCTATAGACTTTGACTAGTCTTAGGCACCATCTAAGGATGAATTAGTAGGGGTCTCATCTGATTGGATCAGGTGATGTCATCCCATCAATCAGATTTAGATCTGATTGCATGAAGCAACGTGATTGGCCGAGATGATGTGGCACAGCAGGGTCTACATAAATCCTATTTGCACCCAACTTTAATAGAGTTTTCTCTTAGCCATGCCCCAAGGCTGCCCCTCTCCCTCCTCCATGCCATCCTCTAGTCCTCTCTCTCCTCTCCATGCCCAAGGCATGTTGGGTTCCAATTTGGTGCGATCCAGGCAAGAAAAAGCTAACGAGAAAGGAAGAAGGCAGCACTGCTACAGAGACGACAGTAGATCTTCAAAAAAGAGTTTTGAAGATTCTCTAAATTAGATCTAGATCTGATTTTTAGAGAGATGATAAAGAAGAAGAAGATCTCTAGATCCAATCCGAGTGGATACCGGTAGAGGCCAGGCGCTTGTGTGGCTAGATCTAGAACCTCAAACAATCAGTAGGATCATCAAAGGATAATCAGATTATCCAACATCAAGGTATAAATTAAATTAGATTTAATTTAATTTTATTTTATTTATTAGATTTATAAAATTAGATCTGAAACACCTCAGATCTGATCTAGATATATGAAAAAAATTTTTAAAATATTTCTCTTGATCCGATCAGATTTGAACGAACTTGATCCGAAAAATCAAGATTTCTCCTTTAGGTTTATCCCCAATAATTGTAAAAAGAAATTGAAGACACTTTCAATGTTGTTTGTAATTCAGATATATTATTGAAAAGTGAATATAGGGTAGAAAGATTTGTGTTATCTCACAACCTAAAATCCAGCACCACTTAGAGTAGCAATAGGCCTCTTTAATGTTTTTTATTATATTTTGCCTACATGGGGTCAGATAATTTAACCATAGTAGTAATTCTTCTAAGGCCTTATAACTATCAGCAAATCTAATATTTTTCCTTCTTCTTTTAGACTTGGGTAAGTTTATTCTTCACTTAGGATTATTTATTGGTTTTAGAGATATTTCATTAATAGAATATCTTTTATTTTTGATAGCTTGTTTTAGCTGATTAAGAAAGGATTCTTTAGGCTCAAAATAGAATTTTAGTGTTATATTTTGACCATTTACTTGGATAGTTATTCCTTCTTGAGAGACAGTAAAAGGTCTAATCAGAGTTAAAAAGGGGTTTCCTAATATAGCTCCTTGTTTTAGATTTTTAACCATTAAAAGTGAGGTTAAAATATGAGTTTTTCCCATACAAACCTGAACCTCAAGGATTTTATGGTTTGCCCTAAGATTTCCTCCATTAGTGGTTTGAATCTTATGTGTCAATTTTTCAAAATATCTAGATGGGACTAAATCTTCTCTAATACAATTTACATCGGCACCAGAGTCTATAAGAGCAATGTGTTTGAACTTATATTCTCCTTTCAATTTGAATAGAATTTCACAGAACCATTTTTGTTTAATATATTCTTTCATAGATCCTATGAAATCATCTAAAGTGTTTTCTTCATTTTTAATCATAAGGGTTTTTCCTTTTGATTAATCCAAAGGTTCTAAGATTTGTTCTAAATCTTGACCTTACTCTATCTTAATAGAACTATTTCCAGGAATTGAACTCTTTATTTTAAAGAGATAATATCAGACTTAATTAGGGCTTGTTCCCCAAGCAAATCCTCAAGATTGGCTTTTTTGCCTTTTTGCTTGGTATCTCTTAAGGTCTTCGAAATACCTCATCAAGATTATAAAATTCTTCAGGTTTTTGAAGAGTTGGTTTGATCTTATGTCCTCTGATTAGGGCAAAGAACTTTGGGATTTGGATTTGTTTTTTCTCTGGGCTTAGAGAATCAATCATATCCAAAATAAATTGCTTGTTATTAGATAACACTAGAATTTCATCCGAACTTGAATTAGTATGATCATAATCACAGCACGAACAATATTCATCAGTATCATCTAATTCTTCCTTTCAGTTATTGTTTAGACTGCAAACAAGATCATTGAGGTTTTCTCTGATATCTTCTAAGCTATTTTCTTTAGATATCTTTTTAATATCCATAGAATAACATTTGCTTGCAAAATATCCCTTTTTATTATCATAGTAACAAATGGGAGGCTCAGATTTGGTTAATCTTTTGGATTTTCTTTTGCCCTTGTTAGGCTTAAGATCATATCTTTTAGATTTCATCCTTGGTTTAGGAATCTTCTCAGATTTTCTTCCAAATTATTTCTTCTTATGTTCTTTAGATGGTTTTCATCTCTTCTGATAAGATTTATCTAGTAGAAATCCAAATTGTTGACATAAATCACCTAGTTTTTTCTTCCCAACTAATCTCTGTTTCTTCAAGTGATCTCTAATTTTTAGATCATAATAGAGTTCAGATCCTACTAGTAGAATTTTTCCAGAGAAACCTAAAGTATTCATCATGACAATCTGTTTCTTAGAATAACTTTGGACTTTACAGGCATTAAAGTATATAGCTATAATCTGAAATTTTGAAAGTCCATTAATACTCCAATCGACTAGGCTTTTTCCCTCGAATTGGATAGTGGTTGTAGAATTAGGTGTTTCCTCAAACTGTAAATCCGCATAGATTGCTCTAGGATAATAGTTTTTAATCCTAAAAGCTATCATTAAAGGTTTAGAAATCTTGTTAATCTCATATATATCCTCAGTTTTTTCTGGGATATAGATAACTAATTCATCAGAATCTTCATATTTTATCGATATTTCCTTGTCAGATTTTTCTGATGAATATCCTTCTTCATCCTTGGAGAGTTGAGGTTATCCATAGGACCCAGATTCATCAGGAAGCTCTTCGGACAAATAGTTTATTTTATCCTTGAGCTTAAAATGATTTATTTTATTATTAAGCTGGTCTATAGGTTCTTCAGAACAGGATGGTTTATATAATGGCTTAAATAGTTTTAGATTTTTATCCTGATATTCTTCTAAAGAGTATGGACTTAGTTCATCATCAGAGGCCAGCTTATGAGGGTTAGTTATAAGAATAATCTGCTTATGGGAGTTTACTATAGGAAGAACCTCAAGAACGACAGCCTTTATGGAATTTGAGGATGCCTCAATGTTTGTGGAGTCTAAGGAAGATGCCTCAATATTTTGTGATATTTCATCTTGTTTTTTCTGGGGCAATTCCTTAATCAGATCTTCATCAGAGTATTCTGATAAATCTTCTAGCTCCTTAGTTTGTAAATCTTCCTCAGAGTATTCTGATAGATCTTCTAACTCCTTAGTTTGTATTCCTATTTCATTATAGGTAGTATTGATAGAGCTTTGCTGTTCTTCTATCTGATTTAAATGATCTTTTTTATTAGGAATAATTTCAATAGGGCTTTTTTGTTCTTTTTCTAAGTGATCTACTTTAATGGTTTCTTAAATCTTATCAGTAGTCACTTTAGCTTCTAGTTTAAGGCTGTCTATTTTATCTTCAATTATGATTGGCTTAAGTTTTTCAGCATAAGTTCTGTCAATTTTCCAAGCTTGAGCAAGCTTATATATGATATCTTCTTGTATTTCAGGGTCTGCTTTCTCATGACCTTTATAATAATATTTTTTAAACTAATCAAAGAAGAAAATGTCTTTCTTTAGCTATCATATGGCTGATCCAGATTTCCCTAATAAAATGTCTATCATCTTTATCATAAGTTTTAAAGAACAATTCTCTTTTCTCCTCGTTTTGTATTGACTCAAAGTCTTTGCATAGAAGTTCTTTATCTATCTGGAATTCAGCAACTAGAATTCAGCAACCTTTACATTAGGTTGTAGAGGTCTATCTAGATTATGAGCAAATTTTTTAATTTTGATTTTTAGATTACCTAAGAAGTCATAACTTAAATCTAATTTACCTATTATTTCATACATATAAGGACTATCTTCTATTTCTTTAAAACTCATCATTTTATTTTTTCTAAAAGACATTTTTTATAGACACTGTCCTGATACAATAAACGTCCTAAAAATTTTCAGTCTTAGTAGAGTTCTTTGTGAAAGATTTGATGATACTAACCATGTCTAGAGATTTGATGATACTAGCCAGGTCTTAAACCCAGTCCAATCCAAAGGATCCACTCGATGAAAACCCTTCAAACACCTATTGTATCACTTCAACCTTACTGGGAGACCGATACCAAGGCTTTGCCGATGAATAAAGCTCTAATATCAACCAAGGATAGGGTCAATATCTTGCTCGCTTAGATATCGATCTCGTCTAGAGAACTACAGATATACGTTTACGCCCACTAATCCGTATACCTAATAGCTTACGCCCAGGATGACTCAGGATAATGTATAACTTATTAAATTTTTTAAATTTTTTATATTTTTTATTAAATAAAGTAAATAGATAAGCAAACTCATAATAAGACTAAACTAGACGTAAACATAGAAACAACAAAAAGTAAACATACAACAAAAAATAAACTAAATTTATAACTAAGATAAACTAAATGTAAACTAATGGAAAATAAACTAGACTGCTCAAAAGATAAACTAAACATAAACTAACCAGAGAATAAGCTAAACAACTCATAAAAGATAAACTAAGTAAACTAGGTTAGTAAACGAAATAAGAAAAGCCAAAGAGAATGACAAAGCATAAGGTTGGTTAAGAGATAATATAAGCCTAAGCTTAATGAAAGCAGTAAAGAAAGCAATTAAAAGAGAGTTAACTCATGTTTCAAGATAACCCCTTGATGATTGGGTGGTTTCCCTTTTGTGGAATAGTAACTACTACAGTAGAGCTACAGTTTTCATGATTGGAGGGTTTTTCTTTCGTGCAACAGTAACTACTACAGTACAGCTAAAGTATAGCTACAGTGCTGCTACAGTACCAACTTCGACTGTTTACCTTAGTTGATAGTTTTTCACAGTACTGGATGCTGATCCATATTTCAAATCAATAGAATCCATGGTTTTGAATTCTTGAAATGCAGAATGCAAGTATGATAAACAAAATAAAAGTGTAGAATGAAAAGATCATAAAAGAAAATTAATTCATAGAATTGAAAGTAGCTCACTTACATAGTAGTCTTTTACAAGAGATTGAAATATATTACAGCACACTTGCACACTGGTAAATACAAGCTTGAAGAAGAAATACAAACACTAGTCGATAGACTGTTACAAACTGGCACCCTGGTAAATAAACACATAGCACTCAGCACACTGGAAAATAAACACACTAGCACTCTCGCACCTATGTATAGGGTGGTAGTGGAGATGGAAGATGAAGTGGAGATGGAGGATGAAATGGAGAAGTGGCATAGTAGAAGAAGAGATAGAATTGAGGGAATGAAAGGTAGGTCGAAGATGATGGAGTGGTAGGTAAGAAAGAAATGAAATATCATTTGGAAGGTGGATTAGGTTAAGAAGATGGATTAGGTGAAGAAGATGAAGGATTAGGTAAAGAAGATGAAAGAGACGAAGTAAGGAAGAAGAATAAAGAAAGAAAAGATAAGTAAGAGAGGAGGAATGGATTAGAAATCTGTTCTCTCCTTCGGCTAAACTCTCCTAAGGATCTCTCAGGGTAGGTGGAGAGCTGCTCTCAATCAGCCGATAGGTGTGTTTCACCCATAGACCATTAGCCGATGCCTTCCTCTGGTGCTCTACCTCTCCTTTTATAGATGAGGAGGGCCGGACTTCATTTGGTTTGGAGTACGTGGATTTCAAATGAGTTGAAGTCCATGGATTTCAATTGCTTTGGAGTCCGCAGATTTCAAATGGCTAGAGTTCAGAGTTCTACTTTGGATTGGCCCCTTGTAGACGTCTTATCTACTTTTTCTGAAATCTTTATTGTAGACATCCCATCATGAAACTATCGAGAATCTTTTCAGTTGAAGTCATTTGTCTTCTTATGCTTCTGGCAAAGGCGTCTTTTGCTTTATGGCACATTATGCTGGTTTAGCATCTGATAAAATCTTCGTCGTTTTAGCTTGATTTGATGGGTCTTCAGAAGTTTTGATTATTTATTCCTTTTTTAAGAGTAAATTTTACCTGCAAAGAAAAGTTTTACCATTGATTTGGTAGAGGGTTAGTCATAAAATATTTTTCTTTTTCTTTTTTCTTTCTCTCTCTTTTTTTTTGTCTCCTTCTTCTTAATCCAAATGGTTGGATTTGTGGGAATCTGGATTTTCTTCATACTGATAGTTTTCAGTGTTTGAGTATTATAAAAAATTTTCATGATTTAAAGAACTTGTTCCATGATGCAGAACACTTCCCCCATAGATGCTTCCTCAGGGGTATAGTAGTTCATATTTTATCCTTTCAGGATAACTTTCTGGATTTAGCAGGATATCCCAAGTTCCTTCTTTTCTTTCAGAAAAAGTTATAGGCAGGTTGGTTGTAGCCCATATTCTTCCATCTGTCCAATATTTCTATTCTCTCAATACATTAGCCATTTGCCAAACATCAAAATAACTAGTAGTCATATATTCTTCTATGTCAAATTTTTCTATTATAGAGTCAACTTCTTCAGGCTTCACTTGATTTCAAAAAATATGGTGATCTTCTTGAGGCAAATAGATAGTGATGTCATAAATCTGAAAAGGATAGGTTACAGCCCCTATTTTCTTTTCTTCAATTCCACTGTAAATTCTTATCTCCAAATGTCTCCAATATCATCTGAAATGTTGTAGAATAGTAGAGACTACATCTGGAAACATATCAATGGAGAGAATACAGTCGACTGTTGCTAGTCTGACCAATCCCTTATAAAGAGCTCTTTTCTGTGATTCATTTCCATATCCATTGATAATGGAAATTGAGAGTTTTGGCCAACAGCACCATTCAATTATAATATAGTTATGGAGTTCTTTGAGCAATCGCCTGACTTCGCACGGTTGAGTCACCTTATTCAGAATAATATCTTGCAGATCAGGGGTTAGAACTTCTTGAACCTTTTTCCAGCAGTCAAGTCTTTTAAACTTGACCATTGTTGGCATTTCTATCAGCCCACAAAGTTCATAGAGAGAATTAGTTCTAGAATAAATTGCATTGATTTTTCCCCAATTGATTTTTCCTTTACTTTAATTGTTTCTAAAGTTTTTTTTGTTCCTTAGACATATATTCTATCATTATAGTCATAGCTTTCCTGAATACCTTCTTTTGATTTAAAACATGGGATTGCCATATCTTATTGATTAATGCATAGCTTTTAAGAGAAAGTCAAGGATTAAAGAAGAGAGGAGAAATTTGATCCTAAGAGCTCCTTGAGTTTAGTGGAGTTTTAGCTTTACCAAGACTTGCTCTTGGTAGCTCTTCATTTTGAGTCTTGTCCATCTTTTGAGTCATCTTCTGAGTTGATTTCCTGTCAAGAGATAGATAAGTTAGTTTTTTGGATAGCATATTATTTTTATATGGTTTATTTACCTCATAAGGAGATAGATCTTGAGATTCTGAGGTAAGATTTTCTTTATTCTGATTAGAGCAACTAGGTTTATCTATTAAAGATATTTCAATTAATCTACAAAGAGTGAGCCAATCAGAAGAAATATTTAATAGATATCTCTTAAAAGCTTGAATCTTTTCTTTTAATTTATTGAGAGTATTTTCTTTTTTGGACTCATAATATGCTAGAGCTTTAAGAGTTAGATAGAAATTTTCCTCCTAATTGAACACATGAGATTCCCTAGTCTTTTTTATTAAGAAATAATTTTCTAAGGAAAGATTTGAATTGAAGAAGGAAGGATATTTTTATTTTTTGTAGAACATAATATTTTTATTAAAGATATAAGAGTGAGGAATTACTTTTGACCTTAGTCCTATATCTAGTGTACTGAATAGATTGATTGGTGATAACACCTTTTCATCTTTTAGGTAGAATCTTCCAGGTTTAAATATTAAAGTTACATAAAGATTTTATCGAGACTATCTTTTAGTAATATCTTTATAAAGATTGACAATAAGACCAATATATTCCAAGAATATTTGAAATTGTTCTTTATTTAAGAGATTCTTGGCTATAATAAAACCTGGTTTATGGGAAGAATTTGATATCTTTCTACCAAAATATTTTCTTGAAGTGGCTTTATTTCTTTTTCAGGTAGAATTAGTTTGTCTTTAACTATCGTTGTAAAAAGTAATTGAAGACACTTCTAATGTTGTTTGTAATTCAGATATATTATAGAAAAGTGAATATAGGATAGAAAGATTCATGTTATCTCACAACCTAAAATCCAGCACCACTTAGAGTAGCAATAGGCCCCTTTAATGTTTTTTATTATATTTCATCTACATGGGGTCAGATATTTTAACCATAGTAGTAATTCTTCTAAGGCCTTATAACTATCTGGATATCTTATATTTTCCTCCTTTTAGAGTTGGGTAAGTTTATTCTTAACTTAGGATTATTTATAGGTCTTAGAGATATTTCATTAATAGAATATCTTTTATTTTCAATAACTTATTTTAGCTGATTGAGAAAGGATTCTTTAGGCTCAGAACAGAATTTTAGTGTTATATTTTGACCATTTACTTGGATAGTTATTTCTTCTTGAGAGACGATAAAAGGTCTAATTAGAGTTAAAAAGAGGTTTCCTAATATAACTCCTTGTTTTAGATTCTTAACCATTAAAAATGAGGTTAAAATATAGGTTTTTCCTATACAAATATGAACCTCAGGGATTTTGTGGTTTGCCCTAAGATTTCCTCCATTAGCTGTTTGAATCTTATGTGTCGATTTATAAAGGTATCTAGATGGGACTAAGTCTTCTTTGATACAATTTACATCGGCATCATAGTCTATAAGAGCAATGTCTTTGAACTTATATTCTCCTTTAAATTTTAATAGAATTTCATAGAACCATTTTTGTTTAATATATTTTTTCATAGATCCTATGAAATTATTCAAAGTATTTTCAATCATAAGGGTTTTTCCTTTTGATTGACATAAAGGTTCTAAGATTTATTCTAAATCTTGACCTTGTTCTATCTCAATAGAACTATTTTCTAGGAATTGAACTCTTTATTTTAAAGAGTCAATATCAGACTTAATTAGGACTTGTTCACTAAGCAAATCCTCAAGATTAGCTTTTTTGCCTTTCTGCTTGGTATCTCTAAGTCTTCGAAATACCTCATCAAGATTATAGAATTCTTTAGGTTTTTGAAGAGTTGGTTTAATCTTTTGTCCTCTAATTAGAGCAAAGAACTTTGGGATTTGGATAGCTTTTTCCTCTGAGCTTAGAGAATCAATCATATCCAAAATAAATTTCTCTTCATTAGATAACACTAGAATTTCGTCCGAACTTGAATTAGTATGATCATAATCACAGCACGAACAATATTCATCAGCATCATCTAATTCTTCCTCTGAGTCATTGTTTAGACTGCAAACAAGATCATTGAGTTTTTCTCTAATCTCTTCCAAGCTATTTTCTTCAGATATCTCTCGGATTCTTCTTTTGATATCCTTAGAATAACATTTGCTTGCATAATGTCCCTCTTTATTACATTTGTAACAATTGGGAGGCTCAGATTTGGTTAATCTTTTAGAATTCCTTTTGCCCTTGTTAGGCTCAGGATAAGATCTTTCAGATTTCATCCTTGGTTTAGGAAACTTCTAAGATTTTCTTCCAAAATATTTCTTCTTATCTTCTTCAGATGGTTTTCATCTCTTTTGATAAGATTTACCTAGTAGAAATCCAAACTGCTGACAGAAATCATCTAGTTTTTTCTTCCCAAGTAATCTCTATTTCTTCAAGTGATCTCTAATTTTCAGATCATAATAGAGTTCAGATACTACTAGTAGAATTTTTCCAGAGAAACCTAAAGTATTCATCATGACAGTCTGTTTCTTAGAATAACTTTGAACTATCTAGGCATTAAAGTATATAACTATAGTCTGAAATTCTGAAAGTCAATTAATACTCCAATCGACTATCTTTTTATCATCGAATTGGATAGCGATTGTAGAATCAGGTGTTTCCTCAAACTGCAAATCCGCATAGATTGCTCTAGGATAATAGGTTTTAATCCTAAAAGCTATAATTAAAGGTTTAGAGATCTTGTTAATCTCAAATATATCCTCAATTTTTTTGGGGATATAGATTACTAATTCATCAAATTTTTCATATTTTATCGATATTTCCTTGTCAGATTTTTTTGATGAATATCCTTCTTCATCCTTGGAGAGTGGAGGTTCTCCATAGGACTCAGATTCATCAGGAAGCTCTTCAGACAAATTATTTATTTTATCCTTAAGCTTAAAAGGATTTATTTTATAATTAAGCTAGTCTATAGGTTCTTCAGAACAGGATGGTTCATATAATGGCTTAAAGAGTTTTAGATTTTTATCCTATATTCTTCTGAAGAGTATGGACTTAGTTCATCATTAGAGGCCAGCTTATGAGGGTTAGTTATAAGAATAACCTACTCATGGGAGTTTACTATAGGAAGAACCTCAAGAATGACAGCCTTTGTAGAATCTAAGGAGGATGCCTCAATGTTTGTGGAGTCTAAGGAAGGTGCCTCAATATTTTGTGATAATTTATCTTGTTCTTTCTGGGGCAATTCCTTAATCAGATCTTCATCAGAGTATTTTGATAAATCTTCTAGCTCCTTAGTTTGTAAATCTTCATCAGAGTATTCTGATAGATCTTCTAATTCCTCAGTTTGTATTCCTATTTCATTATAGGTAGTATTGATAGAGCTTTGCTGTTCTTCTACCTAATTTAAATGATCTTCATTATTAGGAATAGTTTCAATGGGGCTTTTTTGTTCTTTTACTAAGTGATCTACCTTAATGGTTTCTTCAATCTTATCAGTAGTCACTTTAGATTCTAGTTTAGGGTCGTCTATTTTATCTTCAATTATGATTGGCTTAAGTTTTTCAGCATAAGTTCCATCAATTTTCCAAGCTTGAGCAAGCCTATATATAATAACTTCTTGTATTTCAAGGTCTGCTTTTCAAGACCTTTATAATAATATTTTTTAAACCAATCAAAGAAGAAAATATGTCTTTCTTCAGCTATCATATGGCTGATCCAGATTTCCCTAATAAAATGTCTATCATTTTTATCATAGGTTTTAAAGAATAATTCTCTTTTCTCCTCATTTTGTATAGACTCAAAGTCTTTGCATAGAAGTTTTTTATCTATCTGGAATTCAGCAACCTTTACATCAGGTTCTAAAGGTCGATCTAGATTATGAGCAAATTTTTCAATTTTTATTTTTAAATTACCTAAGAAGTCATAACTTAAATCTAATCTACCTATTATTTCGTACATATAAGGACTATCTTCTGTTTCTTTAAAACTCATCATTTTATTTTTTCTAAAAGACGTATTTTTTATAGACATTGTCCTGGTACAATAAACGTCCTAAATATTTTCAGTCCTAGTAGAGTTCTTTGTCAGAGATTTGATTATATTAACCATGTCTAGAGATTTGATGATACTAGCCATGTCTTAAACCCAGTCCAATCCAAAGGATCCGCCTGATGAAAATCCTTCAAATGCCTTCTACGGCTGACACGAGTGTAGAATTGGGTGTTGTTATGATCGGTGCCTCAGAATAAAGCTAGATATCACTTCAACCTCAGAACTAAGCTAGATATCACCTCTTCCCCTAGCAAAAAAGCTGCACTTGGCTTCGATACCATTTTCTTACTCGAAGATCGATACCAAGGCTTTGCTGATGAACAAATCTCTAATATCAACCATGGACAGGGCCAGTATCTTACCCACTTAGGTACCGATATGGTCTAGAGAACTATAGATATATGTTTATGCCTGCTAATCTGTATACCTGATAGCTCATGCCCAGGATCACTCAGGATAATGTCAAAATTTTTTAATTTTTTATATTTTTTATATTTTTTATTAAATAAAGTAAACAGATAAGCAGACTCCTAACAAGACTAAACTAAACATAAACATAGAAATAATGAAAAGTAAACACACAAGGAAGAGTAAACTATACTAAACTTATAACTAAGATAAACATAAGCTAAAAACATAAACTAACAAAAAATAAACTAGACTACTAAAACTAACCAGAGAATAAACTAAACAACTCATAGAAGATAAACTAAGCAAAGTAAACTAGGTTAGTGAACAAAGAGAAAGCATAAGGTTAGTAATAACTAAGCTTAAGGAAAGCAGTAAAGAAAGCATTAAAAGAGAGTTAACTCATGTTTCAAGATAACCCCCTTCATGATCGGGTGGTTTCCCTTTCATGGAATAGTAACTACTACAGTAGAGCTACAGTTATTCATGATTGGAGGGTTTTCTTTTGTGAAACAGTAACTGCTACAGTATAGCTACAGTATAGCTACAATGCTGGTACAGTATGAACGTCGGCTGTTTACCTTAGTTGATAGTTTTTCGTAGTACTGGATGCTGATCCATGTTTTAGATCGATAGAATCCACAATTTTGAATTCTTAAAATGTAGAATAGAAGGATGATAAACAAAATAAAAGTGTAGAATGAAAATGCCATAAAAAAAATAATTCATAGAAATGAAAGTAGCACACTTACATAGTAGTCTCTTACAAGAGATTGAATTATATTACAGCACACTTGCATATTGGTAAATACAAAAGCTTGATGAAGAAATACAAACACTAGCCGATAAACTGGTACAAACTGGCACACTTGTAAATAAGCACACTAGCACACAAACACACTCTCACACCTATGTACAGGGTGGTAGTGGAGATGGAAGATGAAGTGGAGATGGAGGATGAAACGAAGAAGTGGCATAGCAGAAGAAGAGAAGAAATGGTGAAAGAAGGAGAAGATGAAAGATATGAAAGGTAGGTGGAAGATGATGAAGTGGTAGATAAGAAGGAAATGAAATGTTGGATGAAAGGTGGATTTGATTAAGAAGGTGGATTAGGTGAAGAAGATGAAGGATTAGGTGAAGAAGATGGAAGAGATGAAGTAGGGATGAAGAATAAAGAAAGAAAAGATAAGTGAGAGAGGAGGAATGGATTAGAAATCTATTCTCTCCTTCAGCTAAACTCTCCTAAGGATCTCTCAGGGTAGGTGGAGAGCTGCTCTCAATCAGCTGATAGGTGTGTTTCACCCATAGACCATTAGCCAAAGTCTTCCTTTGGTGCTCTACCTCTCCTTTTATAGATGAGGAGGGATGAACATCATTTGGTTTGGAGTCCGTGGATTTCAAATGAGCTGAAGTCCATGGATTTCAAATGCTTTGGAGTCCATGGATTTCAAATGGCTGGAGTCCGGCGTCCTATTTTGGATTTGGCTCCTTGTAGATTTCTTGTCTACATTTTCTGGAATCTTTATTGTAGACGTCCCATCATGCAACTGTGAAGAATCTTTTCAGTTAAAGTCGTTTGGCTTCTTGTGCTTTTGGCAGAGGCGTCTTTTGCTTTATGGCTTGTTATGCTGGTTTAGCATCTAATAAAATCTTTGCCATTTTAGCTTGATTTGATAGGTCTTCAGAAGCGTAAGATCTACCTACAAAGAAAAGTTTGTTTTCTACCATTGATTTGGTAGAGGGTTAGTAGGAAAACATTTTTTTTTCTTTATATGTCTTCGGAGATAGAAGATCCGATGTAAGGATGTTGCCTTGTCATTCTGATCTTTTCTTGAACTTCTTTTGGATAATTTTTTATATGTAATAAGATTTCCCAAGATGTTCCCCAAGCTTCTTCTTCATCTATTTCTTTGAACAGTTTAGTAGTAACCTAGATTCGTCCATCAGTCCAACATTTTTGCATCTTTTTGTTTTGAGCTTGGCAGAAGACTTCTATGTAGCAGTTTTCTTGGTATTCTTTAAAGTTGAAATCCTTGGGAAATTCTTCTCTTTCTCTATCTATCATCAAGATATAGTCATCTTCTTCAAAATTACTGACTTCATAGATTTGGAAAGGGTAGATAACTTCTGCTATGTCTCTTTTTTCTATTCCACTAAAAATTTGAACTTTCGAAAGATTACGAAATCTCTTTCCTGCTTCATAGAGAACATCATAAAGTACTACTGGAAATATTTGTAGACTTGCAAATGGGTCTATAGAAATTGTTTGAACCAGCCCTTTGTAAAAAGCTCGTACTTCATCCTTTTTGGTGTAGTCATTGATTAGTGGGAGATATAGCTTAGGATAATTCCAACCATGAATGAGAAATATTTGTAGATCTTCAAGAAGTTCTCTGGTTTCATCAGGTTGAGTGACTCTTTGAAGTATATTTCCAAGAAGTTCAGGAGATAAAAAGTCTTGAGCTTTTTTTCCAATAATCGAGCCTTTTTATCTTGACCATTCTTGGAGTTTCTATCAGCTCACAAAGATCATATAGAGACATCAGATCTGAAGTAATCTCAGTAGATTTTTCTTCGATTGATTTGACCTTTTCTTTGATTAAAAATAGTATCTTTTCTTCTTCCAAGAGGTATTCTGAAAGGGTAGTCATTGCTTTTCTGAATTCCTTCTTTTGGTTTAGTACATGAGTTTGCCATATCC
The DNA here is from genome assembly GCA_006176705.1 of Cocos nucifera. Classification (NCBI taxonomy): domain Eukaryota; kingdom Viridiplantae; phylum Streptophyta; class Magnoliopsida; order Arecales; family Arecaceae; genus Cocos; species Cocos nucifera. The sequence goes on from QRFJ01002301.1 coordinate 27,697, forward strand.
CATTGATGAGGGTATAGCTTTTAAGAGAAAGTCCAGGATTGAAGAAGGAGAGAGCCGGATGGGTTTCATCCTTTTTCTTAATTGGTGGCCTCCTGGGATAAGTTTTCTTATAGTTTGTTTCCCTACAAAAATTTATGAGATAAGAAGTTAGGGAGAGAATTATTTTCACCTTTTATATATTCAATATGAAAATCAAAGACTACAAGTATAGCTTGCCATCTGGTGAAAATTTGTTTAGAAACTAGGTTTTTTACATCCTTTTGTAAAACATCTTTTGCTGCTTTACAGTCTATCCTTAGGAGGAATTGCTGATTAGCAAGTCTTCCTAAAATTTTGAAATTACTTTTACAATAGCTAGGACTTTCTTTTTAATGGTAGAGTAATTTCTTTGAGAATCATTCCATGCTCCTGAAGTAAATCTTACCAATTGTTCCTTACCTTCTTCCTTTTGTTTGAGTATTCCTCCATATCCTTGGTCAGAAGCATCTGTTTCAACAACTTTAAAAGCTTCATGATGAGCAATGTTGAGACATGGAAGGCATTTTACTTTATTTTTTATTTTCTTTATAGCTTGAGTGTGATTTTCATTCCAGGCTAGAGAATTCTTTTTTAAACATTCTATTAGAATCTTTTGGTCTTTTGCCAAATCTTGATAAAAGTTAGAAACATAATAAAGACATCCTAAAAACCTTTGTAATTGTTTTTTGTCCTTGATCTCATATGGGAATTTATCAGCAAATTCTATAACTCTATTTATTGGAGAAATTTGATCATAGTTTATTTTGAATCCTAAGAATTGAATGTCTACTTGGAATAATTTTATCTTTCTTTCAAATACTACCAATCCATTCTTCATTATAGTCTTATAGCAAATTTGTAGATGTTTCCAGTGTTAATCAGTGTTTTTAGAGAATATTAAGACATCATCAATATACACTAAAGTGAAATGAGTATATGGAAGAAATATTTCATTCATAATTTTTTGGAATTCTGATGGTGCATTTTTTAGTCCAAAAGGCATAACATTCCACTCATAATGTCCAAAAGGTGTGGTAAAAGCGGTTTTATAATGATCTTCTTCTTTATTCTGAATTGCCAGAATCCTAATTTCATATCAAACATAGAGTAGATCCTAGAAACTTGAATTCTTTTTATGAGATCTTGTTTGTTGGGAATCGGATGTCTTATCCATTGTAATACCTTATTCAATGGCTTATAGTTAATTACTAATCTAGGAACCCCTCTTTCCTTTTCTACTGCATTTTCAACATAAAAGGCTGCACAGCTCCATGGTGAGGAGCTTCTCCTTATCAGATTTTTCTTGAGTAAAGATTGAATTTCTTCTTTACAAATTTCTAAAAGCCTTTTATTCATCTAAATAGGTCTAGCCTTAGTAGGAATTTTCTCTTCATTGAATTTAGGAATATAGGAAACTCTAACCACATGCTTTTTCCTATGCCAGAAGGCAGAAGGGAGCTCGGAGCAAATATTTTGCCTGAATTTATTTTCTAAGGCTAGTAGCTTTTCCTTGAATTTTAGATTAGATAAGGTTTTATCTATCCTCAAATTCTTAATTTCATAAGATAATTCATTTAAGAAGTTTCTTTATGCTTAATAGATTGTTTTAGCTAGTTGAGGAAAGATTCTTCTGGTTTAGAGCATAATTTGATTGCTACCTTTTTACCATTTATTTGAGTAGTTATTCCTTCATTGTTAACGATAAAAGGCATGATTAAAGATAAAAATGGGTTTCCTAATATAACACCTTATTTAATATTCTTAACCATTAAAAATGATGTCTAGAGACAAGCTTTTCCTATGTAGACATGAGCCTCAGGAATTTTAAAATTAACTTTGAGATTTCCTCCATTAGCAGCATGGATTTTATGTGTCGATTTTTCAAAGTATCTAGAAGGGACTAAACCCTCTCTAATACAATTTACATCGGCACCAGAGTCTATAAGGGTTTTATGCTTAAACTTATATCCTCCTTTTAATTTAAATAGAATTTCACAGAACCATTTTTGTTTAATATATATATCCATTGATTCTATGAAATCATCTGAAGTGTTTTCTTCATTTTTAATCATAAGGGTTTTTTCCTTTGATTGATTTAAAGGTTCTAAGATTTGTTCTAAATCTTGACCTTGTTCTATCTCAATAGAACTATTTTCCAAGAATTGAACTCTTTGTTTTAAAGAGACAATATTAGACTTAATTAGGGCTTGTTCCCTAACCAAATCCTCAAGATTGGCTTTTTTGCCTTTTTTCTTGGTATATCTTAGTCTTCGGAATACCTCATCAAGATTATAAAATTCTTCAGGTTTTTGGAGAGTTGGTTAGATCTTTTGTCCTCTGATTAAGGCAAAGAACTTTGGGATTTTGATAGCTTTTTCCTCTAGGCTTAGAGAATCAATCATATCCAAAATAAATTTCTCTTCATTAGATAACACTAGAATTTCGTCTGAACTTGGATTAATATAATCAAAATCACAATACGAATAATATTCATCAGCATCATCTAATTCTACATTTGAGTCATTATTTAGACTGCTGATAAGATCATTGAGTTTTTCTTTGATCTCTTCCAGGCTATTTTCTTTAGATATCTTTTTAATATCCTTAGAATAACCTTTGCTTGTAAAATGTCCCTTTTTATTACCATAGTAACATATGGGAGGCACAGATTTGTTTAATCTTTTAGAATTTCTTTTGCCCTTGTTAGGCTTAGGATTAGATCGTTCAGATTTTATCCTTGGTTTAGGAATCTTCTGAGATTTTCCTCTAAAATATTTCTTCTTATCTTCTTTAGATGGTTTTCATCTCTTCTGATAAGATTTATCTAGTAGAAATCCAAACTGTTGACAGAAATCACGTAGTTTTTTCTTTCCAAGTAATCTCTATTTCTTCAATTGATCTCTGATTTTCAGATCATAACAGAGTTCAAATCCTATTAGCAAAATTTTTTCAGAGCAACCTAAAGTATTCATCATGACAGTCTATTTCTCAGAATAACTTTGGACTTTACAGGCATTAAAGTATATAGCTATAATCTAAAATTCTGAAAGTCCATTAATACTCCAATCGACTAGGTTTTTATTATCGAATTGGATAGCAGTTGTAGAATCAGGTGTTTCCTCAAACTGCAAATCCGCATGGATTGCTCTAGGATAATAGGTTTTAATCCTAAAAGCTATAATTAAAGGTTTAGAGATCTTGTTAATCTCAAATATATCCTCAGTTTTTTCTGGGATATAGATAACTAATTCATCAGAATTTTCATATTTTGTCGATATTTTCTTGTTAGATTTTTCTGATGAATATCCTTCTTCATCCTTGGAGAGTGGAGGTTCTCCATAGGACTTAGATTCATCAAGAAGCTCTTCGGACAAATGGTTTATTTTATCCTTGAGCTTAAAAGGATTTATTTTATTATTAAGCTGGTCTATAGGTTCTTCAGAATAGGATGGTTCATATAATGGCTTAAAGAGTTTTAGATTTTTATCCTGATATTCTTCTGAAGAGTATGGACTTAGTTCATCATCAGAGGCTAGCTTATGAGGGTTAGTTATAAGAATAACCTGCTTATGGGTGCTTACTATAGGAAGAACCTCAAGAATGATAGCCTTTGTGGAATCTAAGGAGGATGCCTTAATGTTTGTGGAGTCTAAGGAAGATGCCTCAATATTTTGTGATATTTCATCTTGTTCTTTCTAGGGTAATTCCTTAATCGGATCTTCATCAGAGTATTTTGATAAATCTTCTAGCTCCTTAGTCTGTAAATCTTCATCTGAGTATTCTGATAGATCTTCTAACTCTTCAGTTTGTATTTCTATTTCATTATAGGTAGTATTGATAGAGCTTTGTTGTTCTTCTACCTGATTTAAATGATCTTTGTTATTAGGAATAGTTTCAACAGGGCTTTTTTGTTCTTCTTCTAAGTGATCTACTTTAATGGTTTCTTCTATCTTATTAGTAGTCACTTTAGCTTCTAGATTAGGGCTGTCTATTTTATCTTCAATTATGGTTGGCTTAAGTTTTTCAGCATAAGTTCCATCAATTTTCCAAGCTTGAGCAAGCCTATATATGATATCTTCTTGTATTTTAGGGTTTGCTTTCTCAAGACCTTTATAATAATATTTTTTAAACCAATCAAAGAAGAAAATATGTCTTTCTTCAGCTATCATATGGCTGATCCAGATTTTCCTAATAAAATGTCTATCATCTTTATCATGGGTTTTAAAGAACAATGCTCTTTTCTCCTTGTTTTGTATAGACTCAATGTCTTTGCATAGAAATTCTTTATCTATCTGGAATTTAGCAATCTTTATATCAGGTTCTAGAGTTCTATCTGGATTATGAGCAAATTTTTCAATTTTTATTTTTAGATTACCTAAGAAGTCATAACCAAAATCTAATTTACCCGTTATTTCATACATATAAGGACTATCTTCTATTTCTTTAAAACTCATCATTTTATTTTTTCTAAAAGACATTTTTTATAGACATTGTCCGGATATAATAAATGTTCTAAATGGTTTTAGTCCTAGTAGAGTTCTTTGTGAGAGATTTGATGATACTAACCATGTCTAGAGATTTGATGATACTAGCCATGTCTTAAACCTAGTCCAATCCAAAGGATCCGCCCGATAAAACCCTTCAAATGCCTTCTGCGGCTAACACGAGTGTAGAAGTGGGCGTTGTTATGATCGACGCCTCAGACCTAAGCTAGATATCACTTCAACCTCAGAACTAAGCTACATATCACCTCTTCCCCTAACAAAAAAGCTACACTTGGTTCTGATACCATTTTCTGACTGGGAGACCGATACCAAGGCTTTGCCAATGAACAAAGCTCTAATACCAACCAGGGATAGGGTCAGTATCTTGCCTGCTTAGATGCTGATCTCGTCCAGAGAACTATAGATATACATTTACGTCTGCTAATCCATATACCTAATAGCTCATGCCTAGGATGACTCAGGATAATGTTAAAATTTTTTAATTTTTTATATTTTTTATATTTTTTATTAGGTAAAGTAAATAAATAAGCAAACTCATAATAAAACTAAACTAAACATAAACATAGAAATAATGAAAATTAAACACACAATGAAGAGTAAACTATACTAAACTTATAACTAAGATAAACATAAGCTAAACATAAACTAATGGAAAATAAACTAAACTACTAAAACTAACCAGAGAATAAACTAAACAACTCATAAAAGATAAACTAAGCAAAGCAAACTAGGTTAGTGAACAAAGAGAAAGCATAAGGTTAGTAATAACTAAGCTTAAGGAAAGCAGTAAAGAAAGTATTAAAAGAGAGTTAACTTGTGTTTCAAAATAACCCCCTCACGATTGGGTGGTTTTCCTTTCGTGGAATAGTAACTACTATAGTAGAGCTATAGTTTTCATGATTGGAGGGTTTTTCTTTCGTGCAACAGTAACTGCTACAGTATAGGTACAGTGCTGCTATAGTACCAACTTCAGCTGTTTACCTTAGTTGATAGTTTTTTGCAGTACTGGATGCTGATCCATGTTTTAGATCGGTAGAATCCATGGTTTCAGATTCTTGAAATGCAAAATGCAAGGATGGTAAACAAAATAAAAGTGTAGAATGAAAATACCATAAAAGAAAATTAATTCAAAGAAATGAAAGTAGCACACTTACATAGTAGTCTCTTACATGAGATTGAAATATATTACAGCACACTTGCACACTGGTAAATACAAAAGCTTGATGAAGAAATACAAACACTAGCCGATAAACTGCTACAAACTAGCAAATTGGTAAATAAGCACACTAGCACTTAGCACACTAGCACACAAGCACACTCTCACACCTATGTATAGGGTGGTAGTGGAGATGGAAGATGAAGTGGAGATGGAGGATGAAACGGAGAAGTGGCATAGCAGAAGAAGAGAAGAAATGGCAAAAAAAGGAGAAGATGAAAGATATGAAGGGTAGGTGGAAGATGATGGAGTGGTAGGTAAGAAGGAAATGAAATGTTGGATGAAAGGTGTATTTGATTAAGAAGGTGGATTAGGTGAAGAAGATGAAGGATTAGGTGAAGAAGATGGAAGAGATGAAGTAGGGAAGAAGAATAAAGAAAGAAAAGATAAGTGAGAGAGAAGGAATGGATTAGAAATCTATTCTCTCCTTCGGCTAAACTCTCCTAAGGATCTCTCAAGGTAGGTGGAGAGCCATTCTCAATCAGCTGATAGGTGTGTTTCACTCATAGACCATTAGTCGATGCCTTTCTTTGGTGCTTTGCCTCTCCTTTTATAGATGAGGAGGGGCGGACTTCATTTGGTTTGGAGTCCGCGGATTTCAAATAAGCTGAAGTCTGTGGATTTCAAATACTTTGGAGTTCATGAATTTCAAATGGCTGGAGTCTGGAGTTCTGTTTTGGATTTGGCTTCTTGTAGATGTCTTGTCTACTTTTTCTGGAATCTTTACTATAGACGTCCCGTCATGCAACTATAGAGAATCTTTTCAGTTGAAGTCATTTGTCTTCTTGTGCCATTGGTAGAGGCATCTCTTTGCTTTATGGCTTGTCATGCTGGTTTAGCATCTGATAAAATCTTCACTATTTTAGCTTGATTTGATGGGTCTTCAGAAGTCTTGATTATTTACTTCTTTTTTTTTAAGAGTAAATTTTATCTGCAAAGAAAAAGTTTTTCTACCATTGGTTTGGTAGAAGGTTAGTCATAAAATATTTTTCTCTCTCTTTTTTTTTCTTATGGGTCGAAGATATGCTTTCTTCGACTTATAGAATGATATATTCCTAGGTCTTCATTTTCCAAAGATTCTATGTTTATGTCTTCTCTTCCTTCAGGAGATTCTCTGGTAGATGCCGAGGACATAGAGGGTCCTGGTTGATTTTGTTTTTTATTTTCTCCAGAACAATTTGACTTTCCATATATTTGTTGTAACATTGGTGAGGCCTTTTCCATTGCTCTAGTGAGGGCTTCATAATTTTCTCCGAGGACTTCATAATTTTCTTGTAGACACATTTTGGGATCTATCAAGAAATATGCTGGATTTTTGTAGGGAATCGAAGCTTTCTCCAACTTATATCCTTGTAGAATAGGCTTTTCATCAAATATATTCCACTTTTTGACATGGATTTTTCTTATGAAGACTAGTGGAAATTGCTCAATTTTTAACTCAAATTCCCATCTAAGTATCCACGGCAGACCAGTTTCATTGTAGAACCTCAAAAGATTGAATTCTTCAATATTGGGATATCTCTTTAATGCTTCTTGCTTCATTTCATTGGAGAGTAGGTGAGGAATATTTCCAAATTTTAGCCACCAATTTTGATAAAACCATATGGGTAAAGATGGACTGCAATATCTAAACTTGATGAACCAAGAATGCTTGAATTTAGGATTTTGAATATAGAGAACGTTAATCCATGCATCCTGATAATCCCAATAGTTGAATTCTTCACTTCTTTGATTTCCTAATTTCACTATCTTAGTGATATTAGGACTGCATTGTGTGTCCCAATCGTTGAGCGAGTATACCTGCAAAATAAAAATTTTGGAGGAGTATTCTCCTTGTCCATGATAATTATGCTGAATATTTATGCTTTTAGTTTGTAAGAGAATTTGTTCATAATAGGTCTGAGTTTTTATTCCTATTTTAGGAATATGAAATTCTCCTTTTGGGAAATATTTTGATAGTTCTTTGGATTTAGTTTTTAGGTCATGTATCTCTAAGGGAAAGAGGATCTCTTCAGCTTTGTAAATATATGGGCAAGTAGGTTCTTTGGAAGGAGTTGGAAACAAAGTCAGAAAGATTCTAGAATTTAAAGATTGGCAATTTTCTTTAGGTACTCGATCCTCCTAGAATCAAATTCCTCCATATGTTGAATCCCTGTTAAAGAAAGAAAGCGAAGTCAAATAATTTTTCAGAAGAGTTAATTCATAGATATAAATTTTGTCTCGATAAGTTACTTCTAAGGGATTTAAAAGAGTTTCTTTTGAACCTAAATGCAAACCTGGATGTCCTTATATTAGGGGAACTTCTCTGTGAACTAAAGGATATTGACAAAATATATCAAGATCATTCTGTAAGCAGTTATTAAGAGATATGCTACATTGAGTGGAAGAAGGAATCTTCTATAAATATAAAACACCAAGTTTTTTATTTTTATCATTTTTTACTTTTATTCTAGGTTTCTTAATTCTAATCTTAGATAACTTGTTCTTATCAACTTGTTTTAGTTGATTAAGAAATCATTCTTCTAGTTTAGAATAGAATTTAAGTGTTATATTTTGACCATTTACTTGGATAATTATTCCTTCTTAAGAGACAGTAAAAGATCTAATCAGAGTTAAAAAGGGATTTCCTAATATAACTCCTTGTTTTAGATTCTTAATCGTTAGAAGTGAGGTTAAAATATAGGTTTTTCCTATACAAACCTGAACCTCAAGGATTTTGTAGTTTGCCCTAAGATTTCCTCCATTAGTGGTTTGAATTTTATGTGTCGATTTTTCAAAGTATCTAGATTGGACTAAGTCTTCTCTGATACAATTTACATTGGCTCCGGAGTCTATAAGAGCAATGTATTTGAACTTATATTTTTCTTTAAATTTGAATAGAATTTCACAAAATCATTTTTGTTTAATATATTTTTTCATAGATTCTATGAAATTATTCAAAGTGTTTTCAATCATTAGGGTTTTTCCTTTTGATTGATCTAAAGGTTCTAAGATTTATTCTAAATCTTGACCTTGTTCTAACTCAATAGAACTATTTTCTAAGAATTGAACTCTTTAATTTAAAGAGTCAATATCAGACTTAATTAGGGCTTGTTCCCTAAGTAAATCCTTAAGATTGGCTTTTTTGCCTTTCTGCTTGGTATCTCTTAGTCTTCGAAATACTTCATCAAGATTATAAAATTCTTTAGGTTTTTGAAGAGTTGGTTTGATCTTATGTCCTTTGATTAGGGCAAAAAACTTTGGAATTTGGATTTCTTTTTCCTCTGGGCTTAGAGAATCAATCATATCCAAAATAAGTTGCTCTTCATTAGATAACACTAGAATTTCATCCAAACTTGAATTAGTATTGATCATAATCACAGCAAGAACAATATTCATAAATATCATATAATTCTTCTGCTGAGTCATTATTTAGACTGCAAACAAGATCATTGAGTTTTTCTCTGATCTCTTCCAAGCTGTTTTCTTCAGATATCTCCTAGATTCTTCTTTTGATATCCTTGGAATAACATTTGCTTGCATAATGTCCCTCTTTATTACATTTGTAACAAATGGGAGGCTTAGATTTGGTTATTCTTTTAGAATTCCTTTTGCCCTTGTTAGGCTTAGGATCAGATCTTTCAGATTTCATCCTTGGTTTAGGAATCTTCTGAGATTTTCTTTCAAAATATCTTTTCTTATCTTCTTTAGATGATTTTCATCTCTTCTGATAAAATTTTTCTAGTAGAAATCCAAATTGTTGACAGAAATTACCTAGTTCTTTCTTCCCAAGTAATCTCTATTTTCTTAATTGCTCTCTGATCTTTAGATCATTACAGAGTTCAGATCCTACTAGTTAAATTTTTTGGAATATTTTTTCCATATCTAAATGATTATAATTTATAGTACCATCTCCTTCTTGCCTTAAACAAGTTCTCACCTTTTCAGCAAACAAGGATGGTAATCCTGAAATATACTTTTCTTTCCAAAACTCCTAGTTTGGGTCTGAAAGTTGGTACAGCTTAGAAAGGAAGGTATCCTTATACCATCTAAAATTAGACATTATTTTACATCTGAGATTAATAAGTTGTTCCTAACCTTTTCATAGATATTAGCATAATCACCTGTAAAGTGATATATGATATTTAAGATTAGGGTCATCAAAGCATCAGAAGGATGATTAGGGTAGAAATTACCTTCAGGATCTCTTTTAACAGAATTAACAATTTCTTATTTCTGATAATCATTGAGGTAATTGTCCCATCATCCTCTCAATTGTCTTGAGAAACCTGAAGTAATCATCATAACAATCTGCTTCTCAGAATTTCCATGGACTTTATAGGCATTAGAGTACATCATCATTTGGTGACACATGACAATAATTTGGTATTATGAAAGTCCATTAACATTCCATTCAACTAAACTTCTACCGTAGAATTGGATAGCAGTTGTAGTATCAAGTGTTTTCTGAAACTGCAAATCCACATAGGTAGGTCTAGGATAATAGTTTTTAATCCTAGAGGCTAAAAGTAACGGTTTAGAGGTCTTTTTAACGCCAAAAATACCCTCAATTTTTTTTGGGATATTATTAACTAATTCATCAGAATCTTCAGATTTTTTTGCTAATTCCTTATCAGATTTTTTTGATGAATAGCCTTCAGCATCCTTGGAGAATGGTGGTTCTCCATAGGACTCAAATTCATCAGAAAGCTCTTCGGACAAATGGTTTATTGTATCCTTGAGCTTCAGAGAGGTCATTTGCTCATGAGACAGATGATTTATGGAATCCTTGAGTTTAAGGATAGACATTTTATTAGAAAGCTGGTTCATGAATTCTCCAGTAAAGGATGGTCCTAGCTTTACACCAAAGTCCAGCTCATGAGAATTGAACATAGGGGGAGCATATTTAAAGGAATTAGAGGAGGATGCCTCATTATTTTGTGGTGTTTTAACTTGCTTAACTTAGGACATTCTCTTAATTACCCTTTTAGATTCCTCTTTAATTTCTTCTTTTCGTTCTAAGAGGAGATTTTCAATTCTTTCAGTCTGCTTTCCTAAGGTATTGAGGGCAATATTTGTATAGTTTTGTTGCTCCGCAAGTTGTCCTAAATGTTCTACTCTAGGAATTTCATGGATTTGGTCAAATTTTTTCAAAGGAGCAACCTGTATTCCTTTATCTACCATAATAGGTTCAAAAGAAGGATCTACAAATTGAACCACTGGCCCTCTAAGAGTTTTCTAATTTTTGGAAATTATTTTAAGTGCAGCAACTTGAAGTTTAGGTCTAACATCTTCAAGGCCTTTGATATAGTGATTATCATATCATTCGAAGAAAAAGATTGTTCTTTCTTTGGCACTCATTTGTTTCTTCCAAACACCCATAATAAAGTCTCTTTGATCTGGTTTATAAGTCTCAAAGAACCATTCCCTTCTATCTTGGTTTTTAAATCCATAGAAATCTTTCCACATAATTCTTCTGTCAGGTTGGAACTTAACGAGTTCTATGACATTCAATTCTAGGTTAGAGCTAGAAGGTTCATATGTTGTGTAGGCCACATTAGAGACTTTAGGAGATTCTTGAAGTGAGGTTGGGATGTCTGAAGAAGAGAATCTTCTGTCTAATGTAATTCTTCTACTACTCGAGAAGAATATCTGTACATTTCCATCAGGTAATTCAATTATTTTTTCTGCCTGAGTTTCTACCGAATTCTTGGGCTCAATGGCTTGTTCTAGAATCCATTTTTCAGGTAAAACAACTTCATCCCACTTTAAGGTCTTAGGGGTTAGAAAGTAATTCTTTCGATTTGCTATGAATAGAGTAGTAATCCCTTTGGCAGATATAATCTTAGCCCTTGGACTCATAGTGGTCATAGCCTTATAGTAGATTCTAGCAGTAACCACAACATTTTCTGACCCTGGTTTCATTTCAAAGCCAGAAGTTTGTAAATTAACAATGAGGGAGTCTAGAATATTTGGATCTATTAATGATACAAAGAATTCAGGTCCAACATTAAAGAATATTGATCCATCCCTCAGACCAGCCTCAATAAGCCCTAAAAGTGAGTCTATGAATCTTAAGTTTCGACAATCTCTTAGGCAACCAAGAACAGAGGTATCAAGTCCTTTTCTAGTTTAAGGTTTTATAGCTACTTGGACAAACCCTAGATGTAAGAACTTTTAGCTGGATGGAATTTCTTCTAAGTCTTCCTTACTCAAGAGTTGGACTATCTTTTGAGCAGGGTCAATTGAAATAGTTTTTTCATAAGTTTTTATATAATGATTCTTCTAAAAGGACAACATGATTTATAATATATTTCAGTAATAGGTATTTTGGGTATTTCCCAATTATTTAAACTATTTTCTATTTCTTCAAAATCTATAGAAGTCATATTTTTTATAGACATTGTCCTGATACAATTAACGACCTTAATGTTTTTAGTCCTAGTAGAGCTCTTTGAGAGAGATTTGATAATACTAGCCATGTCTTATACCCAGTCCAATCCAAAGGATCCGCCTAATGAAAACCCTTCAAATGCCTTTTGCAGCTAACATGGGTGTAGAAGTGGGCATTGTTATGATCGGTGCCTCAGAACTAAGCTAGATATCATCTCTTCCCTTGGCAGAAAAGCTACACTTGGCTCTGATACCATTTCCTAACTGGAATCAGAGCTAAGTGTAGCTTTCTTGCCAGGGGAAGAGGTGATATCTAGCTTAGTTCTGAGGTTGAAGTGATATCGAGCTTAGGTTTGAGGTGCCAGTCATAACAACGCCCGCTTCTACACTCGTGTTAGCCGTAGAAGGCATTTGAAGGATTTTCATCAGGCAGATCCTTTGGATTGGACTAGGTTTAAGACATGGCTAGTATCATCAAATCTCTAGACATAGTTAGTATCATCAAATCTCTCACAAAGAACTCTATTAGGACTGAAAACATTTAGAACGTTTATTGTATCAGGACAATGTCTATAAAAAATATGTCTTTTAGAAAAAATAAAATGATGAATTTTAAATAAATAGAAGATAGTCCTTATATGTATGAAATAATAGTTAAATTATATTTAAGTTATGACTTCCTAGGTAATTTAAAAATAAAAATTAAAAAATTTGCTCATAATCTAGATAGATCTCTAGAACCTGATGTAAAGGTTGCTGAATTCTAGATAGAAAAAGAACTTCTATGCAAGGACTTTGAGTCTATACAAAATGAGGAGAAAAGGGAATTGTTTTTTAAAACCTATGATAAAGATGATAGACATTTTATTAGGAAAATCTGGATTAGCCATATGATAGCTGAAGAAAGACATATTTTCTTCTTGGATTGGTTTAAAAAATATTATTATAAAGGTCTTCAGAAAGCAAACCCTGAAAAACAAGAAGATATCATATATAGGCTCGCTCAAGCTTAGAAAATTGATGGAACTTATGTTGAAAAACTTAAGCCAATCATAATTGAAGATAAAATAGATAGCCCTAAACTAGAAGCTAAAGTGACTACCAATAAGATAGAAGAAACCATTAAGGTAGATCACTTAGAAAAAGAATAAAAAAGTCTGGTTGAAACTATTCCTAATAACAAAGATCATTTAAATTAGGTAGAAGAACAGCAAAGCTCTATCAATACTACCTATAATGAAATAGGAATACAAATTGAGGAGTTAGAAGATCTATCAGAATACTCTGATGAAGATTTGCAAACTAAGGAGCTAGAAGATTTATCAGAATACTCTGATGAAGATTCGATTAAGAAATTGCCCTAGAAAGAACAAGATGAAATATCACAAAATATTGAGGCATCTTCCTTAGACTCCACAAACATTGAGGCAACCTCCTTAGATTCCACAAAGGCTATCATTCTTGAGGTTCTTCCTATAGTAAACTCCCATTAGCAGATTATTCTTATAACTAACCCTAATAAGCTAGCCTTTGATGATGAACTAAGTCCATACTCTTCAGAAGAATATCAGGATAAAAATCTAAAACTCTTTAAGCCATTATATGAACCATCCTATTCTGAAGAACCTATAGACTAGCTTAATAATAAAATAAATCCTTTTAAGCTTAAGGATAAAATAAACCATTTGTCCGAAGAGCTTTCTGATGAATCTGAGTCCTATGGAGAACCTCCACTCTCCAAGGATGAAGAAGGATTTTCATCAGAAAAATCTGACAAAAAAATATTGATAAAATATGAAGATTCTGATGAATTAGTTATCTATATCCTAGAAAAAACTGAGCATATATATGAGGTTAACAAGATCTCTAAACCTTTAATGATAGCTTTTAGGATTAAAACCAATTATCCTAGAGCAATCTATGTGGATTTGCAGTTTGATGAAACACCTGATTCTACAACCGCTGTCCAATTCGATGATAAAAACCTAGTTGATTGGAGTATTAATGGACTTTCAGAATTTCAGATTATAGCTATATACTTTAATGTCTGTAAAGTCCAAAGTTATTTTGAGAAACAGACTATCATGATGAATACTTTAGGTTTCTCTGAAAAAATTCTACTAGTAGGATCTGAACTCTATTATGATCTGAAAGTTAGAGATCACTTGAAGAAATAGAGATTACTTAGGAAGAAAAAACTTGGTGATTTTTGTCAATAGTTTGAATTTCTACTAGATAAATCTTATCAGAAGAGACAAAAACTATCTAAAAAAGATAAGAAAAAATATTTTGGAAGAAAATCTCAGAAGATTCCAAAACCAAGAATGAAATCTGAACGATCTAATCCTAAGCCTAACAAGGGCAAAAGGAATTCTAAAAGATTAACCAAATCTGAGCCTCCCATTTGTTACTATGGTAATAAAATGGGACATTTTGCAAGCAAATATTATTTTAAGGAATATTAAAAAGATATATAAAGAAAATAGCTTGGAAAAGATCAGAGAAAAACTCAATGATCTTGTTTGCAGTCTAAACAATGACTCAGAGAAAGAATTAGATGATACTGATGAATATTGTTCGTGCTGTGATTATGATCATACTAATTCAAGTTCGGATGAAATTCTTGTGTTATCTAATGAAGAAAAATTTATTTTGCATATGATTGATTCTCTAAGCCCAGAGGAAAAAGCTATCCAAATCCCAAAGTTCTTTGCCCTAATTAGAGGATAAAAGATCAAACCAACTCTTCAAAAACCTGAAGAATTCTATAATTTCATAGGATTGAAAAACCCTAATGATTGAAAACACTTTGAGTAATTTTATAGGATCTATGAAAAAATATATTAAATGAAAATGGTTCTGTGAAATTCTATTCAAATTTAAAGGAGAATATAAGTTCAAATACATTGCTCTTATAGACTCCGATGCTGATGTAAATTGTATCAGAGAAGACCTAGTCCCATCTAGATACATTGAAAAATCGACACATAATATTCAAACTGCTAATGGAGAAAATATTAGGGCAAACCATAAAATCTCTGAGGTTCATGTTTGTATGGGACAAACATATATTTTAACCTCATTTCTAACAGTTAAGAATCTAAAACAAGGAGTTATATTAGGAAACCCCTTTTTAACTCTGATTAGACCTTTTACTGTCTCTCAAGAAGGAATAACTATCCAAGTAAATGGTCAAAATATAACACTAAAATTTTGTTTTAAGCCTAAATATAACACTAAAATTCTGTTCTGAGGCTAAAGAATCCTTTCTCAATCAGTTAAAATAAGTTATTGAAAATAAAAGATATTCTATTAATGAAATATCTCTAAAATCTATAAATAATCCTAAGTTAAGAATAAACTTACCCAAGTCTAAAAGAAGAAGGAAAAATATAAGATATGCAGATAGTTATATGGCCTTAGAAGAATTACTACTATGGTTAAAATATATGACCCCATGTAGACGAAATATAATAAAAAACATTAAAGGGGCCTATTGCTACTCTATGTGGTGATGGATTTTAGGTTGTGAGATAACACAAATCTTTCTACCCTATATTCACTTTTCTATAACACATCTGAATTACAAAGAACATTGGAAGTGTCTTCAATTTTTTTTTACAATGATAATTAAAGACAGACTAGTTCTACCTGAAAAAGAAATAAAGCCACTTCAAGTAAATATTTTGGTAGAAACATATCAAATTCTTCCCATACACCAGGTTTTTATTGTAGCCAAGAATCTCTTAAATAAAGAACAATTTCAAATATTCTTGGAATATATTGGTCTTATTGCCAATCTTTATAAAGATATTGCTAAAAGGTATTCTTGACAAAATCTTTATATAACTTTAATTTTTAAACCTGGAAGATTCTAGTTAAAATATGAAAAGGTGTTATCACCAATCAATCTATTCAGTACACTAGATATAGGACTAAGGTCAAAAGTAATTCCACACTCTTATATCTTTAATAAAAATATTATGTTTTGAAAAAAATAAAAATATCCTTCCTTCTTCAATTCAAATCTTTCCTTAGAAAATTATTTCTTAATAAAAAAGACCTGGGAATCTCATGTGTTCAATCAGGTGGAAAATTTCTATCTAACTCTTAAAGCTCTGGCATATTATGAGTCACGAAAAGAAAATACTCTCAATCATTTAAAAGAAAAGATTCAAGCTTTTAAGAGACATCTATTAAATATTTTTTCTTATTGTCTCACTCTTTGTAGATTAATTGAAACATCTTTTATAGATGAACCTAGTTGCTCTAATCATAATAATGAAAATCTTACCTCAAAATCTTAAGGTCTATCTCCTTATGAGGTAAAAAAATCTTATAAAAATAGTATGCTATCTAAAAAACTAACTTATCTGTCGTTTGACACAAAATCAACTCAGAAGACTACTCAAAAGATGAACAAGACTTAAAATGAAGAGCTACCAAGAGCAAGTCTTGATAAAGGTAAAACTCCACTAAACTCAAGGAGCTCTCAGGAACAAATTTCTCCTCTCTTCTTTAATCTTGGACTTTCTTTTAAAAGCTATGCATTAATCAATAAGATATGGCAATCCCATGTTTTAAATCAAAAGAAGGAATTCAGGAAAGCTATGACTATATTGATAGATTATATGTCTAAGGAACAAAATACTTTAGAAACAATTAAAGAAAAGGTTAAATCAGTTGGGGAAAAATCAATGCAATTTATTCCAGAACTAATTTCTCTCTATGAACTCTATGGGCTAATAGAAATGCCAACAATGGTCAAGTTTAAAAGACTTGACTGCTAGAAAAAGTTTCAAGAAGTTCTAACCCTTGATCTACAAGATATTATTCTGAATAAGGTGACTCGATCGTGCGAAGTCAGGCAATTACTCAAAGAACTCCACAACTACATTATAATCGAATGGTGTTGTTGGCCAAAACTCTCAATTCCCATTATCAATGGATATGAAAATGAATCATAGCAAAGAGCTCTTTACAAGGGATTGGTCAGACTAGCAACAGTCGACTGTATTCTCTCCATTGATATGTTTCCAGATATACTCTCTACTATTCTACAATATTTCAGAAGATATTGGAGACATTTGGAGATAAGAATTTACAGTGGAATTGTAGAAAAGAAAATAGGGGCTGTAACCAATCCTTTTCAGATTTATGACATCACTATCTATCTGCCTCAAGAAGATCACCATATTTTCCAAAATCAAGTGAAGCCTGAAGATGTTGACTCTATAATAGAAAAATTTGACTTGGAAGAATATATGACTACTAGTTATTTTGATGTTTGGTGAATGGCTAATGTATTAAGAGAACAAAAATGTTGGACAGATGGAAGAATATGGGCCACAACCAGCCTACCTATAACTTTTTCTAAAAGAAAAAAAGGAACCTGGGATATCCTACTAAATCCAGAAAGTTATCTTGAAAGGATAAAATATGAACTACTATACCCCTAGGGAAGCATCTATGGTGGAAGTGTCCTGCATCATGGAACAAGTTCTTTGAATCGTGAAAATATTTTGGAATACTCAAACACTGAAAACCATCAATATAAAGAAAAGCCTGAATTCTCTCATCTCTTTGAAGAAAATCCAAATTCCCATGAATCCAACAATTTGGATTTAGAAGGAGGAGACAAATAAAAAAAAAAGAGAGAGAAAAAGGAATAAGAAAAAGAAAAATATTTTATGACTAACCTTCTACCAAATCAATGGTAGAAAACTTTTCTTTGCACGTAAAATTTACTCTTAAAAAAGGAGTAAATAATCAAAACTTCTGAAGACCCATCAAATCAAGCTAAAATGGCGAAGATTTTATCAAATGCTAAACCAGCATAATGTGCTATAAAGCAAAAGATGTCTCTGCCAGAAGCACAAGAAGACAAATGACTTCAACCAAAAAGATTCTCTATAGTTGCATGATGGGACGTCTATAGTAAAGATTCTAGAAAAAGTAGATTGACATCTACAAGGAGCCAAATCCAAAATAGGACTTCGGACTCTAGCCATTTGAAATCCAAGGACTCCAAAGCATTTGAAATCCATGGACTTCAGCTCATTTGAAATCCACGGACTCTAGACCAAATGAAGTCTGCCCCTCCTCATCTATAAAAGGAGAGGCTGAGCACCAAAGCAAGGCATCAGCTAATGGTCTATGAGTGAAATACACCTATCGGTTGATTGTGAGCGACTCTCCACCTATCCTAAGAGATCCTTAGGAGAGTTTAGCCGAGGGAGAGAATAGATTTCTAATCTATTCCTCCTCTCTCACCTATCTTTTCTTTCTTTATCTTTTCTTTTCATCTTCTTCTTCACTTCATCCCTCCATTATTCCATCTTCTTCACCTAATCCTTCATCTTCTGCACCTAATCCACCTTCGTAATCTAATCCATCTTCCATCTGACATTTTCTTTCCATCTTACCTACCATTTCATCCTTTATTTAATCCCTTACCTACCATACATCTCTCATGTTCTCCTTCTTTCTCCATTCCATTTCTTCTCTTCTTCTGCTATGCCACTTCTCCATTTCATCCTCCATCTCTACTACCACCCTGTACATAGGTGTGAGAGTGTGCTGAGTGTTAGTGTGCTTATTTACCAATGTGCTAGTTTGTACCAGTTTATTGGCTAGTGTTTATATTTCTTCATCAAGCTTTTGTATTTATCAGTGAGCAAGTGTGCTATAATATAATTCAATCTCTTGTAAGAGACTACTATGTAAGTGTGCTACTTTTAGTTATATGAATCAATTTTCTTTTATGATCTTTTCATTCTGCACTTTTAGTTTGCTTATCATCCTTGCATTCTGCATTTCAAGAATCCAAAACCACGATTCTATCGATCTGAAATACGGATCAGCATCCAGTACTGTGAAAAACTATCAACTAAGATAAATAGCCGAAGTTGGTACTGTAGCAGCATTTTAGCTATACTGTAACTATACTGTAGCAGTTACTGTTGCACGAAAGAAAAACCCTCCAATCATGAATAACTGTAGCTCTACTGTAGTAGTTACTATTCCATGGAAGGGAACCCATCCGATCGTGAAGGGGTTATCTTGAAACACAGGTTAACTCTCTTTTAATGCTTTCTTTACTGCTTTCCTTAACCTTAGTTATTACTAACCTTATGCTTTCTCTTTGTTCACTAACCTAGTTTACTTTGCTTAGTTTATCTTTTATGAGTTGTTTAGTTTATTCTCTAGTTAGTTTTAGTAGTCTAGTTTATTTTCCATTAGTTTATGTTTTTAGCTTATGTTTATCTTAGTTATAAGTTTAGTATAGTTTACTCTTCGTTGTGTGTTTACTTTTCATTGTTTCTATGTTTACATTTAGTTTAGTCTTGTTATGAGTTTGCTTATATATTTACTTTATTTAATAAAAAATATAAAAAATATAAAAAATTAAAAAATTTAGATATTATCCTGAGTCATCTTGGGCGTGAGCTATCAGGTATATGGATTAGCGGGCGTAAACATATATCTGTAGTTCTCTGGATGAGATCGATATCTAAGCGGGTAAGATACTGACCCTATCCCTGGTTGATATTAAAGTTTTATTCATCAGCAAAGCCTTGGTATCGGTCTCCCAGTAAGAGGTGATATCTAGCTTAGTTCTGGGGTTGAAGTGATATCTAGCTTAGGTCT
Source organism: Cocos nucifera (assembly GCA_006176705.1). Classification (NCBI taxonomy): domain Eukaryota; kingdom Viridiplantae; phylum Streptophyta; class Magnoliopsida; order Arecales; family Arecaceae; genus Cocos; species Cocos nucifera. The sequence continues at coordinate 47,458 of QRFJ01002301.1, forward strand.
GAGGCGCCGGTCATAACAATGCCCACTTCTACACCCATGTTAGCCGCAGAAGGTGTTTGAATGGTTTTCATCAAGCAGATCCTTTGGATTGGACTGGGTTTAAGACATGGCTAGTATCATCAAATCTTTAGACATGGTTAATATCATCAAATCTCTCACAAAGAACTCTACTAGGACTGAAAACATTTAGAACGTTTATTGTATCAGGACAATGTCTATAAAAAATATGACTTTTAGAAATAATAAAATGATGAGTTTTAAAGAAATAGAAGATAGTCCTTATATGTATGAAATAATAGGTAAATTAGGTTTAAGTTATGATTTCTTAGATAATTTAAAAATAAAAATTGAAAAATTTGCTCATAATCTAGATAGACCTCTAGAACCTGATGTAAAGGTTGCTGAATTCCAGATATATAAAGAACTTCTACACAAAGAGTTTGTGTCTATACAAAACGATGAGAAAAGAGAATTGTTCTTTAAAACCTATGATAAAGATGATAGACATTTTATTAGGAAAATCTGGATTAGCCATATGATAGCTGAAGAAAGATATATTTTCTCCTTTGATTGGTTTAAAAAAAATATTATTATAAAGGTCTTGAGAAAGCAGACCCTGAAATACAAGAAGATATCATATATAGGCTTGCTCAAGCTTGGAAAATTGATGGAACTTATGCTGTAAAACTTAAGCCAATCATAATTCAAGATAAAATAGACAACCCTAAACTAGAAGCTAAAGTGACTACTGATAAGGTAGAAGAAATCATTAAGGTAGATTACTTAGAAAAAGAACAAAAAAGCCCTATTGAAACTATTCCTAATAACAAAGATCATTTAAATCAGGTAGAAGAACAACAAAGCTCTGTCAATACTACCTATAATGAAATAGGAATACAAACTGAGTTAGAAGATCTATCAGAATACTTTGATGAAGATTTACAAACTAAGGAGCTTGAAGATTTATCAAAATATTCTGCTAAAGTTTCGATTAAGGAATTGCCCCAAAAAGAACAAGATGAAACATCACAGAATGTTGAGGCATCCTCCTTAGATTTAACAAAGGTTCTCATTCTTGAGATTCTTCCTATAGTAAACTCCCATGAGGAGATTATTCTTATAACTAACCCTCATAAGCTGGCCTCTAATGATGAACTAAGTCCATACTCTTCAGAAGAATATCAGGATAAAAATCTAAAACTCTTTAAGCCATTATATGAACCATCCTATTCTGAAGAACCTATAGACCAGCTTAATAATAAAATAAATCCTTTTAACCTCAATGATAAAATAAACCATTTGTCCGAATAGCTTTCTGATGAATCTGAGTCCTATGGAGAAACTCCACTCTCCAAGGTTGAAGAAGGATATTCATCAAAAAAATCTAATAAGGAAGTATCGATAAAATGTGAAGATTCTGATGAGTTAGTTATCTATATCCCAAAAAAAACTGAGCATATATATGAGGTTAACAAGATCTCTAAACCTTTAATGATAGCTTTTAGGATTAAAAACTATTATTCTAGAGCAATCTATGCAGATTTGTAGTTTGAGAAAACACCTGATTCTACAATCACTATCCAATTCAAGGGAAAAAGCCTAGTCGGTTGGAGTATTAATGGACTTTCAGAATTTTAGATTATAGCTATATACTTTAATGCCTGTAAAGTCCAAAGTTATTCTAAGAAATAGATTGTCATGATGAATACTTTAGGTTTCTCTGAAAAAATTTTGCTAGTATGATCTGAACTCTATTATGATTTAAAAATTGGAGATCACATGAAGAAATAGAGATTACTTGGGAAGAAAAAATTAGGTGATTTCTATCAATAGTTTGGATTTCTACTAGATAAATCTTATTAGAAGAGATGAAAACCATCTAAAGAAGATAAGAAGAAATATTTTGGAAGAAAATCTTAGAAGATTCCTAAACCAAGGATGAAATCTGAAAGATCTGATCCTAAGCCTAACAAGGGCAAAAGAAAATCCAAAAGATTAACCAAATCTGAGCCTCCCATTTGTTACTATGGCAATAAAAAGGGACATTTTGCAAGCAAATGTTATTCTAAGGATATTAAAAAGATATCTAAAGAAAACAACTTGGAAAAGATTAGAGAAAACCTCAATGATCTTGTTTGCAGTCTAAATAATGACTCAGAGGAAGAATTAGATGATACTAATGAATATTGTTCATGCTGCGATTATGATCATACTAATTCAAGTTCGGATGAAATTCTAGTATTATCTAATGAAGAAAAATTATTTTGGATATGATTGATTCTCTAAGCCCAGTGGAAAAAACTATCCAAATCCCAAAGTTCTTTGCCCTAATCAGACGACAAAAGATCAAACCAACTCTTCAAAAACCTGAAGAATTCTATAATCTTTATGAGGTATTTCAAAGACTTAGAGATACCAAGCAAAAAGGCAAAAAAGCCAATCTTGAGGATTTGCTTAGGGAACAAGCCCTAATTAAGTCTGATATTGTCTCTTTAAAATAAAGAGATAAATTCCTAGAAAATAGTTCTATTGAGATAGAACAAGGTCAAGATTTAGAACAAATCTTAGAACCTTTGGATCAATCAAAAGGAAAAACCCTAATGATTGAAAATACTTTGAATAATTTCATAGGATCTATGGAAAAATATATTAAACAAAAATGGTTCTATGAAATTCTATTCAAATTTAAAGGAGAATATAAATTCAAACACATTGCTCTTATAGACTCCGGTGCCGATGTAAATTATATCAGAGAAGACTTGGTCCCATCTAGGTACTTTGAAAAATCGACACATAAGATTCAAACCGCTAATGGAGGAAATCTTAGGGCAAACCATAAAATCCCTGAGGTTCAGATTTGTATGGGAAAAATCTATATTTTAACCTCATTTCTTATTGTTAAGAATCTAAAACAAGGAGTTATATTAGGAAATCCCTTTTTAACTCTCATAAGACCTTTTATTGTCTCTTACGAAGGAATAACTATCCAAGTAAATGGTCAAAATATAACACTAAAATTCTATTCTGAGCCTAAAGAATCCTTTCTCAAATAGCTATAACAAGCTATTGAAAATAAAAGATATTTTATTTATGTAATATCTCCAAAACCTATAAATAATCCTAAGTTAAGAATAAACTTACCCAAGTCTAAAAGAAGAAGGAAAAATATAAGATTTGCAGATAGTTATAAGGCCTTCGAAGAATTACTACTATAGTTAAAATATCTGACCCCATGTTGATAAAATATAATAAAAAACATTAAAGGGGCCTATGGCTACTCTAAGTGGTGCTGGATATTAGGTTGTGAGATAACACAAATCTTTCTACCCAATATTCACTTTTCTATAATATATATGAATTAAAGACAACATTGGAAGTATCTTCAATTTCTTTTTACAATGATAATTAAAGACAAATTAATTCTACCAGAAAAAAAAATAAAGCCACTTCAAGTAAATTTTTTGGTAGAAAGAGATCAAATTCTTCACATAAACCAGGTTTTTATTGTAGCCAAGAATCTCTTAAATAAAGAACAATTTTAAATATTCTTTGAATATATTAGTCTTATTGTCAATCTTTATAAAGATATTACTAAAAGATATTCTTGACAAAATCTTTATATAACTTTAATATTTAAACCTAGAAGATACTACCTAAAAGATGAAAAGGTGTTATCACCAATCAATCTATTCGGTACACTAGATATAGGACTAAGGTCAAAAGTGATTCCACTTTTTTATATCTTTAATAGAAATATTATATTCTGCAAAAATCAAAAATATCCTTCTTTCTTCAATTCAAATCTTTCCTTAGAAAATTATTTCTTAATAAAAAAGACCTAGGAATCTCATGTGTTCAATCAGGAGGAAATTTCTATCTAACTCTTAAAGCTCTGGCATTTTATGAGTCCCAAAAAGAAAATACTCTCAATCAATTAAAAGAAAAGAATCAAGCTTTTAAGAGACATCTATTAAATATTTCTTCTGATTGGCTCACTCTTTGTAGATTAATTGAAACATCTTTAGCAGATGAACCTAGTTGCTCTGATCAAAATAAAGAAAATCTTACCTCAGAATCTCAAGATCTATCTCCTTACAAGGTAAATAAACCTTATAAAAATATTATGCTATCTAAAAAGCTAACTTATCTATCTTTTGATAGGAAATCAACTCAGAAGACTACTCAAAAGATGGACAAGACTCAAAATGAAGAGCTACCAAGAGCAAGTCTTGATAAAGGTAAAACTCCACTAAACTCAGGGAGCTCTCAGGAACAAATTTCTCCTCTCTTCTTTAATCCTGGACTTTCTCTTAAAAGCTATGCATTAATCAATAAGATATGGCAATCCCATGTTTTGAATCAAAAGAAGGAATTCAGGAAAGCTATGACTATATTGATAGAATATATGTCTAAGGAACAAAATACTTTAGAAACAATTAAAGAAAAGGTTAAATCAGTTGGGGAAAAATCAATGCAATTTATTCCAGAACTAATTTCTCTCTATGAATACTGTGGGCTAATAGAAATGCCAACAATGGTCAAGTTTAAAAGACTTGACTGCTGGAAAAAGGTTCAAGAAGATCTAACCCCTGATCTGCAAGATATTATTCTGAATAAGGTGACTCAATGATGCGAAGTCAGGCAATTGCTCATAGAACTCCACAACTATATTATAATCAAATGATGCTATTGGCCAAAACTCTCAATTCCCATTATCAATGGATATGGAAATGAATCACAGAAAGAGCTCTTTACAAGGGATTGGTCAGACTAGCAACAGTCGACTGCATTCTCTCCATTGATATGTTTTCAGATGTGGTCTCTACTATTCTACAACATTTTAAAAGATATTGGAGATAAGAATTTACAGTGGAATTGAAGAAAAGAAAATAGGGGTTGTAACATATCCTTTTCAGATTTATGACATCACTATCTATCTGCCTCAAGAAGATCACCACATTTTCTGAAATCAAGTGAAGCCTGAAGAAGTTGACCTTATCTATTTACTTTACCTAATAAAAAATATAAGAAATATAAGAAATTAAAAAATTTAGACATTATCCTGAGTCATCTTGGGCGTGAGCTATCAAGTATATGGATTAGCGGTTAGAAAGACTTAGAAGAAGTTCCATCCAGCTACAAGTTCTTACATCTAGGGTTTGTCCAAGTAGCTATAAAACCTTTAACTAGAAAAGAACTTGATACCTCTATTCTTGGTTGCCTAAGAGATTGCTGAAACTTAAGATTCACAGACTCACTTTTAGGGCTTATTGAGGCTAGTCTGAGGGATGGACTAGTATTCTTTAATGTTGGACCTGATTTCTCTGTATCATTAATAGATCCAAATATTTTAGACACCCTCACTCTTAATTTACAAACTTCTGGCTTTGAAATGAAACCAGGGTCAAAAATTGTTGTTGTTACTACTAGGATCTATTATAAGGCTATGACCACTATGAGTCCAGGGGATAAGATTATATTTGCCAAAGGGATTACTACTCTATTCATAGCAAACTGAAAGAACAACTTTCTAACCCCTAAGACCTTAAAGTGGGATGAAGTTGTTTTACTTGAAAAAATGGATTCTAGAACAAGCTGTTGAGCCCAAGAATTCGATAAAAACTCAGGCAGAAAAAATAATTGAATTACCAGAAGGAAATGTAGAGATATTCTTCTCGAGCAGTAGAAGAATTACATTAGATAGAAGATTCTCTACTTCAGACATCCCAACTTCACTCCAAGAATCTTCTAAAGTCTCTAATGTGGCCTATGCAACATATGAACCTTCTAGCTCTAATCTAGATTTGAATGTCATAGAACTCATTAAGCTCCAACTTGATAGAAGAATTATGTGGAAAGATTTCTTTGTATTTAAAAACCAAGATAGAAGGGAATGGTTCCTTGAGACTTATAAACCAGATCAAAGAGACTTTATTATGGGTGTTTGGAAGAAACAAATGAGTGCCGAAGAAAGAACAATCCCTTTCTTCGAATGGTATGATAATCATTATATCAAAGGCCTTGAAGATGTTAGACTTGAACTTCAAGTTGCTGCACTAAAAATAATTTCTAAAAACTAGAAAACTCTTAGGGCTAGAGGTTCAATCTGTACATCCTCCTTTTGAACCTATTATGGTAGATAAAGGAATACAGGCTGCTCCTTTGAAAACAATTGACCAAGTCCATGAAATTCCTAGAGTAGAACATTTAGGACAACTTGCAGAGCAACAAAACTATACAAATATTGCCCTTAATACCATCGAAAAGCAGACTGAAAGAATTGAAAATCTCCTCTTAAAACAAAAAGAAGAAATTAAAGAGGAATCTAAAAGGGTAATTAAGAGAATGCCCCAAGTTAAGCAAGTTAAACACCATAAAATAATGAGGCATCCTCCTCTAATTCCATTAAATCTGCTCCCCCTATGTTCAATTCTCATGAGCTGGACTCTAGCGTAAAGCTAGGACCATCCTTTACTGAAGAATTCATGAACCAGCTTTCTAATAAGATGTCTACCCTTAAACTCGAGGATTCTATTAATCATCTATCTCATGAGCAAATGACCTCTCTAAAGCTCAAGGATACAATAAACCATTTGTCTAAAGAGGTTTCTGATGAATCTGAGTCCTATGGAGAACCACCATTCTCCAAAGATGCTGAAGGCTATTCATCAGAAAAATCTGATAAGGAATTAGTACAAAAATCTGAAGATTCTGGTGAATTAGTTAATAATATGCCAAAAAAAATTGAGGATATTTTTGGGGTTAAAAAGATCTCTAAACCATTACTTCTAGCCTCTAGGATTAAAAACTTTTATCCAAGACCAACCTATGCAGATTTGCAGTTTAAGGAAACACCTGATACTATAACTGCTATTCAATTCGATGGTAGAAGTCTAGTCAAATAGAATGTTGATGGACTTTTAGAATATCAAATTATTGTCATGCGTCACCAAATGATGATGTACTCTAATGCCTATAAAGTTCATGAAAATTCTGAGAAGAAGATTGTTATGATGATTACTTCAGGCTTCTAAGGACAATTGAGAGGATGGTGGGATAATTACCTTAATGATTATGAAAAACAAGAATTCTTAATTCTGTTAAAAGAGATCCTGAAGGTAATTTCTATCCTAATCATCCTTCTGATGCTTTGATGCCCCTAGTCTTAAATATCATTTATCACTTTATAGGTGATTATGCTAATATCTATGAAAAGGTTATGGAACAACTGATAAATCTCAGATGTAAAACAATGGCTGATTTTAGATGGTATAAGGATACCTTCCTTTCTAAGCTGTACCAACTTCCAAACCCAAACTAGAAGTTTTGGAAAGAAAAGTATATTTCAGGATTACCATCCTTATTTGCTGAAAAGGTGAGAACCCATTTAAGGCAAGAAGGAGATGGTACTAAAAATTACAATCATTTAGATATGGGAAAAATATCCTAAAAAATCTAACTAGTAGGATCTGAACTTTGTAAATGCTTTCTTTGACTTTTAGAATGATATATTCCTAGGTCTTCATTTCCCAAAGATTCTACGTTGATGTCTTCTCTTCCTTTAGGAGATTCTCTGGTAGATGCTAAGGACATAGAGGGTCCTGGTTGATTTTGTTTTATCTTTTCTCCAGAACAATTAGACTTTCCATATATTTGTTGTAACATTGGTGAGGCCTTTTCCATTTCTCTAGTGAGGGCTTCATAATTTTCTCTAAGGACTTCATAGGTTTCTTGTAGACTCATTTTGGGATCTATCAAGAAATATGCTGGGTTCTTGTAGGAAATCGAAGCTTTCTCCAACTTATATCCTTGTAGAATAGGCTTTTCATCAAATATATTCCACTTTTTGACATAGATTTTTCTTATGAAGAATAGTGGAAATTGCTCAGTTTTTATCTCAAATTCCCATCTCAGTATCCATGGCAGACTAGTTTCATTGCAGAACCTCATAAGATTGAATTCTTCAATATTGGGATATCTCTTTAATGCTTCTTGCTTCATTTCATTGGAGAGCAGCTGAGGAGTATTTCCTAATTTTAGCCACCAATTTTGATAAAACCATATGGGTAAAGAGGGACTGCAATATCTAAACTTGATGAACCAAGAATGCTTGAATTTAGGATTTTGAATATAGAGAACGTTAATCCATGCATCCTGATAATCCCAATAGTTGAATTCTTCACTTCTTTGATTTTCTATTTTCATTGTCTTAGTGATATTAGGATTGCGCTGTGTGTCCCAATCTTTGAGCGAGTATACCTGCAAAATCAAAATTTTGGAGGAGTATTCTCCTTGTCCATGATAGTTATGCTGAATATTTATGCTTTTAGTTTCTAAGAGAATTTGTTCATAATAGGTCTGAGTTTTTATTCCTATTTTAGGAATATGAAATTCTCCTTTTGGGAAATATTTTGATAGTTCTTTGCATTCAGAGTTTAGGTCATGTATCTCTAAGGGAAAGAGAATCTCTTCAGCTTTGTAAATATATGGGCAAATAGGTTCTTTGGAAGGAGTTGGAAACAAAGTCCAAAAGATTCTAGAATTTAAAGATTGGTAATTTTCTTCAGGTACTCGATCCTCCTGGAATCGGATCCCTCCATATGTTGACTCCCTGTTAAAGAAAGAAAGCGAAGTTAAATAATTTTCCAAAAAGATTAATTCATATATATGAATTTTGTCTTGATAGGTTATTTCTAAGGGATTTAAAAGAGTCTCTTTTGAACCTAAATGTAGACCTGGATGTCCTTGTAAAAGGGGAACATCTCTGTGAATTAAAGGACATTAACAAAGTATATCAAGATCATTCTATAAGCATTTATTAAGTGATATGCTGCAATGAAAGGAAGAAGGAATCTTCTATAAATATAAAAGATTTAGTTTTTCTATTTTTATTATTTTTTATTTTTATTCTAGGTTTCTTAATTCTAATCTTAGATAACTTATTCTTATCAACTTGTTTTAGTTGATTAAAAAATCATTCTTCTAGTTCAGAACAGAATTTAAGTGTTATATTTTGACCATTTACTTGGGTAGATATTCCTTTATGAGAAACAGTAAAAGGTCTAATCAGAGTTAAAAAGGGGTTTCCTAATATAACTCCTTGTTTTAGATTCTTAACCATTAGAAGTGAGGTTAAAATATGAGTTTTTCCTGTACAAACCTATACCTCAGGGATTTTATGGTTTACCCTAAGATTTCCTCCATTAGCGATTTGAATCTTATGTGTCAATTTTTCAAGGTATCTAGATGGGACTAAGTCTTCTCTGATATAATTTACATCAACACCAGAGTCTATAAGAGCAATGGGTTTGAACTTATATTCTCCTTTAAATTTGAATAGAATTTCATAGAACCATTTTTGTTTAATATATTTTTCCATAGATCCTATGAAATTATTCAAAGTGTTTTCAATCATAAGGGTTTTTCCTTTTGATTGACATAAAGGTTCTAAGATTTGTTCTAAATCTTGACCATGTTCTATCTCAATAGAACTATTTTCTAGGAATTGAACTCTTTGTTTTAAAGAGTCAATATCAGACTTAATTAAGGCTTGTTCCCTAAGTAAATCTTCAAGATTGGCTTTTTTGCCTTTCTGCTTGGTATCTCTAGTCTTTGAAATACCTCATCAAGATTATAGGATTCTTCAGATTTTTGAACAATTGGTTTAATCTTTTGTCCTCTGATTAGGACAACGAACTTTGGGATTTGGATTTCTTTTTCCTATGGGCTTAGAGAATCAATCATATCCAAAATAAATTACTCTTCATTAGATGACACTAGAATTTCGTCCAAACTTAAATTAGTATGATCATAATCATAGCACGAACAATATTCATCAGTATCATCTAATTCTTTCTCTGAGTCATTGTTTATACTGCAAACAAGATCATTGAGTTTTTCTCTAATCTCTTCCAAGCTGTTTTCCTCAGATATTTTTCGGATTCTTCTTTTTATATCCTTAGAATAACATTTGCTTGCATAATGTCCCTCTTTATTATATTTGAAATAAATGGGAGGCTCATATTTGGTTAATCTTTTAAAATTTCTTTTGCCCTTGTTAGGCTTAGGATTAGATCTTTCAGATTTCATCCTTGGTTTAGGAATCTTTTGATATTTTCTTCCAAAATATCTTTTCTTATCCTCTTTAGATGGTTTTCGTCTCTTCTGATAAGATTTATCTAGTAGAAATCTAAATTATTGATAGAAATCACCTAGTTCTTTATTCCCAAGTAATCTCTATTTCCTTTATTGCTCTCTAAGATAGGTGAGAGAGGATGAATAGATTAGAAATCTATTCTCTCCTTCAGCTAAACTCTCCTAAGGATCTCATAGGGTAGGTGGAGAGCTGCTCTCAAATAGTTGATTGAAGAAAAATCCTGATTTTTTGGTCCAGATTCGTTCAGATCTGATCAGATCAAGAGATATATTTCAAAATTTTTTTTCTTTGATCTGTATCAGATCTGAAATATTTTAGATCAGATTCTTATTATTTTAATAAATAAAATAAAATAAGGATAAATTAATCAAATTTAATTTACCTAATTTGGGTAATCCTATTACCCATTGATGATCCTGTTTGCAGCGGAAGGTTCTGGATCTAGCTACGCAAGCGCCTGGCCTCTATCGATATCCACTTGGGCTGGATCTAGAGATCCTCTTCTTTTCTATCACGTCTCCAAAAATTAGATCTGGATCTGATCTGGAGGATCTTCAAAACTCCTTTTGAAGATCAGCAGTCGTCCTTTGCAACAGTGCAGCCTTCTAGCTTTAACTCGCCTTTCTTTGATCTGGATCGCATCAACCAAGGTCCAAAACTCCTTTTGGACGTGGAGAGGAAGGGGAGAAGGTGGGTTTGGCATGTTGAGGAAGGAGGGGAGAGGCAGCCTTGGGGCATGGGGAATTATGATTCAATCTTAATTTGAGGTTGGGCGCAGGGTCTTATTTATAGACTAAGCTTGTGATCCAACTCCTCTTCTTCCCAACCAATCACAACCCTTTGTGAAATCAGATCTAAATCTGATTGGTTGGAATAGAGACCCCTGGATTCCTCCTTAGAGGGCGCCTAAGACCAGTCAAACTTGGATTCTTAGTAGAACTCTGATTGGAATCCAAAAGGGAGGTGGAGTCCTTGTCCAACAAGGACTCCTAGGCGCCTCCAACTTGGGCTCACGCCACCCAAGGGTGGCGTGCGCCCTCTTCCTTGCCAGGTTCTGGCAGGGGGACAGGCCCCCACCAGCTCTCCAATAGGTGCATGACATGTGGTCAAAAGTCAAAGTGTCAATGGTCAATGTTTGACCAGTCAAAGGTAGACTTTTGACCAAAGTCAAAGAACAAGAAATGGCAGGTGACCAAAAATGGCAGGTAATGTCTTACAAAATAAGACAACCTTTTCTGAACTTGGACAACCTCCAGTCAGACCATATGAAGGCCTCTGATTGAGCACAAACTCCTTTGGCTCAGACAGGACAACTTATTTATGATAGTAAAAGAAGAACGTTAGGTTCAATCGAGTGCTAGCACGATTTCCTTGAACCTAATTGAATCTCATTCAGATCAATTGAACTAGATCAGTTCAATTGATGATCACCAGATTCAAACCCTTGTTTGTGTGACCCAGTTAGGTTCAGTTCTATATGGTAATGGGATATGTCATGATCTCTATCATCGACATCATCGAAACTCCTTTCGATGGATCAGAACTCTTCTGATTCGAACAGCTAGAATGATCGATCATCTAAATCATTCTAATTGCTCCCAAAATCCACCAGTGACACCTAGCAGTATATGGTGGCAACCCATCAGAGCTGAATGCGAACCTCTTGGTGCAGCTACCTGTGTGATTAAGTTCTTCTATCTTGAGCCCCGATCAGATTAGGGTTAAGGTGAACTCGTCAAACCCTAGTCTCTGTCATATGATGTAATCATTCGATTCGAGTCCAATGTGAAAATCTAAATAGAAACTCTTTCTATTATTTCACTCTACCATGGCCATGGGCTTCTGGACTTGATTCTCATGATCATCATAGGGCTGCTCCTCTACCACCGAGGTAGATAGATTCCATCTTGATGCAATCCAGTTCCTACAATGAACATGCTATAGCCAACATACACCTCAGGGTTCCATATGGCTAGGAGACCGAGTAATGGTGTAGTCAAACTATAACACCCTCAAGGTGAACTGCCGATGCATCTCAGGTCAAAGAACCAGACACACTACTGCAGCATCGAGTCAGTCATTGACGAGAAGGTAGACTTCCTAATGACTACTCGAGGTGGTCACGCTCAGTGCCCTCGTTCTCTAACGAGTACCTGTACTCTCGCTCCGGTGTCTCCACACCGTAGACTCAAGACTCATCTACTAAAGAGAAGCGATTGTACACCAACCTTCCGGATCAATCACCATCCTCGTGATGATCCTATGGTCGGGAGCATTTTATGAGTTAATAATGATTATTCATGTCTTAAATTTTCAACTCTTGAAAATATGAATTATCATTACCATTAACTCAAAGGATGTATCACAGACACTAAATACACATATGTGATAGAAAATAACCCATTTTATTGATATTATAGTCAAAATTATAATTTTGCCCCTAGAAGTGTATTACAAGTGTCAGCCAATTCTGGCTTCTAGGGCACATATATCTAACAATCTCCCACTTGTCCTAAAGCCAATTGGCTACAAGTCTAAGTCCCATCTTCTCAAGGTGGGCTTCGATCTTCTGCTGGCCCAACGGCTTTGTAAGTGGGTCTGCCACATTATCTGTGGAGTTGACTCTCTTGACCTCAACGTAACCCTTTCTCAAGGTAATCGCGGATGAGATGGTATCGCCGCTCAATGTGCTTGGATTTCTGGTGAGACCTCGGCTCCTTAGCAAGGGCTATGGCGCCATTGTTGTCGCAGTAAAGAGGAATGGCATCTGATGGCATTACTCCAATTTCTGCAGCAAACTTCTTGTACCAGAATGCTTCCTTCGCAGCCTCTGATGCAGCTATATATTCTGCTTCCATGGTGGAATCTGCTATCACCGTTTGCTTGGAACTCTTCCAGCTGACAGCACCACCATTGCACACAAACAGACTTCCAGATGTCGACTTTCGATCATCTATATCAGACATGAAATCCGAGTCTGTGTATCCCTGGAACTTGGAGTTCTCCATTACCAAAGACCAACATCATATCCTTAGTTCTTCTCAAGTACTTAAGGATACATTTCACAGAAGTCCAGTGTTCTTCACCTGGATTTGACTGATATCTGCTTGTGACACTCACAGCATGGGCTATATCAGGTCGTGTACATAGCATGGCATACATGAGGCTCCCTATTGCAGAAGCATAAGGGATCTTGCTCATGCGTTCTATTTCCTCAGGTGTGCTAGGGCACATCTTCTTGGAAAGATGAATACCATGTCTGAAGGGTATTAATCCCCTCTTAGAGTTTTCCATACTAAACCTCTTTAGTACTTTCCTCTATGTACATCTTCTGTGAAAGTCCTAGCATCCTATTCGGTCTATCCCTATAGACCTTAATTCCTAGAATAAAGGATGCTTCACCTAGGTCTTTCATGGAGAATTCCTTGGACAACCACATCTTGACTGATGTCAACATGGGAATATCATTCCCAATAAGGAGGATGTCATCCACGTACAATACGAGGAAGACAACAGCGCTCCCACTGACCCTTTTGAAAACACATGGTTCCTCTTCATTTTTGATGAAACCAAACTTTTTGATCACATCATTGAAACGAGTGTTCCAGCTCCGAGATGCTTGCTTAAGTCCATATATGGACCTTTGCAGCTTGCAAACCTTGTGATCAGTATCACTGGATGTGAAACCTAGCGGCTGTTCCATATAGATATCTTCCTCAAGATATCCATTTAGGAATGCCGTTTTCACGTCCATTTGCCATATTTCATAATCGAAATAGGCTGCAACAGCAAGCAATGTGCGGATGGATTTTAGCATAGCTACCGGGGAAAAGGTATCCTGATAGTCAATGCCTTCACGTTGACTATAACCTTTTGCCACTAGTCTAGCCTTGAATGTCTCCACATTCCCATCTGCACCAATCTTTCTCTTGAAGATCCATTTACACCCAATAGGTACTATACCTTCTGGTGGATCTACCAAGGTCCAGACTTGGTTTGAGTGCATCGAGTCAATTTCTGACTTCATTGCCTCTAAGCCATTTCTCGGAGTCGATATCTGATATCGCCTCGTTGTAGGTTTTGGGATCATCACCATGAGCACCATTACCTATGAGGAACATTTCCTCTACATCCTCTGAAATAATACCTAAGTATCTTTCAGGGGGACGGGAAACTCTTTCCGATCTACGAGGTGGAGGAGGTAGTGTTCTTATTGGCTCAACCTGATTTGGTTCCACTTGGTCCTTAGCTCGTTCTGCTTGTGAGACTTTCTCATCAAGCTTAATCTGCTTTCCAATGCCACTATCTTGAATAAACTATTTTTCAAGAAATATGGCATGTCGACTCACAATCACATTGTGGTCTTCTGGAATGTAGAAATAGTATCCTAATGACTCTTTAGGATATCCTATGAATCGAGCTCTAAAGGACCTAAACTCTAACTTGTCCGCTTGTTGTCTTTTGACATGAGCCGGACAACCCCAAATTCTGAGATGACTCAGACTTGGTTTCTTACCGTGCCATATCTCATACGGTGTGGTAGGAACGGTTTTAGAGGGAACCCTATTCAGTAAATAGATTGAAGTTAACAATGAGTGTCCCCAAAGAAAATCAGGGAGGTCTGTGAAGCTCATCATGGATCGAACCATATCCAATAGAGTCCGATTTCTCCGTTCTGAAACCCCGTTGAGTTGAGGTGTTCCTGGTGGAGTCCATTGAGAGACTATGCCATTTTCCTTAAGATAGTCTAGGAATTCCCGGCTAAGGTATTCACCTCCTCGATCTGATCGAAGAACCTTAATGGGTTTTCCAGTTTGTTTTTCTACTTCATGTCTGAATTCTTTGAACTTTTCAAAAGCTTCAGACTTTGTGTCTCATAAGATACACATACCCATACCTAGACAGATCATCGGTAAAGGTAATGAAGTAGACAAAATTGCCTCTAGCCGGCACATCAAATGGGCCGCACACATCAGTATGTACTAGGGCAAGGAGATCTGTGGCCCTCTCCCCATGTCCAACAAAAGGGAGTTTAGTCATTTTGCCTTGAAGACAAGATTCACAAGTTGGATATGACTCAAAGTCAATGGACTCAATAGCCCATTTTTCTCCAATTTGTTGATCCTATCTTCTGCTATATGACCTAATCTCAGGTGCCATAGATATCTGTCGTTTGGACTATCCCTAGGTCGTTTGGCATTCACGTTTTGCTCGATAGTTAGAACAGGTACATCAATATGTAGCTGATAAAGACCATTAATAAGGAAACCATTTGCAATTTTATTTCTTTCATAAAGAATGTTACAATGGTCCTTAAAGAAGGTGATCACATAACCTTCTTGTGCTAAGCATGAAACAGAAATCAAATTCCTGCTAGCTGCAGGCACATAATAACAGTCTTTCAAAACTAAGTCTAAACCAGATGGTAATCGCAAGAGGGTATGTTCCCACGGCTACTGCAGCAACTCTTGCTCCATTACCGATGCGTAGGATCATGTCTCCATCCCTCAGCCTCCTGCTATCCTCAAGACCCTGCATAGAAGTGCACAGATGAGCACTAGAACCAGAGTCAAGCACCCAACTGGATGCAGAAGAAATCCGTAAGGTTAGACTCAATAACGAGCATACCTCCAGAAGGACCTTCCTTCTTGTTCTTCAGGGTGGCCAGGTAAGTAGGGCAGTTCCGCTTCCAATGGCCGTCGCTGTTGCAATGGAAACACTTTCCTTTGCCATCGGCCTTTTTCTTCGATTCTGCCTTCTTCTTCTTTGATCCTTCCACCTTTTGCTTTTTCACAGACTTCTTTTTCTTTCCATAAGACTTTCTTTTGGAAGAAGTCCGTTCCATAGCAAGAACTGAGCCTTTAGAACCTTTCATAGAAAGCTCAGCGGTAACCAGCATATTCATTAATTCGGCCAAGGAATTTTGAAGTTTATGCATGTGGTAATTCATGATGAATTGCCCATATGCATCAGTCAAGGATTGCAGAATAATATCGTTCTGCAGGTCCAAGTCCAACTTCACACCGAGCTTCTCAAGCTCTTCCATGTCCTTGATCATTGTCAGACAGTGATCTTGGACTGACTGCCCATCACGCATCTTAGCCTTAAAAAGTCATTTCGTGACTTGATATTTGGCTGCGCGACTCTGTTCACCAAACATCTCCTGCAGGTGAGCCAACATTTGGCGAGCAGTCCCGATATCTTCATGTTGGCACTGGAGCTCATCAGACATCGAGCCCAACATGTAATATCTGGCCTTATTATCTTCGTCAATCCATTTTTCCAGAGACGCTCTCTGTTCAATGGATGGACGGGCTGGTAAGGTGGGAGGGTCCTGGTCCAAAACATGTGTTAACTTCTCTGAACCCAAAACAATTTTGTAGTTCCTGAGCCAATCTTTATAATTGGGTCCAGTCAGTCTATGTGTGTCTAGGATACGTGCCAGTGGGTTGGACGCAGACATTTTCCTGTAGAGAGTCAAAGATTCTAGTTAGATACTGTAATTTTGACTTGACCAATTTGTTTAGGGATTTTATTTTTAAACAAATTAGCTCCCACTATTTTCTCGGATCCCTACACTCCCTCTGTAGAGATGCGAAAATCTCCATGATTGATGATTTCTAGTGGGTGGTGCGGTCTCACCAACTGACTCATCACCTCACCTAACAGTTATTGGTGATGGGTTAGCCAATGAGTGAACAACTCTTGTTCAATGATTCTCTAATCATGGTGCACCCAAACTTGGTCTCTAATTCATGAATCTCACCGTATCCGAAATATTGATCCACTCCTTAGTTAAGTCAGACCCACCATTTGCATAGACTGGGTTCCTAATTGAGTCTCTCACCGTATCCGAAATATTGAGCCCAACTCATCCTCCAGCCCATAGCATCCAATGCCTAATAGACATGGTTGCATCTTCCCGGTGCAACTGAGCCACTGTATCCAGCCGAGAACAATCAACCCCGGGAAGGGCCCGCACGTCTACAATGGTGGAAGACCTCAGACTTAATCTTTTCTTAGGGAGAATTGATTCAGGTCTCATTAAACTAGACTTGGCTTAGTCATAACAATTATGACTAACCTAGTGGCATGGGTTAGCTCGGATTATTGACCACCTCAGATCAGAACTGTGTCAACAAATATGGCCAGGTAAGTGAGATCGGTGGAAGGAATATGCCATTAACTCGTACAAGAACGCATTCAGGTCGAGTAGCTTCCAATTAAAAACCAGTCGGTCGTCTGTGCCAAACTTACCTTAGACACCAAATTGTTGAGCAGAACCAATTGGGTTAGCCTACAATCCAGACTCTAACCTCTGAGCCTAATTAGGTCTTGCTTGATCGTGACTCGATCTTGACCCAGACTTAATCCTATTAGGCTGGTCAATTTAAGCATTTGTTGATCCCATCTAACCAACTCCTTATTTGGTGACCCAGTTAGATTCAGTTCTGTCTATGGTAATGGGATATGTCATGATCTCTATCATCGACATCACCTTGAAACTCCATTTCGATTGGATAGACTCTTCTGGATTCAGAACGCTAGAATGATCGATCATCTAAATTCATTCCTAATTATTCCAAAAATCCTCCGTGATCACTACAGGAATATGGTGAGCAACATCAGCTGGAATGTGTACCTCTTTGGTGCAGCTATCCGGTGTTGTTAAGTTTATTCTATCTTTGAGCTCCGATCTATTAGGGTTTAAGTAACATCAAACCCTAGTCTCTATCTCATATGATGTATCATTCGATTCATGGCCGATGGGAAACCTAAATAGAAACTGTTTCTATATTTCACTCTACCATGCCATTGGGACTTCTGGACGTGATTCTCATGATTATCATAGCTGCTCTCTACCACGAAGGGATAGATAAGATTCCATCTTGATGCCATCCAGTTCCTCATATGAAACATGCGTATAGCCGAACATAACACCTTAGGTTCCATATGGCTAGAACCGAGTAATGGTGTAGTCATTCAAACTATAACACCCTCAAGGTGAACTGCCCGGATGCACCTCAGGTCAAAAGAACCCAGACACATACTGCGCATTGAGTCAGTCATTGACGAGAAAGTAGACTCCCTAATGACTACTCGGAGGTGGTCACGCCTTCAGTGCCCTCGTCTCGAACGGTACTTGTGACTCTCACTCCAGTGTCTCACACCGATAGACTCAGACTCAGTCTACTTAAAGAAGAAGCAATTAGTACACCAAATCTTTCAGATCAATCACCCATCCTCATGATGATCCTATTGGTGCGGGAGCATTTTATGAGTTAACAATGTCATATCTATAAATTCAACTCTTGAAATATGAATTATCAGTTACCGATAACTCAAAAGGATGTATCACAGTACACTAAAACAATATAGTGATCAGAAAATAACCCCATTTTATTGATATTAAGTTAAAATTATAATTTTGCCCCTTTAGAAGTGTAAGTCGTCAAGCCAATCTGGGCTTCAAGGGTACATATATCTAACAATCTCCACTTGATCCTAAAGCCAATTGGGCTACAAGTCTAAGGCCCTTTCTCAGTGCGGCTTCGATGCTTCTTGCTGGCCAACGGCCTTGTAAATGTGGGTCTGCACATTATCTATGGAGTTGACTATTCTTGACCTCAACGAAACCTCGCGAGGTTAATCGTGGACTGAGTTGGTATCACCGCTCAATGATCTTTGATTTCTGGGTGAACCTCGCTCCTTAGCAAGGGCTATGGCGCCATTGTTTCGCAGGATAGAGGGAATGGCATTTTGATGGTATTACTGCGATTTCTATAGCAAACTTCTTATACTAGAATGCTTCCTTCGCAGCCTTGATGCGAGCGATATATTATGCTTCCAATGGTGGAATTTTTGCTATCACATTTGCTTGGGAACTCTTCCAGTTGACAGCACCCCATTGCACACAAAAGGACTCCTAAAGGTCGACTTTTTGATCATTATATGCGGACAGTGAAAATTCTGGTTCTGTGTTATCCCTGGACTTGGAGTTCTCGTTACAAAGACCAAACATCATTATCCTTAGTTCTTCTCAAGTACTTAGGATACCATTTCACAGAAGTCCAGTGTTCTTCACCTGGATTTGACTGATATCTGACTTGTTGGACAACTCACAGCATGGGCTTATATAGGTCGCTGTACATAGCATTGGCATTACATGAGGCTTCCTATTGCAGAGCCATAAGGGATCTTGCTGCAGGCGTTCTATTTCTCAGGTGTGCTGGGGCACATCTTCTTGGAAAGATGAAATACCATGTCTGAAGGGTATTAATCCCTCTTAAAGTTTTCCATACTAACCTCTTTAGTTACTTTCTCTATGTACATTTCTTTTGTGGAAGTCCCAGCATCTATTCGGTCATATCCCTTAGACCTTAATTCTAGAATAAAGGATGCTCGCCTAGGTCTTTCATGGAGGAGATTCTTGGACAACCATAATTTGACTTGTTGTCATCATGGAGAACATATTGACCAATAAGGAGGATGTCAATCTACGTACAATACGAGGAAGACAACAGTGCTCCACTGATCCTTTTGGAAAACACCGATGTTCCTCATCATTTTGATTGAACCAAAATTGTGATCACATCATTGAAATGAGTGTCCAGCTCCGAGATGCTTGCTTAAAGTCTATAATAAACCTTTACAGCTTGCAAACCTTGTGATCAAGTATCACTGGATGTGAAACCTAGCGGCTGTTCCAGTATAGATATCTTCCTCAGATATCCATTTAAGAATGCCTTTTTCAGCGTCCATTTGCCATATTTTCATAAATCGAATAGGCTGCAACAGAAGCAATATGCGGATGGATTCGCCATGGCCACTGAGAAAAGTTATCCTAATAGTCAATGCCTTCGCGTTGACTATAACCTTTTGCCGACATAGTCTAGCCATTGAAATTCTCCACATTTCCATCTACACATCTTTCGCGTTGAAGATCAGTTTACACCCAATAGGTACTATACCTTCTGGTGGATCTACCAAGTCCAGACTTGGTTTGAGTGCATCGAGTCAATTTTCTGACTGCTTCCTCTAGCCATTTCTGGAGTCGATATCTGACTATCGCCTCAGTTATTAGATTTTGGGATCATGCACCATGACACCATTACCGTATGAGGAACATTTTCTCTACTTCCTTTGAAATAATACTAAGTTATCTCTCAGGGGGATAGGAAACTCTTCGGAATCATACGAAGGTGGAGGAGGTAGTGTCTATTAGCTCAACCTGATTTGGTTCCAATTTGGTCTTTAGCTCGTGAGATTACTTATAGACTTTTCTCATCAAAGGCCTTTAATTTGCTTTCCGAATGCCGCTATCTTGAATAAGCTATTTTTTCGAAGAAAGACTGGCATGTCGACTCACAATCAGATTGTGGTCTTCTGGAATGTAAAAATTAGTATCCTAATGAGCTCTTTAGGGATATCGTATGAACGAGCTCTAAAGGATCTAAACTCTAACTGGATCCGCTTGTTATCTTTTGACTGAGCTGGGAAACCCCAAATTCTGAGATGACTCAGACTTGGTTTTCTTTTACCATGCCATATCTCATTTACGTTTGGTGGGTAGGAACGGTTTTAAGAGGAATCCTATTTCAGTAGAATAGATGAAAGTTAACATGAGTCATCCAAAGGAAATCAGGGAGGTCTGTGAAAGCTCATCAGTGGATAAACCATAGTGCAATAGGTCCGATTTCTCCATTCTGAAGATCCTTTGAGTTGAGGTGTTCCTGGTGGAGTCACGGGAAGACTATGACTATTTTCCTTTAGTAGTCTAGGAATTTTCGGCTAAGAGTATTCACGCTCCTCGATCTCGATCGAGAACCTTAATGAGTTTTCAGTTTGTTTTTCTACTTATGTCTGAATTTCTTTGAAACTTTGCAAAAGCTTCAGACTTTGTATCTGCATAGATACACATAACCAAATACCTAGAATAGCATCATTGGTAAAGGTATGACCAAAAATGGTAGGTAATGTCTTACAAAATAAGACAACCTTTTCTGACTTGACAAACTCCAGTCAGACCATATGAAGGCCTTGATTGAGCACAAACTCCTTTGGCTCAGATAGGACAACTTATTTTGATAGTAAAAGAAGAACGTTTAGGTTCAATCGAGTGCTAGCACGATTTCCTTGAACCTAATTGAATCTCATTCAGATCAATTGAACTGGACCAGTTCAATTGATGATCACCAGATTCAAACCCTTGTTTGTGTGATCTTAGTTAGGTTGTTCTGTATGGTAATGGATATTCATGATCTCTATCATCGACATCACGAAACTCCTTTCGATGGATCAGAACTCTTCTGATTCGAACAGCTAGAATGATCGATCATCTAAATCATTCTAATTATTCCCAAAATCCATCCGTGATACCTAGCAGTATATGGTGGCAACCCATCAGAACTGAATGTGAACCTCTTGGTGCAGCTATCTGTGTGATTAAGTTCTTCTATCTTGAGCTCCGATCATATTAGGGTTAAGATAAACCCTAGTCTCTATCATATGATGTAATCATTCGATTCGAGTCCGATGTGAAAATCTAAATAGAAACTCTTTCTATTATTTCACTCTACGATGGCCATGGACTTCTGGACTTGATTCTCATGATTATCAACTCTTGAAAATATGAATTATCATTACCATTAACTCAAAGGATGTATCACAGACACTAAATACACATATGTGATAGAAAATAACCCATTTTATTGATATTAGTCAAAATTATAATTTTACCCCTAGAAGTGTAAGTGTCATCCAATTCTGGCTTCTAGGGCACATATATCTAACATTGATAGGTGTGTTTCACCCATAAAGGAGGTCTGAGGTGTCGGTCATAACAACGCCCACTTCTACACCCGTGTTAGCCGCAGAAGGCATTTGAAGGGTTTTCATCGGGCGGATCCTTTAGATTGAACTGGGTTTAAGATATGGCTAGTATCATCAAATCTCTAGATATAGTATCATCTAATCTCTCACAAAGAACTCTACTAGGACTGAAAACATTTAGGATGTTTATTGTATCAGGACAATGTCTATAAAAAATGTCTTTTAGAAAAAATAAAATGATGAGTTTTAAAGAAAGAGAAGATAGTCCTTATATGTATGAAATAATAGGTAAATTAGATTTAAGTTATGACTTCTTAGGTAATCTAAAAATAAAAATTGAAAAAATTTGCTCATAATCTGGATAGACCTCTAAAACCTGATGTAAAGGTTGTTGAATTCCAGATAGATAAAGAACTTCTATGCAAAGACTTTGAGTCCATACAAAATGAGGAGAAAAGAGAATTGTTCTTTAAAACCTATGATAAAGATGATAGACATTTTATTAGGGAAATCTGGATTAGTCATATGACAGCTGAAGAAAGACATATTTTCTTCTTTGATTGGTTTAAAAAATATTATTATTAGGGATAAACCCCGCTCTTGCTGAAGTCTAGCTCGATGCTCAGCCTAATGCAACCGGTAGCCATGGTGGAGCTTTAGCGGATGAGTTTTAGCCGAACTCTTTCAGCCAGTCGAACTCCTTTAGCCTGCCTAGTCCCTGTCGAACTCCTTCAGCCTGCCTAGCCACTGTCAAACTCCTTCAACTGATCGAACTTCGCAGAACTCCTTCAGTCGGCTTGGTCTTTATCGAACTTCTTCAGCCTACCAAGCTCCTCAGTGGCCGAGCTTCAGTCGGACTCCCACGAGAGCCAAACTTCCTCCGCGCCCCTCCAGCTGGATGCCTATGGGAGCCAAACTCCTTCCGAGCTTTCCCTTCGACCGAACTCTTTCCTAACTTCTCCCCCAGTCGAATTCTTCCAACGGACTGCTTTCGGATAATCCCACCAGACGTATCCCCTTCAGGAGTCTGAACTCCTTTGGAATCGATATATGTCGAAGTCTACCAACCAACGCCCACTTTCTCAGAGCTACAGTCATTAAATCTCGATGAATGATCGCCATCAATCCGCTGCAGGCGATAGTGATCCATTGCCAGGTGGCGATGGCTGTCACCATCAATCTATGGCAGGCGGCACTGCAGACGATGCCTTCCTCCATGACTGACCCCATTAGACCTCGAGCGGCCTGCTATCAGGTAGCTACAGCTATCACCATCAAGCTTCGCCTATAAAAAGGGACCCTCCAGATATGCTAACTCTAAGCTCTAAGCTCTCCTTTCCTCCTATAAACTCTGCCGAACTCATTCTAGAGCACTTCATTTCTGTTGGCCAAAAGAGCTGATTTGATCGTCGGAGGGTCCTACCGGAGCCACCTCCACCAACTCTGGATGGAACTTTATTTTGTAGGTCATCGATGGTGATCTCGTCCTCCTCCACTCCAACTAGATCCGGTGATAACTAGATTCTGCACCAACAAAATTGATGCTAGAAGGAGGGTGCCTCTATTCCTAAGGTGTTCTTGAGGCCCCCTTGTTCTTAAAGGAGTGCTCAACGACGATCTCTCTCTAGAGATCTTCCTCCTTCCTCTTCAAAGTTCTTTCCTAAGAGAGCTTTGACCTGACGATCGACGGCCTCCATAGTCCGACCCCATCCAGATCCATCTGCTCCTGCTTCAGCCCCGACAACTCAGGTTCCACCTGTACCCATGGTAGATGCAGAGCAGTTCAACCTGCTTGTTCAATAGGTCTGTGGCCTCATGGAGGCAATGCAGGCCATGCAGCAGCCTCCGACGGTGACTCCACCAAGAAATCCACCATCGAGATGTTAGAAACCGACCCCAAGAAAGAGTACCTGAGCTAACGTACCCGTCGCCCCTGAGAAGGGAAAATAGAGAGTCAAGGATCTGTGTTCGGATCATGATTCTCCTCTGGGGGAGACATTTTTCATTTATAGTCGGAAGCCCCCCAAGATTTGCAACTGAGACGACGCCCTCAATCATAGACTATGGGAGATGGACCGGCAGATTGAAGAGCTCGATCACATCACCCTAGCTCATCTTGCCGACGTCCGCATCGATCCTCCTTTCTCCCCCCGAATTATGCAAGAGCCTATCCTGCCGAACTTTGAGCTCTCTCAATTCGAAAGCTACGATGGAACCTTTGATCCAGTTGATCATCTAGAGGCCTTCCGAACCATGATGCTACTCCATGGTGCTTCAGACACCATACTGTGCCAATCCTTTCCATCTATCTTAAAGGGAGCAGCAAGAAACTGATATTCGATGTTAAAGTTGGGTACGATCTTCTCTTTTGATCAAATGAGCCATTAGTTTGTGGCTCACTTTATCAGTAGTCGACGTCCGCACCGAGGTTTCGATTTTTTGATAAATATCAAGCAAAAGTAAGGAGAATCCATCCGGACTTATGTCATCCAATTTAACGCCATGACATTGAAGGTCCGAGACCTGGATCAATTGGTCGCCATGGCCGCTCTCAAGGGCGGCCTTCAGAAGAATGACTTATTGTTCTCCTTAGAGAAGAAGTATCCTAGAGACTTCGCTGATCTGCTGGCTCGGGCCGAAGGTTATGCCTGGGCTGAAGAGGCCTTCAGGGCAAGGATGATGAAAGGAAGCTGAGTGAAGCTTAGCTGCATTCCTAAACTCCTTTTGGGTGCAAACGAGCCCAAACTCCATCTCGGGTCCAAGAGCGTGAAAGCTCCGATGGAAGGGCACGAAGAAGTCCTCCCCCTAGGAGCTAGAACCACCAATGAGAGACGAACGATAAGGAGATCGGCCACTTCCCAGTGTCAAAGCCAAGAGAAGCTTGCTCTAAATTGAGAAGGCCAACATGAGATAGAGGACTTACCGCCCAAGGAAACTTGGAGGAATAATGCCCCCACGACCCTGAAGCATAGAAAATCCGGGCATGTGCTGCCAGTAACTTTTCTTCGGTAAAATTCTTTCATTTCAATAATATTATTTCTAGGTGCAAAAACTATGTGATGATAGGAAAGAAGCAGTCAATAATTACCATGTTAGGAAAAGGAGGAGAACCTCATCCTAACATGAGCCGACCAAAGTCCAATGACCTCGACTACAGGAGATAAGATCTCCTCCGAGGCAACCTCGGCTGTAGGAGCTAAGATCTCCCCCGAGTGTTTGGGCCGACCTCAGCTACAGGAGATAAGATCTCTCCTGAGCGCCCGCAATAACCTTGGCTGTAGGAGATAAGATCTCCCCCGAGGATCGGAGCCGACCTTGGCTACATGACATAAGATCTCCCTCGAGCGCCTGCAATGACGTCGGTTGCAGGAAATAAGATCTCCCCAAAGGCAACCTCGACTGTAGAAGATAAGATATCCCCTGAGCGACCAGGCTAACCTCGACTGCAGGAGATAAGATCTCCTCCGAGCACCCGCAACAACCTCGGCTGTAGGAGATAAGATCTCTCCTAAGGATCTAGGCCGACCTTGGCTGCAGGAGATAAGAGAACTCCCCTGAGCACCCACAATGACCTCGGCTATAAGAGAAAAGATCTCCCACGAGGCAACCTCAGCTGTAGGAGGTAAGATCTCCCCCAAGCGTCTGGGCTAACCTCGGCTATAGGAGATAAGATCTCCCTTGAGAGCCTGCAACAACCTCGACCATAGGAGATAAGATCGCCCCCGAGGATCCAGGCCGACCTTGGCTGCAGAAGATAAGATCTCCCCCAAGTGCCCAGAACAACCTCGGCTGCAGGAGATAAGATCTCTCCTGAGGCAAACCTCGGCTGTAGGAGATAAGATCTCCGTCGAGCGTTCGGACCGACCTCGATTGTAGGAGATAAGATCTCTCCTGAGCACCCACAACAACCTCAACTATAGGAGATAAGATCTCTCCCGAGCGATCCGAGCCAACCTCAACTGTAGAGATAAGATCTCCCGAGCGATCGAGATAATCTCGGTTAGAAATAAGATCCCACATCAACCTCGACCGTAGGAGATAAGATCTCCCCTAAGCGATTGGGCCAACCTCGACTGCAGGAGATAAGATCTCTCGAGCATCCGATCAACCTCGCCACAGAAGATAAGATCCCCGCCGAACAACCTCGGCTGTAGGAGATAAGATCTCCCTAGAGTGATCGGGCCAATCTTGACTACAGGAGATAAGATCTCTCCTGAGCACCCACAACATCCTCGACTGCAGGAAAAAGATCCCCCCGAGGCAACCTCGGCTATAGGAGATAAGATCTCCCCTGAGCACCCGCATCGACCTGGCCATAGGAGATAAGATCTCTTCGGAGGGTCTGGGCCAATCTCGACCGCAGGAGATAAGATCTTCCCTGAGCACCCACATCAACCTCGGCTACAGGAGATAAGATCTCCTCTGAGCATCCATATCAACCTCGACCGTAGGGAGATAAGATCTCCCCTGAGGGTCCAGGCCGACCTCGACTACAAAAGATAAGATCTCTTCCTCGGCCAGAGATAAGATCTCTCCCGAGTGCCCGAGACAACCTCGGCCCAAAGATAAGATCTCTCTCGAGCATCGGAGACAACCTCAGCTAGAGATAAATCTCTTCGAGCGACTGGTCAACGAGCACCCATGGCAACCTCGGCTAGAGATAAGATCTCTTTCAAGTGACCATGTCAACCTCTCTCAGAGATAAGATCTCTCCCGAGCGACCGCATCAACCTTGGCCAAAGATCAGATCTCTCCCGAGCGCCCGTATCAACCTCAGCTGCAGGAGATAAGATTGCTCCTGAGTGTCTGTATCAACCTCGATTGTGGAAGATCAGATCTCCCCCAAGCGCCCGTATCAACCTCGGCTAGAGATCAGATCGCTCCCGAGCACCTGTATCAACCTCGACTATAGGAGATAAGATCTCCCCCGAGCGACTATAGAAGATAAGATCTCTCCCGAGTCAACCTCGACTACAAGACATAGGATCTCCCCCGAGTCAGCCTCGATTGTTGGGGACAATATCGCCCCCGAGGAGCTCAACCTCCAACCTCAGTCGTAGGAGACGAGGACTACTTCAACCTCGACTGGGGTTGAGATCTCCCGTGAGCTTCAACTCTAATCGACATAGAGCCCAGAAGAGAACTTCGATAGTCATCTTTTTTGCACTCTCTTTCTTCGAGTTTCAAACTCGAGAGTGGAGGAGACTATTGTTGGGAATAAACCACGCTCCTACCGAAGTCCAGCTTGATGCTCAGTCTAATGCAACTGGTAGCCATAGTAGAGCTTCAGTGGATGAGTTTTAGCCAAACTCCTTTAGTCGGCCGAACTCCTTCAGCCTACCTGGTTCCTGCCAAATTCCTTTAGCCGACCGAACTCCTTCAGCCTGCTTGGCCCCTGTCGAACTCCTTCAGTCGATCGAACTTCGTAGAACTCCTTCAACTGGCCTGATCTTTGTCAAACTTCTTCAGCCTATCGAGCTCCTCAGTGATCGAGCTCCAGTTGAACTCCCACGAGAGCTGAACTCCCTCCGCGCCCCTCCAACGGGATGCCTACGGGAGTCAAACTCCTTCCGAACTTCTCCTTCGATCGAACTCTTCCCAAACTTTTCCCCCAGTCAAATTCTTCTAGCGGACTGCTCCCGGATAATCCCACCAGACGTATCTCCTTCAGAAATTCGAGCTCCTCTAGAATCGATATATGCCAAAGTCCACCAACCAATATCCGCTTTCTCAAAGCTATGGCCATTAAATCTCAACGAACGATCGCCATCAGTCCACTGCAGGCGATAGTGACCTATTGTCAGGTGGCGATGACTGTCACCATCAATGTGTGGCAGGCGATGCTGTAGATGGCACCTTCCTCCATGACTGATCCCGTTAGACGTCGAGCGGCCCGCTATCAGGGAGTTGTAGCTATCACCATCAAGCTCCACCTATAAAAGGGGATCCTCTAGATATGCTAACTCTAAGCTCTAAGCTCTAAGCTCTCCTCTTCTCCTCTAAACTCTGCCAAACTCATTCTAGAGCACTCAATTTCTATTGGCCAGAAGAGCTGACCTGTTCGTCGGAGGGTCCTACCAGAGCCACCCCCATCGACTCCGGACGGAACCTTATTTTGCAGATCATCGATGGTGACCTCATCCTCCTCCACTCTAACTAGATTTGGTGACAACAGATTCTGCATTAACAGATTTGGCACTAGAAGGAGAGCACCTCTATTCTTGAGGTATTCTTGAGGCCCCCTTATTCACAAAGGAGTGCTTAGCGACGATCTCTCTCCAGAGATCTCTCTCCTTCCTCTTCAGAGTTCTTTTGCAAGAGAAAATGCCTCCTAGGAGAGCTTCGACCCAACGATCGACGGCCTCCATGGCCCGATCCCATCCAGATCCATCTGCTCCTACTTCAGCCTCGGTAACTCAGGTTCCACCTGTACCCATGGTAGATGCGGACCGGTTCAACCTACTTGTCCAGCCAGTTTGTGGCCTCACGGAAGCAATGCAGGCCATGCAGCAGCCCCTGGCGGTGACTCCACTAGGAAAACCACCATCGGAATGTTGAGAACCAATCCCAAGAAAGAGTACCTAGGCTAACGTACCCATCGCCCCTGAGAAGAAAAAATAGAGAGTCGAGGATCCATATTTGGATCATGGTTCTTCTCTGGGGGAGACCTTTTCCATTTGTAGTTGGAAGCCCCCTAAGATCTGCAACCAAGACGACGCCCTCGATCACATACTATGGGAGATGGACCGACGGATTGAAGAGCTTAGCCATGTCTTCCTGGCTCATCATGCCAACGTCCGCACCGATCCTTCTTTCTTCCCTCGAATTATGCAAGAGCCATCCCACCAAACTTCGAGCTCCCTCAATTTGAAAGCTACGACAAAACTTCTGATCTAGTTGATCATCTAGAGACCTTTTGGACCATGATGCTACTCCACGGTGCTTCAGACGCCATACTATGCCGAGCCTTCCATCTACCTTAAAGGGAGCAGTGAGAAACTAGTACTCGATGTTGAAGTCAGATTCGATCTTCTCTTTTGATCAGATGAGCCATCGGTTTATGGCTCACTTCATCAGCAGCCGACGTCCGTGCTGAGGTTTTGATTCCCTAATGAATGTCAAGCAGAAGTAGGAAGAATCCTTCTGGGCTTATATCACCCGATTTAATGCTGCGGCATTAGAGGTCTGGCACCTAGACCAATCGATCGCCATGGTTGCTCTCAATGGTGGCCTTCGAAAGAATGACTTGCTGTTCTTCCTAGAGAAGAAGCATCCTAGGGACTTCGCTGATCTACTAGCTCGAGCTGAAGGTTATGCCCGGGCTGAAGAGGCCTTCAGGGCCAAGGACGATGAAGGAAAGCTGAGTGAAGCTCGACCACATTTTTGGACTCCTTCTAGGTGCAAGTGAGCTCAAACTCTCCCTCAGGCTCGGGAGCGTGAAAGCTCCGATGGAAGGGCATAAAGAAGTCCTCCCTCTAGGAGCTAGAACCACCAATAAGGAAGGAATGATAAGAAGATTGGTTGCCTCCCAGCATCAAAGCTAAGAGAAGCTTGCTCTAAATTGAGAAGGCCAACATGAGATAGAGGACTTACCACCTAAGAAAACTCGGAGGAACAACGCCCCCACGACCCTAAAGCATAGAAAATCTGGGGGTGTGCTATCAGTAACTTCCCTTCAGTAAAATTCTTTCATTTTAATAATATTATTTCTAGGTGCAAAAACTATACGATGATAGGAAAGAAGCAGTCAATAGTTGTCGTATTAGGAATAGGACGAGAACCTCCTCCTAACATGAGCCAGCCAAAGTCCAACGACCTCGACTGTAGGAGATAAGATCTCTCCCGAGGCAACCTCGATTGCAGGAGATAAGATCTTCCCTGAGTGTCCAGGTCGATCTCGGCTACAGGACATAAGATCTCCCCCGAGCACCCGCAACAACCTTGGTCACAGAAGATAAGATCTCCACTGAGGGTCCAGACCGACCTCGACTGCAGGAGATAAGATCTCCCTTGAGCGCCCGCATCAATCTAGGTTGCAGGAGATAAGATCTCCATTAAGGTAATCTCGGTTGTAGGACATAAGATCTCTCCCGAGCGATCGGGCCAACCTCGGCTATAGAAGATAAGATCTCCTCCGAGCGCCCGCAACAACCTCGGCTGTAGAGATAAGATCTCCCCCAAGCGATCGGGCCAACCTCGACTGCAGAAGATAAGATCTCCCTCGAGCATCTGCAACAACCTCGGCTATAGGAGATAAGATCTCCCAAGGGTCCAGGCCAACCTCAACTATTGGAGATAAGATCTCCTTCGAGTGTCCATATCAACCTCGATCGCAGGAGATAAGATCTCCCCGGAGGGTTCAGGCTAACCTCAACCGCAGGAGATAAGATCTCCTCCGAGCACCCACATCAACCTCAGCTGTAGGAGATAAGATCTCCTCCGAGCGTCTGTATCAACCTCGACCATAAGAGATAAGATCTCCGCTGAGGGTTCGGGCCAACCTCGGCTGCAAAAGATAAGATCTCTCCCTCGGTCAGAGATAAGATCTCTTTCAAGCATCCGAGACAACCTCAGTCCAGAGATAAGATCTCTCTTGAGCATCTGAGACAATCTCGGCTAGAGATAAGATCTCTCCCAAGCGACTGCATCAATGAGTGCCCGTGATAACCTTGGCTAGAGATAAGATCTCTCCCGATCGACCGAGACAATCTCGACTAGAGATCAGATCTCTTCCGAGCGATCGAGACAACCTCGACCAGAGATAAGATCGAAGACAACTTCGGCTAGAGATAAGATCTCTCCCGAGCGACCGTGTCAACCTCGGCCAGAGATCAGATCTCTTTCGAGCGCCTATATCAACCTCAGCTGCAGGAGATAAGATCTCTCCCGAGCATCTATATCAACCTCGACTACAGGAGATCAGATCTCCCCCGAGCATCTATATTAACCTCGACTAGAGATAAGATCTCTTTCGAGTGCTCGTATCAACCTCAACTGCAAGAGATAAGATTTCCTCCAAGCGGCTGTAGAAGATAAGATCTCTCCTGAGTCAACCTCGACTGTAAGAGATAGGATCTCCCTCGAGTCAGCCTCGACTGTTGGGGACAATATCACCTCCGAGGAGCTCAACCTCCGACCTCAGTCGTAGGAGACGAAGTCTACTTCAACCTCGGTTGGAGATGAGATCTCCTCCGAGCTTCAACTTCAGCATCAACTTTGGTCGGAGATGAGATCTCCCCCGAGCTTCAACTCTAATCAGCACAGAGCCCTAAAGAGAACTTTGGCAGTCTACTTTTTTGCACTCCCTTCCTTTGAGTTTTGAACTTAAGAGTGGGGGGACTATTATTGGGGATAAATCCCGCTCCTGCCAAAGTCCAGCTTGATGCTCAGCCTAATGCAATCCGTAGCCACGGTAGAGCTTCAGCGAATGAGTTTCAGCCAAACTCCTTCAGCCGATCGAACTCCTTCAGCCTGCTTGGTCCCTACCAAACTCCTTCAATCGGTCGAACTTGTTTAGCTTTCCTGACCCTTGCCAAACTCCTTCAGCCAATTGAGCTCCGTAGAACTCCTTCAGTTGACCTGGTCTTTGTTGAACTTCTTCAGTCTGCCGAGCTCCTCAGTGGTCGAGCTCCAGTCGGACTCTCACGAGCGTCGAACTCCCTCCGTGCCCCTCCAATCGGATGCCTATGGAAGCCAAACTCTTTCCGAGCTTTCCCTTCGGCTGAACTCTTTTCAAACTTCTCCCTCAGTCTAATTCTTCTAGCAGACTACTCCTAGATAACCCCATCAGACGTATTCCCTTCAGAAGTCCGAACTCCTCTAGAATCAATATATGCTGAAATCCACCAACCAATACCTGTTTTCTCAGAGCTACGATCATTAAATCTTGATGAACGATCGCCATCAATCTACTGCAGACGACAGTGACCCACTGCCAGATGGTGATAGCTATCACCATCAATCTATGGTAGGCGGCATTGTAGACGGTGCCTTCCTCTATGACTGACCCTGTCAAACCTCGAGCAGCCCACTATCAGGCAGCTATAGTTGTCACCATCAAGTTCCACCTATAAAAAGGGACCCTCCAGATATGCTAGCTCTAAGCTCTAAGCTCTCCTCTCCTCCTCTAAACTCTGCTGAACTCATTCCAGAGCACTCCAATTTTGTTGGCTAGAAGAGCTGACTTGATCGTCGAAGGGTCCTGTCGGAGCCACCCCCACAGACTTCGAATGGGATTTTATTTTGTAGGTCACCGATAGTGACCTCGTCCTCCTCCACTCCAGCTAGGTTCGACGAGAACCAAATTCTGCACTAACAATTATTATAAAGATCTTGAGGAAGTCGACCCTAAAATATAAGAAGATATCACATATAGGCTTGCTCAATCTTGAAAAATTGATGGAACTTATGCAGAAAAACTTAAGCCAATCATAATTGAAGGAAAAATAGATAGCCCTAAACTAGAAACCAAAGTGACTACTGATAAGATAGAAGAAGACATTAAGATAGATCAAGGAATAAAAAAGCCCTGTTGAAACTATTCCTAATAACAAAGATCATTTAAATCAAGTAGAAGAACAGCAAAGCTCTATCAATACTGATCTGATGGCTGGTGAAGAGTCCCACTCGACTTGGACTCTATGGTCAAGAGTCCTACTAGCCTAGTATCTTCAACCGGGAGTCCTACTGGGTTAGGACACTGAGTCTCAATGTCTTGGAGTTTGTGGTCAAAGTCCCACTAGACTGGGACTCTTTGATCAAGAGTCCTACTATTCTAGAACTCTGAGTCCTACTTATCTGAAACTCTATGATTGAGAGTTAGGACTCTACAATCGTAAGTTCCACTTATTTCAGACACTAGGATCAAGAGTCTCACTGGTTTGGAACTTTTCGATCAAGAGTTTCATTTTGATGGGACTCTATTATCTGGATACCCATTGGATTTGGACTCTAAATTTATGAAAGATTTAATTAGTGATTTGATTGCTAATTAACTCAATTTGATTGAGTTATGATTTTTGGTTCAAGTCCAATTGAATTGGGTTCAGTTGGGTTTGACCCGATTAGGTCATGAGTTGATCTAATCGCCAAGGAGGTTTGATCCTTGATTTGATCAGGGATTGGGCTTGATCAATTCCTAGTTTGATTATGATTTAATTAATACTAATTAATCCTAGTTATGTTGGGTTTAATCTGATCAAATTGAGCCTAGCCAAATCTGTTTGGGTTAGTTCAATTGGATGAGGTTTGAATTTAAGACTAGTTTGACTAGTCTTCCCTTCCTACGCCCACATTTTCTACAAGAAAAGAGTTCTCATATGTTTTCCCATGCATAGAAGAGTCCCACACCCTCCTTCTCAATGCCCCTTATGGATAAGGTTTGGTTGTTATTGGTTTTAGTTTGAATGAGATTCAAACTTATATAAGAAACCAACTCTACCTTATCCATGCGCCATCTCTCTTTTATGCGCCCTTTTTGCTACATGAGAAAAGGTTTCTCAAGATTTCTTTTCATGCAAGAGGGAGCATGCACCCAACATTCTCATGCCCTAAGTGGGATAAGGATCAAGTTGTTACAATTCAAAGAAAGTTTGAATGAATAACAACCAAATCCCCGCATGCATAGAAGACTCGGAATGGTGCAAATATAAGGAGATTTTTTCTTTGGGGTGTGCACTGATAATCTGAGTGAGAAACCCAATTATGTGAGCCTCTCCTTGTGCATGCAAAAAAGAAAGAAAAAAATCAGAAAAATTTGAGAGGAAGAAAAATACATGGAGTTGGGCGTAGGGTTTTTTGAGTGTGCTATCCTAGGAATTGACCTAGGGTTTGGGAGTAGATCAGGTAAGCTACGAGCATCGTGAGCACACCAAAGTTTTTGTAGAGCCTCCTCTACCTCTATACTACATCTACCAGCAACCCAGAGCATCCATGAAGACCGTAGATAAAGATCAAAGCTATTCAATCAAAATAGTCCTTGAAAGACTCCGATGTCGAGCTAGCATTTGTGGGGAGCCAATTAGGACCAGAAGCCTTGTGTGGATGATCCATGGAGGCCAGACATCCGTGTGGCTGCATCGTGACTAGTAGACCTCCTAGACGATGATTAGATCGTGGTGATCGACTACTCCCAAAAAGGTATTGTGCTTTAAACACATAGATGTAGTAAATAGTTTGCTGCATAGTTTTCCTTTTCAGATCTATATGAATGCATGCATATTATGTTTAGATCCTTAGTGTAGGATTTAATATTCTGATATGATTAGTAGGTAATTAATTAGATTAATTACTTTTTCCACTGCATCTTTGCTATTTTCAAAAAAAAATTTGAAAGTAGCATGGCAAACCCTGTATTATTCCCTTCATTCACCTTCTCAGTCAGACTGAAGAGTTTTAATACTTTTTTCAAGTTATTTTTCTATCTCATTTCGATATCATTTGAATATTTCAAATGAATCAGATTTACTTTTCATAAGATAGACGTACCCATACCTAGATAAGTCGTCAATAAATGTAATGAAGTAGTAGAATCTACGTCTAGCACATGTATTCATAGATCCACATATATCAGTATGTACTAGATTAGAAGCTCAATGGCCCATTCACCATTTTCAGTAAAAGATGATTTGGTCATCTTACCAAGAAGGCAGGACTCACAAGTATTTAATAATTCACAATCATTGATGTCAAAGACATTCTCTTTGACTAACCTATTGATCCTATTCTTGTTTGTATGATCGAGCCTATAGTACCAAAGATAGGCATCAAAGATATGGTCTATTTTTGGATGTTTATTTGATGTGTACACTACACTAATAGGCTGTGATAATACATAAATGTCATTTTTTAATTATCCTTGCATTATTGTGATATCATTCATAATGATATCATAATAATTTCTCTTTATTGATAAACTATAACTATCCTAGGCCAATTGCCCAACAAATATTATGTTTATCATAAAAGATGGATAATAGTGACAGTCACTTAAAATGACATTATTATTTTTGAAAACAAGCTTAAGAGTTCTCAATACTAGGACTGAAATTTTACTTCCATCCTCAACATTAAGGAATCTATCATCATTCTCAAATTTTCTACCAATTTGAAACCCATGCAATGAATTACATATGTGAATTGGACTCCTGGTATCTAATACCCAGATAGATATATCACAAATAGAAAAATTGCAAGATGTTATCATATAACAGCCTTGACCAGCAATCACTTGCTGATTTCTACTATTTAGCCTATTGAGGTCAAGAGGACCATTCCTCTTCGAATATGCCTGATTAGGGTTAAAACTAGACTCTTTGAAATCAGGTTCTAAATGCTTGTCGCTATCCAATAGTGAATGGAGTGAACTAACACTAGCCATTCTATTTTTCTGAAAGGAAAGCATAAGACCAAATTAGTACTTGAATTAATTAATCCAAGAGACTTGGACATTAGTGTCCTTCCATTTTTTAATAAATTGGTTGTTAGATGTGTGCCCTAAAAGCCAAGTTGGCTGACACATGTAATACACTTCTAAGGATAATTTTATAATTTTGACTATAAATTAATAAAAGAGTTATTTTCTATCATAGTGTGTATTTAAAGTGTCTGTGATATATTTTTTGAGTTAATGGTAATGATAATTTATATTTTCAAGAGTTGAAAATTTAAGATATGAATTCTCATAGTTAACTCATAAACTGCTTCCGACCGTAAGATCATCATGAGGATGGTGATCGATCCAAAAGATTGGTATACGATCACTTTTTAGGATAGATGAGTCTTAAGTCTATGGTGTAGAGATACCGGAGCGAGAGTACAGGTACTCATTAAAGAATGAGGGCATTGAGCATGACCATCTCGGACAGTCATAAAAAAGTCTACCTACTCGTCGATGACTGGCTTGATGCTGTAGTGGTATGTCTGGTTCTTTGATCTGAGGTGCATCAGGTAATTCACCTTGCGGGTGTTATAGCTTGACTATACCATAACTTGATCTTCTAGTCATTCAAAATCCTGAGGTGTATGTTGGCTATAGCACGTCCATTATAGAAATTGGATTGCACCAATAGGGGATCTATCTACCTTGGTAGATGAGGAGTAGCCTTATGATGATCATGAGAATCGAGTCCATAAGCCCATGGCCATGATAGAGTGAAGATGCTAGAAAGTGTTTCTATTAGAATTTTACATTGGACTCGAATTGAATGATTAATTCATATGATAGATATTGGGTTTGACAAGTTCACCTTAACCCTAATCCAATCAGGACTCAAGATAGAAGAACCCAATCACATAGGTAGCTGCATCGAGAGGTTTGCTTTCAGTTCTGATGGGTTGCCACCATATACTGTCAGGTATCATGGGTGGATTTTGGGTGCAATTAGAATGATTTTGATGATCGATCTTTCTAATTGTATGAATCAGAAAAGTTTTGATCCATCGAAAGATATTTTGATGATGTCGATGATGGAGATCACGACATATCTTATTACCATACGAAATTGAACCTACCTAGGTCACACAAACATGAGTTTGGATCTGGGTGTCATCAATTGAGCTAACCCAATTTGATTGATTTGAATTAGATCCAATTAGGTTCAAGATAATCATGCTAGCATGCAATTGAGCCTGACTTTCTCCTTCTATAATCATTCTGATTCATCACAACTGAGTCAAATTTTATTTGACTTATTCTTATATTTTGAATGAATTTATTTTCATGTAATTGGAACCTATCCAGATTAGATTAATTATAGAAATTAAATCCATTCATATTGCAATTGGACTAGGGTCAAAAGTTGACCTAATTAAGGAAATTAAGGGTCACCTGATCAAAGGCCTTTAGAAAATTTTTTGGAAATTATTTTTGCTCTAATTTTTGGATATGTGATAGGGCTCGAGTCATACTTTGGGTGTGCCAAATTTCATAATTTTTGGAGGAACCTAGATTAGGTTTTGACAAAGTTTGATTTAGATCAAACTCTTAAGGGAAGAGTCCTAGGCGTAATGGGCTCTTCCTTATCCTTTCATGCCACCACCTTTAGGAGGTATTTTAGATGCCATAACTAGATGAAGATCTGGCATTTGGCGTGCACTTCAGGGCTTAGATTTCTAGTAAATCAAGCAAGCTAGTTGCTTGATGAAATTGGACTCCCATATGGCGTTATGATTTAGTATAAAAACCCTTGCGCCTAGGCTCCTCACGTATAAATTTCACCATGCCCAATTTACCACCACCCCTATCATTCTTCATGCCCCCTCTGATGCTCTCTCAATCCCTCTTCTATATGCCAAAAGTTGGGCACAAATCTGAGAAGAAGATCCAATAAAATTTGTGAAGAGTTAGCATCTATGCGACGGTGTTCGTGAGACGGACATGCTACCTTCAGAAATTATTTTGAAAAACTTTTAGATTAGATTTAGATATGATCTTTTGAAAGAAGATTCATGAGGAGAAAATGTCTAGATCCTATCCAAGTGGATATCGATAGAGGCCAGGTGAGTGTGTGGCTCCTTCCAGAACCTCAGGAAAGATCAGAATCATCGCAGGATAATTAGATTACCCAAACAAGATATAAAATTAAATCTAATGTAATTTTTATTTTAATTTTTAATATTAAATCATCTCAATCAAATCTGAGAATTCTTAGATCTAATCAAGTCATAGAAATTATTTTAGAAAAATCCACCCCAGATCTAATCGAATCTGCATGATCCTACGACGAAAAATCAGATTTTCCTTCAAATGGTATCAGAGCTGCGTTGGCAGTTCTTCGAATCTTTTTTTAGATCTAATTTTATTTCTATTTATGATATAATATTAAAGGGTTTTATATATCACATCAAATGTGATTAGATCTAAAATAAAAAAATTAAAAAAAAATAAATCATTTAGATCTACAATGTATGAGATGCATGACAAGACTAGGTATAGAATAGTTCTATGTGTAGTCTAGTGTAATCATTTTTTAATCTGATTAAATATAATTTTAGATCTATTTTATTTTTATTTTTTAATGTTATAATTATTATAATCAGATCTGAAAAATAGAAAGTATAATTTTAAATTTTTAATTTATTCATATGAGATATGAAAGATGCATGCTTAGGCTAGTTGTAGAATAGTTCTATGAATTGTCTAGAATAGTTTATTTTAATATGATCAATTTAAATTTTATTTTTTTATATATTTTATGTGATATATTAGATCTGAAAGCATGCATATTTAAATAAGTTATGATACATGAGATGTATGCAAAGCATGTATAGGTTAGATTATTAATTGTATATGCGATATATGATTTAGATCTAAATAGTTTTGTAGTAGAAATCATATTTTTGATTAAGGCATTTGTCTTAGCCGTTCGATCATAAGAACAAAATAGGGTTTAAAGGCCCTCTCCTTCCATTCGATGGAGTGTTCTTATGGCATGTAGGGGTGCTGCGCATTCGTTCTTAATCAGAAATCAGAACTTATTTTTCTACAAAATCTTAGATCCTAAAATTCTAAGATTTTGATACATGCTTTATTCATGAACCCAAACTTAATTAAGAATTAAGATTATGAAATAAATTAGATCTAAAAATTATAAATTTTTAGATTTAAAATATTTTTATAAAATTGGGTTGGGCTTGGGTAGCTCAATTAGGTCTAGCGGTTGATCAAACTGAATCAAGAGTTGGTTAGGTGGGATCAAGAGTGCTTATATTGAACAGCTCAATAGGATTAAGTCTGGGTAAAGGTCGATTTACATGTGTGATAGATCAAGTCAAGACCTAATTAGGTTCAGTGGTTAAAGTCTGGATTATAAGCTAACCTGATTAGTTCTGATTTGACAATTTGATGTCTAAGGTAAGTTTGGCAGAAACAACAGACTGATTTTTAATTGGGAGCTACTCGACTTGAATGCATTCTTGTTGAGTTAATGGCATGTCCCTCCCATCGATCTCACTTATCTGACCACTTGTGTCGACCCAATTCTAATTTAAGGTGGCTAACAAGTTGATCTAACCTATACCACTAGATTAGTCATAATTGTTGTGACTAAATCAAGTCAAGTATAAGAGACCTAAATTAAATCTTCTTAAGAAAAGATTAAATCATAGGTCTTCCACCATTGTAGATGTGGGGGCTCTTCTTGGGATTGATTGTTCTCGATTGGTTATAGTGGCTCAGTTGCACCAGAGAGATGCAACCACATCTATTAGGCATTGGATGCTATGAGTTGGAGGATAGATTAGGCTTAATATTCTAGATACGGTGAGGGATCCAATCAAAAATTCAATTCGTGTAAATGATGGGTCTAACTTAACCAAGAAGTGGATCAATATTTTGGACACGATGAGATTCATGAATTATAAATCAGATTTGGATGCACCATGAATAGAGAATCATTAGATAAGAGTTGTCCACTCATCGATTGATCCATCACCAATAACTGTTAGGTGAGGTGGTGAGCCAGTCGATGGGATCGCACCATCCACTAGATATCAATGATCGCAGAGATTTTTGCATCTCTGCTCAAAAAGTGTAGGAATCCAAGAAAATAGTGAAAGCCTAATTTATTTAAAAATAAAATTTTTAAATAAATTGATTAAGTCTAATTGCAAAATCTAACTAGAAACTTTGACTCCATACAGAAAAATATCTACGTCCAATCCACTAGCCCGTATCCTGGACATTTATAGATTGACCGGACTAAACTACAAGGATTGGCTCGGAAACTTCAAAATTATTTTAGATTCTAAAAAGTTGACTTATGTGTTGAATCAGGATCCTCCTACTTTACCAGCCCATCCATCCGCTGATCAAAGAGTATCTCTAGAGAAGTGGATGGATGATGATAACAAAGTTAGGTATTACATGTTAGGCTTGATGTCTGATATGCTCTAGTACCAACATGAAGATATTAAGACTAGCTATCAAACATTGGCTCATCTGTAAGAGTTATTTGACGAACAAAGTCATGCAGCCAAATATCAAGTCACTAGAAGACTTTTTAAGGCTCAAATGCATGATGGACAGTCAATCCAAGATCATTATCAAATGATGATCAAGGACTTAGAAGAGTTTGAGAAGCTCGGTGTTAAGTTAGATTAGGATCTGTAGATTGATATAATTCTATAGTCCTCGACTGATGCATATGGGTAGTTTATTATGAACTACCATATGCATAAACTTTAAAATATCTTGGCTAAACTTATGAACATGTTGGTTACTACTGAGTTTTTTCCACCACAGGATCGGTTTGATCTGACTAGATCTATAGAAAATATTTTAAAATTTTTTTTATAGAGTCTAATCAAATTAGAGAGTTCTTCTATCTGATTTTAATGATCTAATATAAAATATAAAATTAACAATTAAATTAGATATGAACTTTATACTTGATTGGGTAATCTGATTATCCTACCGATGATCTATGAAAGCTTGGGGTTTTAGATTAAGCCACACACATGCCTGACCTCTACTGGAGTCCACTCAGACTAGATCTGGAGGTTCTCTCCTTTTGGATCTGATTGTCAAA
The DNA here is from genome assembly GCA_006176705.1 of Cocos nucifera. Classification (NCBI taxonomy): domain Eukaryota; kingdom Viridiplantae; phylum Streptophyta; class Magnoliopsida; order Arecales; family Arecaceae; genus Cocos; species Cocos nucifera. The sequence continues at coordinate 87,973 of QRFJ01002301.1, forward strand.
AATTAGATCTAAATCTGATTTGTAAAGCCTTGAAATTAATTGATGAAGGCAGCGCGCTTGTCTCACGAACGTTGTCTCTTTCCTTGAAACCTTCGTGCCAATTTTAATGGACCTTCTCTTAGAACCTTGGCCCAACCCTTGGGCATGGAGAAGAAGAAGAAAAGGGGCATGGAGAAGGAGGGGATGACAGCAAGTGGAGGATTGGGGCGTAGAGCATAAAAGCATTAAAGAAACCCTAGGGTGCAGGGTCTCTTAAATAGAGTCCTGCGCCACCTAGTGTTCCAATCAAATCAAGCAACTAATTGCATGATTTGTTTGTGATTTCTTGACATATTTTCCACACCAATATTCATCAGAATTGCTACCCCAAATATCCCACATAATGCCATACAAAATAGGTAGGGAGAAGGAAAGGAAGTTTGGTGCGCGATGGATTCTTCTTTCTCTCTTAGAGTTTGATCTCTATCAAACTCTTTGACTGGTCAAATCTAAATTTTGATCAAGTCAAAACCTATCCATTAGAGTGCACACCTAAGGGGATGTGCACCCTCTCCATGCCATAACAAAATGTGGGGTGCGCGCTCCTAGAAAATCTCCAGGGGGCATGCACCCCTGATCTCTTCTTTCTTACAATAGGGTCAACTTTTGACCTTGGTGTGTGATAGATAAGGCAGGTGACCAAAAATGGTAGGTGTTGTCCTAAAATCATCTGATGAATTTAGACAACCCCATTCTGACCTAGACAAGCTCCAGTCAGGATTTCAGTTGAGATGAATCAGAAAGACTACAGAAGAAGAATGTTAGGTTCAATCATGTGCTAGCATGATTTTCTTGAACCTAATTGGATCTAATCCAAATCGATTGGACTGACTCAGTCCAATTGATCACATCCAAACTCAAACCCTTATAGAAGTAATATCTAGCTTGGGTCTGAGGTGCCGATCATAACAACGCCCACTTCTACACCCGTGTTAGCCGCAGAAGGCGTTTGAAGGGCTTTCATCGAATGGATCCTTTTTATTGGACTGGGTTTAAGACATGGCTAGTATCATCAAATCTTTAGACATGGTTAGTATCATCAAGTCTCTCACAAAGAACTCTACTAGGATTGAAAATATTTAGGATGTTTATTGTATCAAGACAATGTCTATAAAAAATGTCTTTTAGAAAAAATAAAATGATGAGTTTTAAAGAAACAGAAGATAGTCCTTATATGTATGAAATAATAGGTAAATTAGATTTAAGTTATGACTTCTTAGGTAATCTAAAAATAAAAATTGAAAAATTTGCTCATAATCTAGATAGACCTCTAGAACCTGATGTAAAGGTTACTGAATTCCAGATAGATAAAGAACTTCTACGCAAAGAATTTGAGTCTATACAAAATGAGGAGAAAAGAGAATTATTCTTTAAAACCTATGATAAAGATGATAGACATTTTATTAGGAAAATCTGGATTAGCCATATGATAGCTAAAGAAAGACATATCTTCTTCTTTGATTGGTTTAAAAAATATTATTATAAAGGTCTTGAGAAAGTAGACCCTGAAATACAAGAAGATATCATATATAGGCTTGCTCAAGCATGGAAAATTGGTGGAACTTATGCTGAAAAACTTAAGCCAATCATAATTGAAGATAAAATAGACAGTCCTAAACTAGAAGCTAAAGTGATTATTGATAAGATAGAAGAAACCATTAAAGTAGATCACTTAGAAAAAGAACAAAAAAGCCCTATTGAAACTATTCCTAATAACAAAGATCATTTAAATCAGTTAGAAGAATAGCAAAGCTCGATCAATACTACCTATAATGAAATAGGAATACAAATTGAGGAGTTAGAAGATCTATTAGAATACTCTGATGAAGATTTACAAACTAAGGAGCTAGAAGATTTATCAAAATACTCTAATGAAGATCCAATTAAGGAATTGCCCCAAAAAGAACAAGATGAAATTTCATAAAATATTGAGGCATCTTCCTTATACTCCACAAACATTGAGGCATCCTCCTTAGATTCCACAAAGGCTGTCATTCTTGAGGTTCTTCCTATAGTAAACTGCCATGAGCAGATTATTCTTATAACTAATCCTCATAAGCTGGCCTCTGATGATGAACTAAGTCCATACTCTTTAGAAGAATATCAGGATAAAAATCTAAAACTCTTTAAGCAATTATATGAACCATCCTATTCTAAAGAACCTATAGACCAGCTTAATAGTAAAATAAATCCTTTTAAGCTCAAGGATAAAACAAACCATTTGTTCGAAGAGCTTTCTGATGAATCTGAGTCCTATGGAGAACCTCCACTCTTTAAGGATGAAGAAGGATATTCATCTGAAAAATTTGACAAGGAAATTTTAATAAAATATGAAAATTCTGATGAATTAGTTATCTATATCCCAAAAAAAACTAAGGATATATTTGTGATTAACAAGATCTCTAAACCTTTAATTATAGCTTTTAGGATTAAAACCTATTATCCTAGAGCAATCTATGCAGATTTGCAGTTTGAGGAAACACTTGATTTTGCAACCAATGTCCAATTCGATGATAAAAACCTAGTCAATTGGAGTATTAATGAACTTTCAAAATTTCAGATTATAGCTATATACTTTAATGCCTATAAAGTTCAAAGTTATTCTGAGAAACAAACTGTCATGATGAATACTTTAGGTTTCTCTAGAAAAATTCTACTAGGAGGATCTGAACTTTGTTATGATCTAAAAATCAGAGATCACTTGAAGAAACAGAGATTACTTGGGAAGAAAAAACTAGGTGATTTCTATCAACAGTTTGGATTTCTACTAGACAAATCTTATCAGAAGATACAAAAATCATCTAAAGAAGATAAGAAGAAATATTTTGGAAGAAAATCTTAGAAGATTCCTAAACCAATGATGGAATCTAAAAGATCTGATCCTAAGCTTAATAAGGGCAAAAGGAAATCTAAAAGATTAACAAAATCTAAGCTTCCCATTTGTTACTATGGTAATAAAAAGGGATATTTTGCAAGCAAATGTTATTCTATGGATATTACAAAGATATCTAAAGAAAACAGCTTGGAAGAGATTAGAAAAAACTCTATGATCCTGTTAGCAGTTTAAATAATGACTCAGATGAAGAATTAGATGATATTAATGAATATTGTTCGTCTTGTGATAATGATCATATTAATCCAAGTTTTGATGAAATTCTAGTGTTATCTAATAAAGAGCAATTTATTTTGGATATGATTGATTCTCTAAGCCTAGAAGAAAAGAAAATCCAAATCTTAAAGTTCTTTGCCCTAATCAGAGGACAAAAGATCAAACCAACTCTTCAAAAATTTGAAGAATTTTATAATCTTGATGAGGTATTTCGAAGACTTAGAGATACCAAGCAGAAAGGAAAAAAAGACAATCTTGAGGATTTGTTTAGGGAACAATCCCTAGTTAAGTCTAATATTGTCTCTTTAAAATAAATAGTTTAATTCCTAGAAAATGGTTCTATTGAGATAGAACAAGGTCAAGATTTAGAACAAATCTTAGAACCTTTATGTCAATCTAAAGGAAAAACCCTTATGATTGAAAACACTTTGAATATTTTCATAGGATCTATGGAGAAATATATTAAACAAAAATGGTTCTATGAAATTCTATTCAAATTTAATGGAGAATATAAGATCAAACACATTGCTCTTATAGACTCCGATGCTGATGTAAATTGTATCAGAGAAGACTTAGTCCCATCTAGATACTTTGAAAAATTAACACATAAGATTCAAACTGCTAATGGAGAAAATCTTAGGGCAAACCATAAAATCCCTGAGGTTCATGTTTGTATGGGAAAACCTATATTTTAACCTCATTCCTAACGGTTAAGACTCTAAAACAAGGAGTTATATTAGAAAACCCCTTTTTAACTCTGATTAGACCTTTTACTGTCTCTCAAGAAGGAATAACTATCCAAATAAATGGTCAAAATATAACACTAAAATTCTATTCTGAGCCTAAAGAATCCTTTCTCAATCAGCTAAAACAAGCTATTGAGAATAAAGGATATTCTATTAATGAAATATCTCTAAAACCTATAAATAATCTTAAGTTAAAAATAAACTTGCCCAAGTCTAAAAGAAGAAGGAAAAATGTAAGATTTGTAGATAGTTATAAGGCCCTAGAAGAATTACTACTATGGTTAAAATACCAGACCCCATGTAGACAAAATATAATAAAAAATATTAATGGGGCCTATTGCTACTCCAAGTGGTGTTGGATTTTAGGCTGTGAGATAACACAAATCTTTCTACCCTATACTCACTTTTCTATAATATATCTGAATTACAAACAACATTGAAAGTGTCTTCAATTTCTGTTTACAATGATAATTAAAGACAGACTAATTCTACCTAAAAAAGAAATAAAGCCACTTCAAGTAAATATTTTGGTAGAAAGAGATTAAATTCTTCCCATAAACTAGGTTTTTATTGTAGCCAAGAATCTCTTAAATAAAGAATGATTTCAAATATTCTTAGAATATATTGGTCTTATTGCCAATCTTTATAAAGATATTGCTAAAAGGTATTCTCGACAAAATCTTTATATAACTTTAATTTTTAAACCTGGAAGATTCTACTTAAAAGATGAAAAGGTATTATCACCAATCAATCTATTCAGTACACTAGATATAGGACTAAGGTCAAAAGTAATTTCACAATCTTATATCTTTAATAAAAATATTATGTTCTACCAAAAACAAAAATATCCTTCCTTCTTCAATTCAAATCTTTCCTTAGAAAATTATTTCTTAATAAAAAAGACATGGGAATCTCATGTGTTCAATCAGGAGGAAAATTTCTAACTCTTAAAGCTCTGGCATATTATGAGTCCCAAAAAGGAAATACTCTCAATCAATTAAAAGAAAAGATTCAAGCTTTTAAGAGACATCTATTAAATATTTCTTCTGATTTGCTAACTCTTTTCATATTAATTGAAACATCTTTAACATATGAACCTAGTTGCTCTGATTAGAATAAAGAAAATCTTACCTCTGAATCTTAAGATCTATCTCCTTATGAGGTAAATAAATCTTATAAAAATAGTATGCTATCTAAAAAACTAACTTATCTATCTTTTGATAGAAAATCAACTCAGAAGACTACTCAAAAGATGGACAAGACTCAAAATGAAGAGCTACCAATAGCAAGTCTTGATAAAGGTAAAACTCCCCTAAACTCAAGGTGCTCTCGGGAACAAATTTCTCCTCTCTTCTTTAATCCTGGACTTTCTCTTAAAAGCTATGCATTAATCAATAAGATATGGCAATCCCATGTTTTAAATCAAAAGAAGGAATTTAGGAAAGCTATGACTATATTGATAGAATATATGTCTAAGGAACCAAATACTTTAGAAATAATTAAAGAAAAGGTTAAATCAGTTGGGGAAAAATCAATGCAATTTATTCCAGAACTAATTTCTCTCTATGAACTCTGTGGGCTGATAGAAATGCTAACAATGGTCAAGTTTAAAAGACATGACTGTTGGAAAAAGGTTCAAGAAGTTCTAACCCCTGATCTGCAAGATATTATTCTGAATAAGGTGACTCAACCATGCAAAGTGATGCAATTGCTCAAAGAACTCTACAACTACATTATAATCGAATGATGCTGTTGGCCAAAACTCTCAATTCCCATTATCAATGGATATGAAAATGAATCACAGAAAAGAGCTCTTTACAAGGGATTGGTCAAACTAGCAACAATCGACTGCATTCTCTCCATTAATATGTTTCCAGATGTAGTCCCTACTATTCTACAACATTTCGGAAGATATTGGAGACATTTAGAGATAAGAATTTATAGTGGAATTGAAGAAAAGAAAATAGGGGTTGTATCCTATCCTTTTCAGATTTATGACATCACTATCTATTTACCTCAAGAAGATCCTCACATTTTCCGAAATCAAGTGAAGCCTGAAGAAGTTGACTCTATAATAGAAAAATTTGACATGGAAGAATATATGACTACTAGTTATTTTGATGTTTGGCAAATGGCTAATGTATTGAGAGAACAAAAATGTTGCATAGATGGAAGAATATGGGCCACAACCAGCCTGCCTATAACTTTTTCTAAAAGAAAGGAAGGAACCTGGGATATCCTGCTAAATCCAAAAAGTTATCCTGAAAGGATAAAATATGAACTACTATACCCCTGGGGAAGCATCTATGGTGGAAGTGTTCTGCATCATGGAATAAGTTCTTTGGATCATGAAAATATTTTGGAATACTCAAACATTGAAAACCATTAGTGTGAAGAAATGCCTGAATTCTCTCATCTCTTTGAAGAAAATCCAGATTCCCACAAATCCAACCATTTGGATTCAGAAGGAGGAGGCAAATAAATAAATAAAAAAGAGAGAGAGAAAGGAAAAAGAAAAAGAAAAATATTTTATGACTAACCCTCTACCAAATCATTGTTAGAAAATTTTTCTTTGCTGGTAAAATTTACTCTTAAAAAAGAAGTAAATAATCAAAACTTCTGAAGATCCATCAAATCAAGCTAAAACAGTGAAGAGTTTATCAAATGCTAAACTAGCATAATGTGCCATAAAGCAAAAGACACCTCTACCACAAGCACAAGAAGACAAATGACTTCAACCAAAAAGATTCTCTACAGTTGCATGACGGTACGTCTGCAGTAAAGATTTCAGAAAAAGTAGATAAGACATCTACAAGGAGCCAAATCCAAAACAAGACTCCGGACTCTAGCCATTTGAAATTTGCGGACTCCAAAGCATTCAAAATCCATGGACTTCAGCTCATTTGAAATCCATGGACACCAAACCAAATGAAGTCTGCCCCTCCTCATCTATAAAAGGAGAGGCAGAGCACCAAAGGAAGGCATCGGCTAAGTCTTTGGGTAACAAAACCCATCGGCTAATGGTCTATGGGTGAAACACACCTATCGACTGATTGAGAGTAGCTCTCCACCTACCCTGAGAGATCCTTAGGCAAGTTTAGCCAAAGGAGAGAATAGATTTCTAATCCATTCCTCCTCCCTCACTTATCTTTTCTTTCTTTGTTCTTCTTCCCTACTTCATCTCTTCCATCTTCTTCACCCAATCCTTCATCTTCTTCACCTAATCCACCTTCTTAATCAAATCCACCTTTCATCTGACATTTCATTTCCTTCTTATCTACCACTCCATCATCTTCCACCTACCTTTCATATCTTTCATCTTCTCCTTCTTTCGCCATTTCTTCTCTTCTTCTACTATGCCACTTCTCCATTTTATCCTCCATCCCCACTTGATCTTCCATCTCCACTACCACCCTGTACATAGGTGTGAGAGTGTGCTTGTGTGGTAGTGTGCTGTGTGCTAGTGTACTTATTTACCAGTGTGCCAATTTGTACCAGTTTATCGACTAGTGTTTGTATTTCTTCATCAAGCTTTTGTATTTACCGATGTGCAAGTGTGCTGTAACATATTTCAATCTCTTGCAAGAGACTACTATGTAAGTGTGCTACTTTCATTTCTATGAATTAATTTTCTTTTATGGTATTTTCATTCTGCTCTTTTATTTTGTGAATCATCTTTGCATTCTACATTTCAAGAATCTGAAACCATTGATTCTATCAATCTGAAACATGGATCAGCATCCAGTACTCTGAAGTGGTATCAACTAAGGTAAAAAGCTAAAGTTGTTACTGTAACAGTACTATAGCTATACTGTTGCTATACTATAGTAGTTACTGTTGCACGAAAGAAAAACCCTCCAATCGTGAAAACTGTAGCTCTACTATAGTAGTTACTATTCCATGAATGGGAGACCCAATCGTGAAGGGGTTATCTTGAAACACGAGTTAACTCTCTTTTAATGTTTTCTTTACTGCTTTCATTAAGCTTAGGCTTATATTATCTTAACTAATCTTATGCTTTGTCTTTCTCTTTGTCTTTTCTTATTTGCTTACTAACCTAGTTTGCATAGTCTATCTTTTATGAGTTGTTGTAGTTTAGTTTATTCTCTAGTTAGTTTTAGTAGTTTAGTTTATTTTTCATTAGTTTATGTTTAGCTCATGTTTATCTTAGTTATATGTTTAGTATAGTTTACTCTTCGTTGTGTGTTTACTTTTCATTGTTTCTATGTTTATGTTTAGTTTAGTCTTATTATGAGTTTGCTTATCTGTTTACTTTACCTAATAAAAAATAAAAAAAATAAAAAAAATTAAAAAAATTAGATATTATCCTGAGTCATCCTGAGCGTGAGCTATCGGGTACATGGATTAGCGAGAGTAAACATATATCTATAGTTCTCTAGGCGAGATTGGTATCTAAGCAAGCAAGATACTAACCCTGTTCTTGTTTGATATTAGAGCTTTGTTCATCGGTAAAGCCTTAGTATCGGTTAAGAAAAGCTTTGGATGTGACCAATCATAAATAATGAAGGTTTCTGCTTCTTCAAGGAGATTTTGTTCTTCATTGGGTTGGGTTACTCTTTGAAGAATGTCTTTGATGAGTTTAGGAGTTAAAACCTGTTGAACCATTTTCCAATAATCAAGTCTTTTTAACTTGACCATTGTTGGCATCTCTTTTAATCCGCAAAGATCATAAAGAGACATGAGTTCAGCAGTGGGTTGGCTTATCTGTTCTCCTACAAGTTGAACATATTTCTTGATGGATTTCAAGGAATTCTCCTTCTCAACTAAATGCTTTACCAAGGATGTCATGGATTTTCTGTATTCGAATTCCTTTTCAAAAAGATGTGCTTCCCAAGCTTCAAAGATAATAGAATAAGTTTCAAAGGATAGACCTAGGTGGTAAAATGGAGGAGTGATTAGATACTTATCCTGTTCTTCTTCTAAGGGTTGTTTACCCTTATTCTTTTTCTTCTTACCTTCAAGTTCCCTGTTGAAAAGAAATAGAGCCAGATAATGCATCAAAAATCTTAACTCATATAAGAGTGATTTAAGAGGATTTTTAGTAAAGTCTAGATACAGACTTGGATGAACTTTTCTATTTTGTAGACAGCTTTCAAGAGTTATGCTGAATTGAGAGGAAGAAGGAATCTTCTGAAAATATAAAAGACTTAGTTTTTTATTTTTATTATTTTTTATTTTTATTCTAGGTTTCTTAATTCTAGTCTTATTCTTATCAACTTATTTTAGTTGATTAAGAAATTATTCTTCTACTTTAGAATAGAATTTAAGTGTTATATTTTGAACATTTACTTGGGTAGATATTCTTTCTTGAGAGACAGTAAAAGGTCTAATCAGAGTTAAAAAGGGGTTTCCTAATATAACTCCTTGTTTTAGATTCTTAACCATTAGAAGTGAGGTTAAAATATAGGTTTTTTCTATACAAACCTGAACCTTAGGGATTTTGTGGTTTGCCCTAAGATTTCCTCCATTAGCGGTTTGAATATTATGTGTCGATTTATCAAAGTATCTAGACTAAGTCTTCTCTGATACAATTTACATCAGCACCGAAGTCTATAAGAGCAATGTCTTTGAACTTATATTCTCCTTTAAATTTCAATAGAATTTTATGGAACCATTTTTGTTTAATATATTTTTCCATAGATCCTATGAAATTATCCAAAGTGTTTTCAATCATTAGGTTTTTCCTTTAGATTGACATAAAGGTTCTAAGATTTGTTCTAAACCTTGACCTTGCTCTAACTCAATAGAACTATTTTCCAAGAATTGAACTCTTTGTTTTAAAGAGTCAATATCAGACTTAATTAGGGCTTGTTCCCTAAGCAAATTCTCAAGATTGGCTTTTTTACCTTTTTGCTTAGTATCTCTTAGTCTTCGAAATACCTCATCAAGATTATAAAATTCTTCAGATTTTTGAAGAGTTGGTTTGATCTTTTGTCCTTTGATTAGGGCAAAAAACTTTGAGATTTGGATAGCTTTTTCCTCTGGGCTCAGAGAATCAATTATATCCAAAATAAATTTTTCTTCATTAGATAACACTAGAATTTAGTCCAAACTTGAATTAGTATGATCATAATCACAGCACGAATAATATTCATCAGTATCATCTAATTCTTCCTCTAAGTCATTGTTTAGACTGCAAACAAGATCATTGAGGTTTTCTCTAATCTTTTCCAAGCTGTTTTCTTTAGATATCGCCTGGATTCTCTTTTTGATATCCTTAGAATAATATTTGTTTGCATAATGTCCCTCTTTATTACATTTGTAACAAATGGGAGGCTCAGATTTGGTTAATCTTTTAGAATTCCTTTTGCCCTTGTTAGGCTTAGGATCAAATCTTTCAAATTTCATCCTTGGTTTCCGAATCTTCAAAGATTTTCTTCTGAAATATCTTTTCTTATCTTCTTTAGATGGTTTTCATCTTTTCTGATAAGATTTTTCTAGTAGAAATCTAAATTGTTGATAGAAATCACCTAGTTCTTTCTTCCCAAGTAATCTCTATTTCCTTAATTGCTCTCTAATCTTTAGATCATTACAGAGTTCAGATCCTACTAGTTGAAATTTTTGGGATATTTTTCCTATATTTAAATGATTATAATTTATAGTACCATCTCCTTCTTGCCTTAAACAAGTTCTCACCTTTTCAGCAAACAAGGGTGGTAAACCTGAAATGTACTTTTCTTTCCAAAACTCCTGGATTGGGTCTGGAAGTTGGTATAGCTTAGAAAGGAAGGTATCCTTATACCATCTAAAATTAGACATTGTTTTACGTCTAAGATTTATCAGTTGTTCCCTAACCTTTTCAGAGATATCAGCATAATCACCTATAAAGTGACAAATGATATTTAAGACTAGGGTCATCAAGAAAGGAAATCCTGATTTTTTGGTCCAGGTTCGTCCAGATCTGATCAGATCAAGAGATATCTTTCAAAAATTTTTCTCTTGATCCCAATCAAATCTTGATATGTTTCAGATCTGATTCTTATTATTTTAATAAATAAAATAAAATAAGATAAATTAAATCAAATTTAATTTACCTGATTTGGGTAATCCTATTACCCTGTAGATGATCCTGATTGCAGCGGAAGGTTCTGGATCTAGACACGCAAGTGCCTGGCCTCTACCGGTATCCACTCGGGTTGGATCTGGAGATCCTCTTCTTCTCTATCACGCCTCCAAAAATCAGATCTAGATCTGATCTGGAGGATCTTCAAAACTCTTTTGAAGATCTGCAGTCGTCCTTTTGCAGCAGCGCAGCCTTCTTGCTTTTGATCGCCTTTCCTTGATCTGAATCGCACCAACCAAAGTCCAAAACTCCTTTTGGACGTGGAGAGCAAGGGGAGAAGAAGCTTTGGCATGGAGGAAGGAGGGGAGAGGCAGCCTTGGGGCGTGGGAATTTTCTCAATTGAATTCATTGAATTAGGGTTGGGCGCAGGGTCTTATTTATAGACTCTTGTGATCCAACTCCTCTTCCTCTCCAACCAATCACAACCCTTTGTGAAATCAGATCTAAATCTGATTGGTTGGGAATAGAGACCCCTGGATTCCTCCTTAGAGGGTGCCTAAGACCAGTCAAACTTGGATTCTTAGTAGAACTCTGAATTGGAATCCAAAAGGGAGGTGGAGTCCTTGTCCAACAAGGACTCCTAGGCGCCTCCAACTTGGGCTCACGCCACCCTTGGCGTGCGCCCTTCTCCTTGCCAGGTTCTGGCAGGGGGACAGGCCCCCACCAGCTCTCCAATAGGTGCATGACATGTGGTCAAAAGTCAAAGTGTCAATGGTCAACATTTGACCAGTCAAAGGTAGACTTTTGACCAAAGTCAAAGAACAAGAAATGGCAGGTGACCAAAAATGGCAGGTAATGTCTTACAAAATAAGACAACCTTTTCTGACTTGGACAACCTCCAGTCAGACCATATGAAGGCCTCTGATTGAGCACAAACTCCTTTGGCTCAGTCAGGACAACTTATTTATGATAGTAAAAGAAGAACGTTAGGTTCAATCGAGTGCTAGCACGATTTTCCTTGAACCTAATTGAATCTCATTCAGATCAATTGAACTAGATCAGTTCAATTGATGATCACCAGATTCAAACCCTTGTTTGTGTGACCCAGTTAGGTTCAGTTCTGTATGGTAATGGGATATGTCATGATCTCTATCATCGACATCATCGAAACTCCTTTCGATGGATCAGAACTCTTCTGATTCGAACAGCTAGAATGATCGATCATCTAAATCATTCTAATTGCTCCCAAAATCCACCAGTGACACCTAGCAGTATATGGTGGCAACCCATCAGAGCTGAATGCGAACCTCTTGGTGCAGCTACCTGTGTGATTAAGTTCTTCTATCTTGAGCCCCGATCAGATTAGGGTTAAGGTGAACTCGTCAAACCCTAGTCTCTGTCATATGATGTAATCATTCGATTCGAGTCCAATGTGAAAATCTAAATAGAAACTCTTTCTATTATTTCACTCTGCCATGGCCATGGGCTTCTGGACTTGATTCTCATGATCATCATAGGGCTGCTCCTCTACCACCGAGGTAGATAGATTCCATCTTGATGCCATCCAGTTCCTACAATGAACATGCTATAGCCAACATACACCTCAGGGTTCCATATGCCTAGGAGACCGAGTAATGGTGTAGTCAAACTATAACACCCTCAAGGTGAACTGCCGATGCACCTCAGGTCAAAGAACCAGACACACTACTGCAGCATCGAGTCAGTCATTGACGAGAAGGTAGACTTCCCTAATGACTACTCGAGGTGGTCACGCTCAGTGCCCTCGTTCTCTAACGAGTACCTGTACTCTCGCTCCGGTGTCTCCACACCGTAGACTCAAGACTCATCTACTAAAGAGAAGCGATTGTACACCAACCTTCCGGATCAATCACCATCCTCATGATGATCCTATGGTCGGGAGCATGTTTATGAGTTAATAATGATTATTCATGTCTTAAATTTTCAACTCTTGAAAATATGAATTATCATTACCATTAACTCAAAGGATGTATCACAGACACTAAATACACATATGTGATAGAAAATAACCCATTTTATTGATTATAGTCAAAATTATAATTTTGCCCCTAGAAGTGTATTACAAGTGTCAGCCAATTCTGGCTTCTAGGGCACATATATCTAACAATCTCCCACTTGTCCTAAAGCCAATTGGCTACAAGTCTAAGTCCCATCTTCTCAAGGTGGGCTTCGATCTTCTGCTGGCCCAACGGCTTTGTAAGTGGGTCTGCCACATTATCTGCGGAGTTGACTCTCTTGACCTCAACGTAACCTTTCTCAAGGTAATCGCGGATGAGGTGGTATCGCCGCTCAATGTGCTTGGATTCTGGTGAGACCTCGGCTCCTTAGCAAGGGCTATGGCGCCATTGTTGTCGCAGTATAGAGGAATGGCATCTGATGGCATTACTCCAATTTCTGCAGCAAACTTCTTGTACCAGAATGCTTCCTTTGCAGCCTCTGATGCAGCGATATATTCTGCTTCCATGGTGGAATCTGCTATCACAGTTTGCTTGGAACTCTTCCAGCTGACAGCTCCACCATTGCACACAAACAGACTCCCAGATGTCGACTTTCGATCATCTATATCGGACATGAAATCCGAGTCTGTGTATCCCTGGACTTGGAGTTCTCCATTACCAAAGACCAACATCATATCCTTAGTTCTTCTCAAGTACTTAAGGATACATTTCACAGAAGTCCAGTGTTCTTCACCTGGATTTGACTGATATCTGCTTGTGACACTCACAGCATGGGCTATATCAGGTCGTGTACATAGCATGGCATACATGAGGCTCCCTATTGCAGAAGCATAAGGGATCTTGCTCATGCGTTCTATTTCCTCAGGTGTGCTGGGGCACATCTTCTTGGAAAGATGAATACCATGTCTGAAGGGTATTAATCCCCTCTTAGAGTTTTCCATACTAAACCTCTTTAGTACTTCCTCTATGTACATCTTCTGTGAAAGTCCTAGCATCCTATTCGGTCTATCCCTATAGACCTTAATTCCTAGAATAAAGGATGCTTCACCTAGGTCTTTCATGGAGAATTCCTTGGACAACCACATCTTGACTGATGTCAACATGGGAATATCATTCCCAATAAGGAGGATGTCATCCACGTACAATACGAGGAAGACAACAGCGCTCCCACTGACCCTTTTGAAAACACATGGTTCCTCTTCATTTTTGATGAAACCAAACTTTTTGATCACATCATTGAAACGAGTGTTCCAGCTCCGAGATGCTTGCTTAAGTCCATATATGGACCTTTGCAGCTTGCAAACCTTGTGATCAGTATCACTGGATGTGAAACCTAGCGGCTGTTCCATATAGATATCTTCCTCAAGATATCCATTTAGGAATGCCGTTTTCACGTCCATTTGCCATATTTCATAATCGAAATAGGCTGCAACAGGCAAGCAATGTGCGGATGGATTTTAGCATAGCTACTGGGGAAAAGGTATCCTGATAGTCAATGCCTTCGCGTTGACTATAACCTTTTGCCACTAGTCTAGCCTTGAATGTCTCCACATTCCCATCTGCACCAATCTTTCTCTTGAAGATCCATTTACACCCAATAGGTACTATACCTTCTGGTGGATCTACCAAGGTCCAGACTTGGTTTGAGTGCATCGAGTCAATTTCTGACTTCATTGCCTCTAAGCCATTTCTCGGAGTCGATATCTGATATCGCCTCGTTGTAGGTTTTGGGATCATCACCATGAGCACCATTACCTATGAGGAACATTTCCTCTACTTCCTCTGAAATAATACCTAAGTATCTTTCAGGGGGACGGGAAAACTCTTTCCGATCTACGAGGTGGAGGAGGTAGTGTTCTTATTGGCTCAACCTGATTTGGTTCCACTTGGTCCTTAGCTCGTTGTCCACTTGTGAGACTTTCTCATCAAGCTTAATCTGCTTTCCAATGCCGCTATCTTGAATAAACTATTTTTCAAGAAAGATGGCATGTCGACTCACAATCACATTGTGGTCTTCTGGAATGTAGAAATAGTATCCTAATGACTCTTTAGGATATCCTATGAATCGAGCTCTAAAGGACCTAAACTCTAACTTGTCCGCTTGTTGTCTTTTGACATGAGCCGGACAACCCCAAATTCTGAGATGACTCAGACTTGGTTTCTTACCGTGCCATATCTCATACGGTGTGGTAGGAACGGTTTTAGAGGGAACCCTATTCAGTAAATAGATTGAAGTTAACAATGAATGTCCCCAAAGAAAATCAGGGAGGTCTGTGAAGCTCATCATGGATCGAACCATATCCAATAGAGTCCGATTTCTCCATTCTGAAACCCCGTTGAGTTGAGGTGTTCCTGGTGGAGTCCATTGAGAGACTATGCCATTTTCCTTGAGATAGTCTAGGAATTCCCGGCTAAGGTATTCACCTCCTCGATCTGATCGAAGAACCTTAATGGGTTTTCCAGTTTGTTTTTCTACTTCATGTCTGAATTCTTTGAACTTTTCAAAAGCTTCAGACTTGTGTCTCATAAGATACACATACCCATACCTAGACAGATCATCGGTAAAGGTAATGAAGTAGACAAAATTGCCTCTAGCCGGCACATCAAATGGGCCGCACACATCAGTATGTACTAGGGCAAGGAGATCTGTGGCCCTCTCCCCATGTCCAACAAAAGGGAGTTTAGTCATTTTGCCTTGAAGACAAGATTCACAAGTTGGATATGACTCAAAGTCAATGGACTCAATAGCCCATTTTTCTCCAATTTGTTGATCCTATCTTCTGCTATATGACCTAATCTCAGGTGCCATAGATATCTGTCGTTTGGACTATCCCTAGGTCGTTTGGCATTCACGTTTTGCTCGATAGTTAAAATAGGTACATCAATATGTAGCTGATAAAGACCATTAATAAGGAAACCATTTGCAATTTTATTTCTTTCATAAAGAATGTTACAATGGTCCTTAAAGAAGGTGAATCACATAACCTTCTTGTGCTAAGCATGAAACAGAAATCAAATTCCTGCTAGCTGCAGGCACATAATAACAGTCTTTTAAAACTAAGTCTAAACCAGATGGTAATCGAAGAGGGTATGTTCCCACGGCTACTGCAGCAACTCTTGCTCCATTACCGATGCGTAGGATCATGTCTCCATCCCTCAGCCTCCTGCTATCCTCAAGACCCTGCATAGAAGTGCACAGATGAGCACTAGAACCAGAGTCAAGCACCCAACTGGATGCAGAAGAAACCGTAAGGTTAGACTCAATAACGAGCATACCTCCAGAAGGACCTTCCTTCTTGTTCTTTAGGGTGGCCAGGTAAGTAGGGCAGTTCCGCTTCCAATGGCCGTCGCTGTTGCAATGGAAACACTTTCCTTTGACCATCGGCCTTCTTCTTCGGTTCTGCCTTCTTCTTCTTTGATCCTTCCACCTTTTGCTTTTTCACAGACTTCTTTTTCTTTCCATAAGACTTTCTTTTGGAAGAAGTCCATTCCATAGCAAGAACTGAGCCTTTAGAACCTTTCATAGAAAGCTCAGCGGTAACCAGCATATTCATTAACTTCGGCCAAGGAATTTTGAAGTTTATGCATGTGGTAATTCATGATGAATTGCCCATATGCATCAGTCAAGGATTGCAGAATAATATCATTCTGCAGATCCAAGTCCAACTTCACACCGAGCTTCTCAAGCTCTTCCATGTCCTTGATCATTGTCAGACAGTGATCTTGGACTGACTGCCCATCACGCATCTTAGCCTTAAAAAGTCATTTCGTGACTTGATATTTGGCTGCGCGACTCTGTTCACCAAACATCTCCTGCAGGTGAGCCAACATTTGGCGAGCAGTCCCGATATCTTCATGTTGGCGCTGGAGCTCATCAGACATCGAGCCCAACATGTAATATCTGGCCTTATTATCTTCGTCAATCCATTTTTCCAGAGACGCTCTCTGTTCAACAGGATGGACGGGCTGGTAAGGTGGGAGGGTCCTGGTCCAAAACATGGGTTAACTTCTCGGAACCCAAAACAATTTTGTAGTTCCTGAGCCAATCTTTATAATTGGGTCCAGTCAGTCTATGTGTGTCCAGGATACGTGCCAATGGGTTGGACGCAGACATTTTCCTGTAGAGAGTCAAAGATTCTAGTTAGATACTGTAATTTTGACTTGACCAATTTGTTTAGGGATTTTATTTTTAAACAAATTAGCTCCCACTATTTTCTCGGATCCCTACACTCCCTCTGTAGAGATGCGAAAATCTCCATGATTAATGATTTCTAGTGGGTGGTGCGGTCTCACCAACTGACTCATCACCTCACCTAACAGTTATTGGTGATGGGTTAGCCAATGAGTGAACAACTCTTGTTCAATGATTCTCTAATCATGGTGCACCCAAACTTGGTCTCTAATTCATGAATCTCACCGTATCCGAAATATTGATCCACTCCTTAGTTAAGTCAGACCCACCATTTGCATAGACTGGGTTCCTAATTGAGTCTCTCACCGTATCCAAAATATTGAGCCCAACTCATCCTCCAGCCCATAGCATCCAATGCCTAATAGACATGGTTGCATCTTCCCGGTGCAACTGAGCCACTGTATCCAGCCGAGAACAATCAACCCCGGGAAGGGCCCGCACATCTACAATGGTGGAAGACCTCAGACTTAATCTTTTCTTAGGTCTCCCATTATCCTTAAGCCAATTGGCTAACAAGTCTAAGTCCCATCTTCCCATAGGTGGCTTCAATCTCTTGCTTGGACCAACGGCTTTGTAGTGGGTCTGCCACATTATCTGGGAGTTGACTCTCTGTGACTCAACTCGTAACCTTTCTCAAGGTAATCGCGGATAAAGATGATATTGTCCGCTCAATGTGCGTTGGGACTTCTGGTGGAGACCTCGGCTCCTTAGCAAGGGCTATGGCGTCCATTGTTTGTCGCAGTAAAGAGGAATGGCATCTGATTGGGCATTTTTACTCCAATTTCTGCAAGCAACTTCTTTGTACCAGAATGCTTCCTTTGCAGCCTCTGATGCAGCTATTATCTACTTCCATGATGGAATTCTGCTTCATAGTTTGCTTGGACTCTCTCCAGTTGACAGCTTCATCAATTGCACACAAACAGACTTCCAGATGTCGACTTTCGTCATCTATATCAGACTATGAGTCCGAGTCTGTGTATCCTGAACTTGGAGTTCTCCATTACCCAAAGACCAACATCATATCTTAGTTCTCTCAAGTAGCTTAAGGATTACATTTCACAGGAAGTCCAGTGTTCTTCACCTGGATTTGGACTTGATATCTGCTTTGTGACACTGAGCATGGGCGTATATTAAGGTCTTACACAGCATGGCATACATGAGGCCTCCCTATTGTAGGAAGCAGTAAGGGATTCTTGCTCATGTGTCTTATTTCTCAGGTGTGCTGGGGCACATCTTCTTGGAAAGATGAAATACCATGCTGTGAAGGGTATTAATCCCCTCTTTTAGGAGATTTTCCATACTAAAACCTCTTTAGTACTTCCTCTATGTTACATCATTCTTGTGTAAAGTCTAGCATCCTATTCGGTCTATCCTATAGACCTTAATTCCTAGATAAGGATTGGCTTTTTTCCCCAACCCCCTTAGGTTCTTCATGTGAGATATCCTTAGAACAACCACACCTTGACTGAAGTCACATAGGGAAATTCATTCCCAATAAGGAGGATGTCATCCACCTGACAATACGAGGAAAGAAACTCAGCGCTTCCCACTGACCCCTTTGAAAAACACTGGTTTCCTCTTTGTTTTTGATGAAACCAAACTTTTTGGATCACCATCATTGAAACGAGGGTGTTCCAGCTTCCGAGATGCTTGCTTAAGTTCCATAATGGACTTGCAGCTTGCAAGACTTCTGTGATCAGTATACATGTGTGAACAGTCGGTTGATCCATATAGATATCTTCCTCAAAGTATCCATTTAGAATTTGTTTTTCCACATCATGTGCCTATTTTTATATCGAAATAGGCTTGCAACAGCAAGCAATGTGCGATAGAGTTTAGCTATGCCAGAAAAGATGCATCTTGATGAGTCAATGCCATCTTGGCTATATCCTTTTGCCATGTCTAAGTCTTGAAATGTCTTCTGTCCACATTGTCCATTGTCATCAATTTCTCTGTAGGATCATTTACCCCAATAGGTACTTACCTTTGGTTGATCTACCAATGGTTCGGACTTGGTTTGAGTGATTGAGTCACTCTGACTTTCATTGCCTCAACCATTTCTCGAGTCGATATCTTAATATGCCTCGTTTAGGTTTTGGGATTCATCACCATGAGCCAACATTACTCTATGAGGAACATTTCCTCTATGTTCCTCTGAAATAATACCTATAGTATCTTTTCAAGCGGGTACGGAAAACTCTTTCCGATCTACGATGTGGGAGGAGAGTAGTGTTCTTATTGGTCTCAACTTGATTTGGTTCCAATGGTCCTTAGCTCTTTCCACTTTTGAGACTTTCTCATTCAACAGTTTAATCTTGGCTTATCCAATTGCCACTATCTTGAATAACTATGTTTCAAGAAAATATGGCATGTCGACTCAAATCACATTGTGGTCTTCTGGAATGTAGAAATAGTATCCTAATGACTCTTTAGGGATATCTATGAATCGAGCTCTGAAGGACTAAATTCTAACTTGTCCGCTTGTTATTCTTTTGACATTAAGCCGGACACCCAATTCTGAGATGACTCAGACCTTGGTTTTTACTGTGCCATATCCATACGGTGTGGTAGGAACTATTCAGATCAATTGAACTAGATCAGTTCAATTGATGATCACCAGATTCAAACCCTTGTTTGTGTGACCCAGTTAGGTTCAGTTCTGTATGGTAATGGGATATGTCATGATCTCTATTATAGACATCATCGAAACTCCTTTCGATGGATCAGAACTCTTCTGATTCGAACAGCTAGAATGATCGATCATCTAAATCATTCTAATTGCTCCCAAAATCCACCAGTGACACCTAGCAGTATATGGTGGCAACCCATCAGAGCTGAATGTGAACCTCTTGGTGCAGCTACCTGTGTGATTAAGTTCTTCTATCTTGAGCCCCGATCAGATTAGGGTTAAGGTAAACTCGTCAAACCCTAGTCTCTGTCATATGATATAATCATTCGATTCGAGTCCAATGTGAAAACCTAAATAGAAACTCTTTCTATTATTTCACTCTACCATGGCCATGGGCTTTCAGGACTTGATTCTCATGATTATCATAGGGCCGCTCCTCTACCACCGAGGTAGATAGATCCCATCTTGATGCAATCCAGTTCCTACAATGAACATGCTATAGCCAACATACACCTCAGGGTTCCATATGGCTAGGAGATCGAGTAATGGTGTAGTCAAACTATAACACCCTCAAGGTGAACTGCCGATGCATCTCAGGTCAAAGAACCAGACACACTACTGCAGCATCGAGTCAATCATTGACGAGAAGGTAGACTTCCTAATGACTACTCGAGGTGGTCACGCTCAGTGCCCTCGTTCTCTAACGAGTACCTGTACTTTCGCTCCGGTGTCTCCACACCGTAGACTCAAGACTCATCTACTAAAGAGAAGCGATCGTACACCAACCTTCCGGATCAATCACCATCCTCGTGATGATCCTATGGTCGGGAGCTGTTTATGAGTTAATAATGATTATTCATGTCTTAAATTTTCAACTCTTGAAAATATGAATTATCATTACCATTAACTCAAAGGATGTATCACAGACACTAAATACACAGGTGTGATAGAAAATAACCCATTTTATTAATTATAGTCAAAATTATAATTTTGCCCCTAGAAGTGTATTACAAGTATCAGCCAATTCTGGCTTCTAGGGCACATATATCTAACAATCAAAGCATCAGAAGGATGATTAGGATAGAAATTACCTTCAGGATCTCTTTTAACAAAATTAACAATTTCTTATTTCTAATAATCATTGAGGTAATTGTCCCACCATCCTCTTAATTGTCCTGAGAAACCTGAAGTAATCATCATAACAATCTGCTTCTCAGAATTTTCATGGACTTTATAGGCATTAGAGTACATCATCATTTGGTGACACATGATAATAATTTGGTATTTTGAAAGTCCATCAACATTCCATTCGACTAAACTTCTACCATCAAATTGGATAGCAGTTGTAGTATTAGGTGTTTCCTCAAACTGCAAATCCGCATAGGTAGGTCTAGGATAATAGTTTTTAATCCTAGAGGCTAGAATTAACGGTTTAGAGGTCTTTTTAATGCCAAAAATACCCTTAATTTTTTTTGAGATATTATTAACTAATTCATCAAAATCTTCAGATTTTCCTACTAATTTTTTATCAGATTTTTCTGATGAATAGCCTTCAGCATCCTTGGGGAATGGTGGTTCTCCATAGGACTCAGATTCATTAGAAAGCTCTTCGGACAAATGGTTTATTGTATCCTTGAGCTTTAGAGAGGTCATTTGCTCTTGAGAAAGATGATTTATAGAATCCTTGAGTTTAAGGATAGACATTTTATTAGAAAGCTAGTTCATGAATTTTTCAATAAAGGATGGTCCAAGCTTTACACCAGAGTCCAGCTCATGGGAATTGAACATAGGGGGAGCAGATTTAAAGGAATTAGAGGAGGATGCCTCATTAGTTTGTGGAGTTTTAACTTGCTTAATTTGGGGCATTCTCTTAATTACCTTTTTAGATTCCTCTTTAATTTTTTCTTTTTGTTCTACGAAGAGATTTTCAATTCTTTTAGTCTACATTCCTATGGTATGGAGGGCAATATTAGTATAGTTTTGTTGCTCCGTAAGTTGTCCAAAATGTTCTACTCTAGGAATTTCATGGACTTGGTTAAATTTTTTCAAAGGAGCAGCTTGTATTCCTTTATCTACGATAATAGGTTCAAAAGGAGGATGTACAGATTGAACTTCTGGCCCTCTAAGAGTTTTTCAGTTTTTAGAAATTATTTTGAGTGCAGCAACTTGAAGTTCAGGTCTAACATCTTCAAGGCCTTTGATATAATGATTATCATACCATTCAAAGAAAGGGATTGTTCTTTCTTTGGCACTCATTTGTTTTTTCCAGACATCCATAATAAAGTCTCTTTGAACTAGTTTATATGTTTCAAAGAACCATTCCCTTATATCTTGGTTTTTAAATCCATAGAAATCTTTTCAAATAATTCTTCTGTCAGGTTGGAACTTAACGAGTTCTATGACATTCAATTCTAGATTAGAGCTAGAAGGTTCATATGTTGCATAGGGCACATTAGAGACTTTAGGAGATTCTTGAAGTGAAGTTGGGATGTCTGAAGTAGAGAATCTTCTGTCTAATGTAATTCTTCTACTGCTCGAGAAGAATATCTCTACATTTCCATCTGGTAATTCAATTATTTTTTCATCCTGAGATTTTACTGAATTCTTGGGCTCAACGACTTGTTCTAGAATCCATTTTTTAGGTAAAACAACTTCATCCCACTTTAAGGTCTTAGGGGTTAGAAAGTTATTCTTTCGGTTTGCAATGAATAAAGTAGTTATCCCTTTGGCAAATATAATCTTAGCCCCTAGACTCATAGTGGTCATAGCCTTATAGTAGATTCTAGTAGTAACCACAACATTTTCTGACCCTGGTTTCATTTCAAAGCTCAAAGTTTGTAAATTAAGAGTGAGGGAGTCTAAAATATTTGGATCTGTTAATGATACAGAAAAATCAGATCCAACATTAAAGAATACTTGTCCATCCCTCAGACTAGCCTCAATAAGCCCTAATAGTGAGTCTATGAATCTTAAGTTTCGGCAATCTCTTAGGCAACCAAGAATAGAGTAATCAAGTCCTTTTCTAGTTTAAGGTTTTACAGCTACTTGGACAAACCCTAGATGTAAGAACTTATAGCTGGATGGAATTTCTTCTAAGTCTTCCTTGCTCAAGAGTTGGATTGTCTTTTGAGCAGAGTCAATTGAAATAGTTTTTTCATAAGTTTTTATATAATGATTACTTCTAAAAGGAAAACATGATTTATAATATATTTCACTAATAGGTATTTTGGGTACTTCCCAATTATTTAAACTATTTTCTATTTCTTCAAAATCTATAGAAGACATATTTTTTATAGACATTGTCCTGATACAATTAACATCCTTAATATTTTTAGTCCTAGTAGAGCTCTTTGAGAGAGATTTGATGATACTAGCCATGTCTTTAACCCAGTCCAATCCAAAGGATCTGCCCAATGAAAACCTTTCAAATGCCTTCTGCAGCTAACATGGGTGTAGAAGTGGGCATTGTTATGACTGGCTCCTTAGAACTAAGCTAGATATCACCTCTTCCCCCGGCAAAAAAGCTGCACTTGGCTCTGATACCATTTTCTGACTGGGAGACTGATACCAAGGCTTTGCTGATGAACAAAGCTCTAATATCAACCAGGGACAGGGTCAATATCTTGCCCACTTAGATATCGATCTCGTTCAGAGAACTACAGATATACGTTTACGCCCGCTAATCCATTTACCTGATAGCTCACGCCCAAGATGACTCAAGATAATATCTAACTTTTTTAATTTTTTATATTTTTTATATTTTTTATTAGGTAAAGTAAATAGATAAGCAAACTCATAATATGACTAAACTAGACATAAACATAGAAACAACAAAAAGTAAACATATAGCAAAAAATAAACTAAATTTGTAACTAAGATAAACTAAATGTAAACTAACAAAAAATAAACTAGACTACTCAAAAGATAAACTAAATATAAACTAACCAGAGAATAAACTAAACAACTACAACTCATAAAAGATAGACTAAGCAAACTAGGTTAGTAAGCAAATAAGAAACGATGAAGAGAAAGACAAAGCATAAGGTTAGTTAAGATAATATAAGCCTAAGCTTAATGAAAGCAGTAAAGAAAACATTAAAAGAGAGTTAACTCGTGTTTCAAGATAACCCTTTCATGATTGGGTGGTTTCCCTTTCGTTGAATAGTAACTGCTATAGTAGAGCTACAGTTTTCACGATTGGAAAGTTTTCCTTTCGTGCAACAGTAACTGCTACAGTACAGCTATAGTATAGCTATAGTGCTGCTATAGTACTAACTTTGGCTGTTTACCTTAGTTGATAGTTTTCTGTAGTACTAGATGCTGATCCATGTTTCAGATCGATAGAATCCATGATTTTGGATTCTTGAAATGTAGAATGCAAGGATGATAAACAAAATAAAAGTGCAGAATGAAAAGATCATAAAAGAAAATTAATTCATAGAACTGAAAGTAGCTCACTTATATAGTAGTCTCTTACAAGAGATTGAAATATATTACAGCACACTTGCACACTGGTAAATATAAGCTTGAAGAAGAAATACTAACACTAGCCGATAGACTGTTGCAAACTGGCACACTGGTAAATAAACACACAGCACTCAGCACACTGGAAAATAAACACACTAGCACTCTTACACCTATGTATGGGGTGGTAATGGAGATGGAAGATGAAGTGGAGATGGAGGATGAAACGGAGAAGTGGCGTAGCAGAAGAAGAGATAGAATTGAGGGAATGATAGGTACAAGGAAGATGATGGAGTGATAGGTAAGAAAGAAATGAAATGTCGGATGGAAGGTGGATTAGATTAAGAAGATGGATTAGGTGAAGAAGATGAAGGATTAGGTAAAGAAGATGAAAGAGATGAAGTAAGGAAGAAGAATAAAGAAAGAAAAGATAAGTGAGAGAGGAGGAATGGATTAGAAATCTGTTCTCTCCTTCGGCTAAACTCTCTTAAGGATCTCTCAGGATAGGTGGAGAGCCACTCTCAATCAGCCGATAGGTGTGTTTCACCCATAGACCATTAGCCGATGCCTTTCTTCGGTGCTCTGCCTCTCCTTTTATAGATGAGGAGGGGCGGACTTCATTTGGTTTGGAGTTCGTGGATTTCAAATGAGCTAAAGTCCATGGATTTTAAATGCTTTGGAGTTCGTGGATTTCAAATGGCTGGAGTTCGAAGTCCTATTTTGGATTTAGCTCCTTGTAGATGTCTTATCTATTTTTTCTAGAATCATTACTGTAGACGTCCTATCATGCAACTATAGAGAATCTTTTTGATTGAAGTCATTTATCTTCTTATGCTTCTGGCAGAGGCATCTTTTGCTTTATGGCACATTATGCTGGTTTAGCATCTGATAAAATCTTCATTGTTTTAGCTTGATTTGATGGGTCTTCAAAAGTTTTTATTATTTACTCCTTATTTAAGAGTAAATTTTACCTGCAAAGAAAAGTTTTCTACCATTGATTTGGTAGAGGGTTAGTCATAAAATATTTTTCTTTTTTCTTCTTTTTTTTTTATTCATCGAAGATAAGCTTTCTTCAAGTCTCTGAGTGATTCACTTCAAGGTCTTCTAAATTTGTTATGATGCAAATCTTGATTCTTCTGCCTTCTTCTCCGAGTTGATTTTCTATGTCCAAACATGCATTTAGTCCCTTCTGAAATAGTGTCGCTTCTCTTATCTTTTGGGGGTAGTTTTCGAGATTTAGAATTTCTTTCCAGTCTAGATATGAATCTTTAATAAGAAGATCTTCTGGATCTCCTTAAGCTGGTGCTCTAGTTGGATGATTAGTAGTTAGTCAGATTCTGCCATTCGTCCAATATTTTTGTTGATGAAGTTTTCTTGCTGCCCAATAAACCTCTAAATAATATATTATCTTGTAGACTTTGAGGTTGAAATTATTTGATAATATTTCTCTATGCTTGTCCGGTACTGTCACAAATCCGACAGGATCATTTTCATCTAAGTTTGTGATATGATAGATTTGAAGTGGATATTCAATACCTCCAATTTTTTTTTCTTCAATTCCACTGTATATCTTGATGTCAAGAAACTCATGCTTTTCTTTTAAAACTTGTAAAAGAGCAGCCATAATAGCAGGAAGCATATCAAAAGCTGATGAGCAGTCTACTGATATCACTTTCACAAGTCCTTTGTATAAGGCCCTGACTTCCTTTGTATAAGAGATAATATAAGCCTAAGCTTAATGAAAGCAGTAAAGAAAGCAATTAAAAGAGAGTTAACTCATCTTTCAAGATAAACCCTTCACGATTGGGTGGTTTTCCTTTCATGGAATAGTAACTGCTATAGTAGAGCTATAGTTTTCACGATTGGAGGGTTTTTCTTTCGTGCAACAGTAACTACTATAGTATAGCTATAGTATAGCTACAGTACTGCTACAATAACAACTTTGGCTTTTTACCTTAGTTGATACTACTTTAGAGTACTGAATTCTAATCCGTGTTTTAGATTGATAGAATCCGTGGTTTCAGATTCTAGAAATGCAAAATGCAAGGATGATAAACAAAATAAAAGTGCAGAATGAAAAGATCATAAAAGAAAATTAATTCATAGAACTAAAAGTAGCACACTTACATAGTAGTCTCTTACAAGAGATTGAAATATATTACAGCACACTTGCACACTGGTAAATACAAGCTTGATGAAGAAATACAAACACTAGCCGATAGATTGTTACAAACTAGCACACAGGAAAATAAACACACTAGCACACTCTCACACCTATGTACAAGGTGGTAATGGAGATGGAAGATGAGGTTAAGATGGAGGATGAAACGGAGAAGTAGCATAGCAGAAGAAGAAAAGAAATGGTGAAAGAAGGAGAAGATGAAAGATATGAAAGGTAGGTGGAAGATGATGGAGTGGTAGATAAGAAGGAAATGAAATGTCAGATGAAAGGTGGATTAGATTAAGAAGGTGGATTAGGTGAAGAGGATGGAATAATGGAGTGGTGAAGTGAAGAAGAAGATGGAAAGAAAAGATAAAGAAAGAAAGATAGGTGAGAGAGGAGGAATGGATTAAGAATCTATTCTCTCCCTCGGCTAAACTTTCCTTAATGATCTCATAGGGTAGGTGGAGAGCCGCTCTCAATTAGCCGATGGGTTTTGTTACCTAAAGACTTAGCCGATGCCTTCCTTTGGTGCTCTGCCTGTCCTTTTATAGATGAGGAGGTGCGGACTACATTTGGTCTCGAGTCCGCAAATTTCAAATGAGCTGAAGTTTGTGGATTTCAAATGCTTTGGAGTCCGTGGATTTTAAATGGCTGGAGTTTGAAGTCCTGTTCTGGAATTGGCTCCTTGTAGATGTCTTATCTACTTTTTCTAGAATCTTTACTATAGACGTCCCATCATGCAATTGTAGAGAATCTTTTCAGTTGAAGTCATTTGTCTTCTTGTGCTTTTGGCAGAGACATCTTTTGCATTATGGCACATTATGCTGGTTTAGCATCTGATAAAATCTTCACCGTTTTAGCTTGATTTGATGGGTCTTCAGAAGTTTTGATTATTTACTCATTTTTTAAGAGTAAATTTTACCTACAAAGAAAAGTTTTCTACCATTGATTTGGTAGAGGGTTAGTCATAAAGTATTTTTCTTCTTCTTTTTCCTTTCTCTTTCTTTTTTTTATTTTTTTATTTGTCTCCTTTTTCTGAATCCAAATGGTTGGATTCATGGGAATCTAGATTTTCTTCAAATAGATGAGAGAATTCAGGCATTTCTTCATATCGATGGTTTTCAGTGTTTGAGTATTCCAAAATATTTTCATGATCCAAAGAACTTGTTCCATGATGCAGGACACTTCCACCATAGATGCTTCCCCAGGGGTATAGTAGCTCATATTTTATCCTTTCAGGATAACTTTCTGGATTTAGCAGGATATCCCAGGTTCCTTCTTTTCTTTTAGAAAAAGTTATAGGCAGGCTGGTTGTGGCCCATATTTCTTCCATCTGTCCAACATTTTTGTTCCCTCAATACATTAGCCATTCGCCAAACATCCAAATAACTAGTAGCCATATATTCTTCCATATTAAATTTTTCTATCATAGAGTCAGCTTCTTCAGGCTTCACGTGATTTTGAAAAATGTGGTAATCTTCTTGAGGCAGAGTGATATAGATTTCATCTTCTTGAGGCATAGTGATATCATAGATTTGGAAAGGATAGGTTACAACCCCTATTTTCTTTTCTTCAATTCCACTGTAAATTCTTATCTCCAAATATCTCCAATATCTTCTAAAATTTTGTAGAATAGTGGAGACTACATCTAGAAATATATCAATGGAGAGGATACAGTCGATTGTAGCTAGTCTGACCAATCCCTTGTAAAGAGCTCTTTTTTGTGATTCATTTCCATATCCGTTGATAATGAATTAAGAGTTTTGGCCAATAGCACCATTGGATTATAATGTAGTTGTGGAGTTCTTTGAGCAATTGCCTGACTTCACACAGTTGAGTCACCTTATTCAGAATAATATCTTGCAGATTAGGGGTTAGAACTTCTTGAACCTTTTTCTAGCAGTCAAGTCTTTTAAACTTGACCATTGTTGGCATTTCTATCAGCCCACAGAGTTCATAGAGAGAAATTAGTTCTGGAATAAATTGCATTAATTTTTCCCCAACTGATTTAACCTTTTCTTTAATTATTTCTAAAGTATTTTGTTCCTTAGACATATATTCTATCAATATAGACATAGCTTTCCTGAATTCCTTCTTTTGATTTAAAACATGGGATTGCCATATCTTATTGATTAATGCATGGCTTTTAAGAGAAAGTCCAAGATTAAACAAGAGAGGAGAAATTTGTTCCTAAGAGCTTCTTGAGTTTAGTGGAGTTTTACATTTATCAAGACTTGCTCTTGGTAGCTCTTCATTTTGAGTCTTGTCCTTCTTTTGAGTAGTTTTCTGAGTTGATTTCCTATCAAAAGATAGATAAGTTAGATTTTTAGATAGCATACTATTTTTATAAGGTTTATTTACCTTGTAAGTGAAGGGAAAAACTATTTTTCCAAGTCTGGTTCATTCAGATCTGATTGAATCTAGAGAGATATTTCAAAAAAAAATTTCTTGGATCCAGATCAGATCTGAGACTTTTCAGATATGATATTATTGATCTAATAAAAGAAAATAAAATAAAAAAAATTAAATCTAATTTAATTTATCTTGTTGAGGGTAATCTAATTATCTTGTGATGATCCTGATATCTGCCTGAGGTTCTAGATCTAGCCATGCAAGTGCCTAGCCTCTATCGGTATCCACTCGAGTAGGCTCTAGAGATCTTCTCCTTCTTTATCATCTCTCCAAAAATTAGATCTGGATCTAATTTTGAAGATCTTCGAAACTTCTTTCGAAGATGTGAGTTGTCTCTTGCAGCAGTGTTGCCTTCTTCCTTTTCCTGTCGCCTTTCTCTTGCTTGGATCGCACCAAACTGAAGCCCAAAAATTCTTTGGTGTGGGTAGGAGAGAGAAGACCTGAAGATGGTGTGGAGGAGGAAGAGGGGCAGTCTTGTGATGTGGGCAATGGATCAAGCTTTTTAGATCTTGGCATAGACAGGATTTTTTGTAGACCCTATTGCACCATGCAGTGCCACATCATCCTGACCAATCATGGCCTTTTGTGCAATCAGATCTAAATTTGATTGATGGGATGACATCATTTGATCCAATTAGATGAGAACCTCTCTGAATCATCCTTAGATGGTGCCAAGACTGGTCAAAGACAAGTCTTTGGCACCACCTAGGTAAAAACCCCGAAGCAACTGGAGTCCCATCTATATGGGACTCCAGATGCT
This sequence comes from Cocos nucifera, assembly GCA_006176705.1. Classification (NCBI taxonomy): domain Eukaryota; kingdom Viridiplantae; phylum Streptophyta; class Magnoliopsida; order Arecales; family Arecaceae; genus Cocos; species Cocos nucifera. The sequence goes on from QRFJ01002301.1 coordinate 117,509, forward strand.
CTATCCATAGGTGCATGCCTCCTCATCCATCTTCTTTTTAGCAGGTCGATTGGTCCAAAAATTTTCTCCTATGGGTGCATGACACATGGGCAGATGTCTAAGTGTCAAAGATCAACATTTGACCAAATATCCGGAATAGAATTTAGCAGGTGACGGAAAATGGCAGATGTTATCTCAAATTCATCTCATAAATTAAGACAACCCTCTTCTAATCTAGGCAAGCTTCAGTCAGACCAAGTAAGGGTACCTGAGTGAGCCAAGAGACATTTGGCTCAGTCGAGACAAACTTTAATGATAATTAAAGGAGAACATTAGGCTCAATCATATGCTAGCATGATTTCTTTGAACCTAATTGAATCTAATCCAAATCAATTGAATTAGGTTAGTCCAATTGATGATATCCAGATCAAAACCCTTGTTTGTGTGATCCAGTTAGATTTAGTTTCATATGGTAATGAGATATATTGCGATCTCTATCATCGACATCATCGAAACACCTTTCAATGAATCAAAATTTTTTTGATTAAAACAACTAATATAATTGATCTTCTAAATCATTCTAATTGCTCTCAAAATCCACCAGTGACACCTAACAGCATATGGTGGCAATCCATCATAACTGAAAATGAACCTCTCGATGCAGTTACCTGTGTGATTAAGTTCTTCTATCTTGAGCCCGACTGGATTAGGGTTAAGGTAATCTCGTCAAATCCGAATATCCGTCATATGATTAACCATTCGATTCAAGTCCAATGTAAAAACTTTAATAGAAACTCTTTCTATTATTTTATTTTGCTATAGCCATGGGCTTATGGACTTGATTCTCATGATCATCATAGGACTTATTCTCATCTACCGAGGTAGATAGATTCCGTATTGGTGCAATCCAATTCTTACAATGAACATGCTATAGCCAACATATACCTTAGGGTTCCAAATGGCTAGAAGATCGAGTCATGGTGTAGTCAAACTATAACACCCTCAAGGTGAACTACTGATGCACCTTAGGTCAAAGAACCAGATACACAACTGCAGCTTCGAGCCAGTCATTGATAAGAAGGTAGACTTCCTAAAGACTGCTCGAGGTGGTCACGCTCAGTACCCTCGTTCTCTAACGAGTACCTATACTCTCGCTCTGGTATCTCTACACCATATACTCAAGACTCATTTACTATAAATAAGTGATTGTACACCAACCTTCTGGATCAATCACCATCCTTATGATAATCCTACTGTTAGGAGCATTTTATGAGCTAATAATGAAAATTCATATCTTAAATTTTCAACTCTTGAAAATAAGAACTATCATTGCCATTAACTCAAGGGATGTATCATAGATACTAAATACACAATATGATAGAAAATAACTCATTTTATTATTTATAGTCAAAATTATAATTTTGCCCTTAGAAATGTATAACAAGTGTCAGCCAATTCTGGCTTCTAGGGCACATATATCTAACAAACTCCCACTTGATCTAAAGTCAATTGGCTACAAATCTAAGTCCCATTTTCTCAAGGTGGGTCTCGATCTTCTATTGGCCCAACAGCTTTGTAAGTGGGTCTATCGCATTGTCTACGGAGTCGACTCTCTTAACCTTGACGTATCCTTTCTCGAGATAATCATGGATGAGGTGGTATCACCACTCGATATGTTTGAATTTTTAGTAAGACCTCGACTCCTTAACAAGGACTATGATATCATTATTATCACAGTACAGAGAAATGGCATCTGATGGCATCACTCCGATCTCAGCGGCAAACTTCCTATACCAGACTGCCTCCTTCTCAACTTTTGACGCAGCGATGTATTCTACTTTCATGGTGGAATCTACTATTATTGTCTATTTGGAACTCTTTCCACTAACAACACCACCATTACACACAAATAGATTCTCAGATGTCGACTGTCGATTATCTATATCGGATATAAAATCCAAGTCTGTATACCCTTGAACTTTGAGTTCTCTATTACCAAAAATCAAGAACATATCCTTAGTTCTTCTTAAGTACTTAAGGATACATTTTACAGAAGTCCAGTATTCTTCTTCTAGATTTGACTGATATTTGCTTGTGACACTCACAACATGTGCTATATCAGGTCATATACATAACATGGCATACATGAGGCTCCCTATTGCAGAAGCATAAAGGATCTTGCTCATGCATTCAATATCCTCTGATGTGTTGGGACACATTTTCTTGGAAAGATGAATGCCATATCTAAAGGATACCAAACCCCTCTTAGAGTTTTTCATGCTAAACCTCTTTAGCACTTCCTCTATGTACATCTTCTGTAAAAGACCTAGCATCCTATTCGGTCTATCTCTATAGACCTTGATTCCTAGAATGAAGGATGCTTCTCCTAGGTCTTTCATGGAGAATTCTTTAGATAACCATATTTTAACTATGGTCAACATGAAAATATCATTTCCAATAATGAGGATATCATCTACGTACAGTACGAGGAAGACAATAGCGCTCCCACTAACCTTTCTGAAAATACATGGTTCCTCCTCATTCTTGATGAAACTAAATAATTTGATCACATCATTAAAATGAGTATTCTAGTTTCGAGATGCTTGCTTAAGTCCATATATGGACCTTTGCAGCTTGCATACTTTGTGATCAATATCACTGGATATGAAATCCAGTGGCTGATCCATATAGATATCTTCCTCAAGATATCCATTTAAGAATATTGTTTTCATATTCATTTGCCATATTTTATAATCAAAATAGGCTGCAACAGCAAGCAATGTGTGAATAGATTTAAGCATGGCTACTGACGAAAAGATATCCTGATAGTCAATGCCTTCATGCTGGCTATAATCTTTTGCCACTAATCTAGCTTTGAATGTCTCTATATTCCCATCTGCACCAATCTTTTTCTTGTAGATCTATTTACCCCCAATAGGTACTATACCTTTTGGTTGATCTACCATGGTTCAGACTTGGTTTGAGTGTATTGAGTCAATCTCTGACTTCATTGCCTCTAACCATTTCTCAGAATCGATATCTGATATCGCCTCGATATAGGTTTTGGGATCATCACCATGAACTATATTACCTATGAGAAATATTTTCTCTACTTCCTCTGAAATATTACCTAAGTACCTCTCAGGAGGATAGGAAACTCTTTTCGATCTTCAAGGTAGAGGAGGTAGTGATTGTATTGGCTTAACCTGATTTAGTTCCAAAGGGTGCTTAGCTCTTTGCTCTTGGGAGACTTTCTCCTCTAGCTTGATCTGCTTTCCAATGCCACCATCTTGAATAAATTATTTTTCAAGAAAGATGGCATGTCGACTCACAATCACATTGTGATCTTCTAGAATGTAGAAATAATATCCTAATGACTCTTTAGGATATCCTGTGAATTGAGCTCTAAAGGACCTATAGTCTAACTTATCCGCTTGTTGTCTTTTGACATGAGTCGGACAATCCCAAATTTTGAGATGACTCAGACTTGGTTTCTTACCATGCTATATCTCATACGGTATGGTAGGAACAACTTTAGAAAGAACCCTATTTAGTAAATATATAGTAGTTAACAAACTGTGTCCCCAAAGGACATTAGGAAGGTTTGTGAAGCTCATCATAGATCGGACCATATCTAATAGGATCTAATTTCTTCATTCTAAAATTTCATTGAGTTGAGATATTTCAGGTGGAGTCCATTGAGAGACTATGCCATTCTGCTTGAGATAGTCCAAGAATTCCCGACTAAGGTATTCACCTCCTCGATCTGATAAAAAAACCTTGATGGGTTTTTCAGTTTGCTTTTCTACTTCATGTCTGAATTTTTTAAATTTTTCAAAGGCTTCAAACTTGTATCTCATAAGATACACATACCCATATCGAGATAAATCATCAATAAAAGCTATGAAGTAGACAAAATTGCCTCTAGTCGGCACATCAAATGGGCCGCACACATTAGTATGTACTAGGATAAGTAAATCCGTGGCCCTTTCCCCATGTCCCATAAAAGGGAGTTTAGTCATTTTGCCATGAAGACATGATTCATAAATTAGATATGACTCAAAAGTCAATGGACTGAATAGCCCGATTTTCTTCAATTTGTTAATCCTATCTTCTGCTATATGACCTAGTCTAAGGTGCCATAGATACCTATCATTTGGACTATCCCTGGGTCATTTTGATTTTATGGCATTCACATTTTGCTCGATATTAAAAATAGATACATCAATATATAATTGGTACAGACCATTAATAAGGAAACCACTTGCAATTTTATTTTTTTTATAAAGAATATTACAATGGTCCTTAAGAAAACTAATTACATAGCCTTCTTGTGCTAAACATAAAATAAAAATTAAATTCTTGCTTGCTGCAGGCACATAATAACAATCCCTAAGTGTTAAGTCTAAACCAGATGGTAGTCAAAAAGGATAGGTTCTTACGGCCACAGCAGCAATCCTTGCTTCATTTTCAATACATAGGATCATCTCACCATCGCTCAGCCTCCTGCTATCCTCAAGATCCTACATGAAAGTGTACAAATGAGCACTAGAACCAGAGTCAAGCATCCAATTGGATGCAGAAGAAATCATAAGATTAGATTTAATAACGAGCATACCTCTAGAAGGACCTGCTTCCTTCTTATTCTTCAAGGTGGCCAGGTATGAAGGGCAGTTCCGCTTCCAATGGCCATCAGTGTTGCAATGAAAATATTTTTCTTGGTCAGCGGCCTTCTTCTTCAGCTCTACCTTCTTTTTCTTTTCTTCTTTCATCTTTTGCCTTTTCACAGACTTCTTCTTCTTTCTAAGAGATTTTCTCTTGAAAGAAGTCCATTCCATAGCAAATACTGAGCCTTTAGAATCTTTATTTGAAAGCTCAGCAGTAACTAGTATGTTCATAAGCTCGGTCAGAGTATTTTGAAGTTTATGCATATGGTAGTTCATGATGAACTACCTAAATGCATCAGTCAAGGATTGTAGAATTATATCATTCTATAGATTCAGGTCCAACTTCACTCTGAGCTTCTCAAGCTCTTCTAAGTCTTTGATCATCATTAGACAATGATCTTGGACTGACTATCCATCACGCATTTTAGTCTTGAATAGTCATTTAGTGATCTGATATTTGGCTGCACGACTCTGTTCACCAAACATCTCTTGCAGATGAGCCAACATTTGGCGGGCAGTCTTGATATCTTCATATTGGCGCTGAAGCTCATCAGACATCAAGCTTAACATGTAGTATCTGATCTTATTATCTTCGTCTGTCCACTTATCAAGAGATGCTCTTTGTTCAGTGGATGGACAAGCTGGTAAGATGGGGGGATCCTGATCTAATACATGAGTTAACTTTTCAAAACCAAAAATAATTTTGAAGTTTTGGAGCCAATCCTTGTAATTAGGTTCGATCAGTCTATGGGTGTCCAGGATACGTGCTAGTGGGTTGGATGTAAACATTTTATTTTTTCTGTAGAGAGTCAAAGTTTCTAGTTAGATATTATAATTAGAACTTGATCAATTTATTTAAGAATTTAATTTTTAAATAAATTAGCTTTCACTATTTTTTTGGATCCCTATACTCCCTCTGTAGAGATGCAAAAATCTTCGTGATTATAGATTTCTAATGGTTGGTGCAGTTCCACCAACTGACTCATCACCTCATCTAACAGTTATTGATGATGGATTAGCCAATGAGTGGACAACTCTTATCCAATGATTCTCTAATCATGGTGCACCCAAACTTGATCTCTAATTCATGAATCTCATCATGCCTGAAATATTGATCCACTCCTTAGTTAAGTTAGACCCACCATTTGCACAAATTGGATTTTTAATTAGGTCTCTCACTGTATTCAAAATATTAAGCCTAATTTATCCTCCAACCCGTAGCATCCAATGCCTAATAGATATGGTTGCATCTTTCCTGTGTAACTGTACCATTATGACCAGCTGAGAACAATCAACTTTGGAAAGGGCCCGCATATCTACAATGGTGGAAGACCTTAGACTTAATCTTTTCCTAGGGAGATTTGATTTAAGTCTCTTTAAACTTGACTTACAATAGCCATAACAATTATGACTAACCTAGTAGCATGGGTTAGCTTGGATTGTTAACCACCTTAGATTAGGACTGGATTGATAAATATGGCTAGATAAGTGAGACTAGTGGAAGGGATATGCCATTAACTCGATAAGAACATATTCGAATCGAGTAGCTCCCAATTAAAAACCAGTCGATCGTATCTGCCAGGCTTATCTTAGACACCAAATTGTTGAGCTAGAATCAATCAGATTAGTCTACAATCCAGACTCTAACCACTGAGCCTAATTAGGTCTTAACTTGATCGATCACTCATGTGATTCAATCTTGATCCAAACTTAATCCTATTAGGTTGGACAATTTAAGCACTCTTGATTTATCTAAGCAACTCTTGATTCAGTTTGATCAACCACTAGACCTAATTGAGCTACCCAAGCCCGAACCCAATTTTATTAATATGTATTAAATCTAAAAATTCTAAATTTTTAGGTTTAACATGTTTCATAATCTTAATTGTTAATTAAGTTTAGGGTTCATAAATAAAATATGTAAATAAAATTCTAGGATTTCAAGATCTAGGATTTTGCAGAAAATAAGTTTTAGATTTCTGATTAAGGACGAATGCGCAGCACCCCTACACATCATAAGAACACCCCATCGAATGGGAGGAGAGGGTATTTAAATACTACTTTATTCTTATGACTGGACGGCTAAGAAAATGCCTTAATCAGAAATATGAAAACTACAAAACTAGTTAGATCTATATCATATATCTCATATATAAAAATTGATCCAACTTTAAACATGTTTTGCATACATCTTCATGTATCATATCATGCATGTTTTTAGATCTAAATTATCTGATAATCATCTAAAAAATTAAATTTAAATTGATCATATCAAATTAAAATATTATTAACATAATTATGTAGAACTATTCTACAACTAGTCTAAACATGCATTCATCATATCTCATATGAACAAAAATTAAATAATTTTATTTTCTATTTTTTAGATCTTATTATAGTATTTATAATAGTAAAAAATAGTAAATAAATATATCTAAAAATTATAACTAATTAAATTAAATTATGATCATGCTAGACTATACATAGAATAATTCTATTCTATAACTAGTCATGCATCTTGTACAACTTAGATCTAAATTATTTAATTTTTTAATTTTTCTAATTTTAGATCTAATCATATCTTATGTGACATCTAAAATCATCTAATTATTATATCATAATAAATTAAAATAAGATCTAATAAAAATGGAACTTGGCTCTGATACTAGTTGAAGGAAAAAACTATTTTTCTGGATTAGATTCGTTCAGATCTGATTGGATCAAGAGAGATATTTTAAAAAAAAATTTCTTAGATCTAGATTAGATCTAAAACTTTTTAGATCTAATATTATTGAGCCAATAAAAGAAAATAAAATATAAAATAAATTAAATCTAATTTTATTTATCTTATTGAGGGTAATCTGATTATCCTGTGATGATCCTGATATCTGTCTGAGGTTCTGGATCTAGCCATGCAAGTGCCTGACCTCTACTGGTATCAACTTGGATAGGATCTAGAGATCTTCTCTTTCTTTATCACCTCTCTAAAAATTAGATCTAAATCTGATTTTGAAAATCTTCCAAACTCCTTTCGAAGATGTGAGTTGTCTCTTGTAGCAGTGCTGCCTTCTTCCTTTTTCTATCGCCTTTCTCTTGCTTGGATCGCACCAAACTGAAGTCCAAAAATTCTTGGGCATGGGTAGGAGAGAGAAGACCTAAAGATGGCATAGAGGAGAGAGAGGGGCAGCCTTGTGGCATGAGCAATGGATCTAGCTTTTTAGATCTTGGCGTAGATAGGTTTTTTATAGACTCTATTGCGCCATGCAGTGCCACATCATCCCGGCAAATCACAGCCTTTTGTACAATCAGATCTAAATTTGATTGATAGAATGACATCATCTGATCTAATCAGATAAGAGCCCCTCTAAATCATCCTTAGATGGTGCCAAGACTGATCAAAGACAAGTCTTTGGTGCCACCTAGGTAGAAATCCCAAAGCAACTGGAGTCCTATCTGTATGGGACTCCAGATGCTCTATCCATGGGCACACGCCTCCCTAGGAATGCGTCCCTCATCCATCTACTTTTTAGCAAGTGGACTGGTCCAAAAATTCTCTCCTATGGGTGCATGACACATGGGCAGATGTCAAGTATCAAAGGTCAACATTTGACCAAATGTCTGAAATAGGATTTAGCAGGTGATGAAAAATGGCAGGTGTTATCTCAAATTCATCTCATAAATTAAGACAACCCTCTTCTAACTTGGACAAGCTCTAGTCGGACCAAGTAAAGGTACTTGAGTGAGCCAAGATACATTTGGCTCAGTCGAGACAAACTTTAATGATAATTAAAGGAGAACATTAGGCTCAATCATGTGCTAGCATAATTTTCTTGAACCTAATTGAATCTTATTCAAATCAATTAAACTGGATTAGTCTAATTGATAATATCCAGATCAAAACTCTTATTTGTGTGATTTAGTTAGGCTCAGTTCTATATGGTAATGAGATATATCACGATCTCTATCATCGACATCATCGAAACATCTTCTGATGGATTAGAACTTTTCTAATTCAGACAACTAGTATGATTGATCATCTAAATCATTCTAATTGCTCTCAAAATCCACCAGTGACACCTAATAGCATATGGTGGCAATCCATCAAAACTAAAAATGAACCTCTCGGTGTAGTTATCTTTGTGATTAAGTTCTTCTATCTTGAGCCCCAATTGGATTAGAGTTAAGGTAATCTCATCAAACTCTAATATCTGTCATATGATTAATCATTCGATTCAAGTCCAATATGAAACTCTTAATAGAAATTCTTTCTATTATTTCACTCTGGCATGGCCATGGGCTTATGAACTTGATTCTCATGATCATCATAGGGCTTATCCTCATTTACCGCGGTAAATAGATTTCCTATTGGTGCAATCCAATTCCTACAACGAACATGCTATAGCCAACATACACCTCAGGATTTTGAATGGCTAGGAGACTGAGTCATGGTGTAGTCAAACTATAACACCCTCAAGGTGAACTGCCAATGCACCTCAGGTCAAAAAACCAGACACACAACTGCAGCTTCGAGCCAGTCATTGATGAGAAGGTAGACTTCCTAATGACTGCTCGAGGTGGTCACGCTCAGTGCCCTTATTCTCTAACGAGTATCTATACTCTCACTCTGGTCTTTCTACACCATAGACTCAAGACTCATCTACTATAAAGAAGTGATTGTACACCAACTTTCTGGATCAATCACCATCCTCAAGATGATCCTACGGTCAGGAGCATTTTATGAGTTAATAATAAAAATTCATATCTTAAATTTTCAACCCTTGAAAATAAGAACTATCATTGCCATTAACTCAAGGGATGTATCACAGACACTAAATACACATTGTCATAGAAAATAACCTATTCTCTTATTTATAGTCAAAATTATAATTTTGCCCTTAGAAGTGTATAACAAGTGTCAGTCAATTCTGGCTTCTAGGGCACACATATCTAACAGTAAGAAGATAGATCCTGAGATTCTGAGGTAAGATTTTCTTTACTCTGATCAGAGCAACTAGGTTCATCTGTTAAAGATATTTCAATTAATCTACAAAGAGTGAGCCAATCAGAAAAAAATATTAATAGATGTCTCTTAAAAGCTTGAATCTTTTCTTTTAATTGATTGAAAGTATTTTCTTTTTGGGACTCATCATATGCCAGAGCTTTAAGAGTTAGATAGAATTTTTCCTCCTGATTGAACATATAAGATTCCCAGATCTTTTTTATTAAGAAATAATCTTCTAAGGAAAGATTTGAATTGAAGAAGGAAGGATATTTTTGTTTTTTGTAGAACATAATATTTTTATTAAAGATATAAGAGTATGGAATTACTTTTGATCTTATCCTATATCTAGTGTATGCTAGATATGTGTGCCCTAGAAGCCAGAATTGGCTAATACTAGAAATACACATCTAAGGGTAAAATTATAATTTTAACTATAAATAATAAAATGGGTTGTTTTCTATCATAGGGTGTATTTGAAAGTGTCTGTGATACATCTCTTGAGCTAATGGTAATGATAGTTCATATTTTCAAGAGTTGAAAATTTAAAACATGAGTTTTCATTATTGACTCATAAAATGCTCCCAACCATAGAATCATCATGAAGATGGTGATTGATCCAAAAGGTTGGTGTACGATCACTTCTTTAGGATAGATAAGTCTTGAGTCTATAGTGTAGAGACATAGGAGCAAGAGTACAGGTACTCGCTAGAGAACGAGGATACTAAGCGTGACCACCTTGAGCAGTCATGAGGAAGTCTATCTTCTCATCAAAGATTGGCTTGAAGCTACAGTGGTGTGTCTGATTCTTTGATCTGAGGTGCATTAGCAGTTTACCTTAAGGGTGTTATAGTTTTACTACACCATAACTCGGTCTCCTAGCCATTCGAAATCCTGAGGTGTATGTTGGCTATAGCATGTTCATTATAGAAATTAGATTACACCAATAGGGGATCTATCTACCTCGGTAGATGAGAAGCAATCCTATGATGATCATGAGAATCAAGTCCATAAGTCCATGGCCATGGTAAAGTAAAATAATAGAAAGAGTTTCTATTAAAATTTTTACATCGGACTTGAATCGAATGATTAATTCATATGATGAAAATTAGGATTTAATGAGATCACCTAAACCCTAATCTGATTGGAACTCAAGATAGAGGAACTCAATCACACAGGTAACTACATCGAGAGATTCATTTTCAGTTCTGATGGGTTGCCACCATATGCTGCTAGGTGTCATTGATGGATTTTGGGAGCAATTAGAATGATCAGGATGATCGATCATACTAGTTATTTGAATCAAAAAAGTTCTGATCCATTGGAAGGTATTTCGATGATGTCAATGATAGAGATCATGATATATCCCATTACCATATAGAACTAATCCTAACTAGATCACACAAAGAAGGGTTTAGATCTGGATATCATCAATTGGACTAATCCAGTTCAATTGATTTGAATAAGATTCAATTAGATTCAAGAAAATTATGCTAGCACACGATTGAGTCTAATGTTCTCCTTCAACAATCATTAACAGTTATCTCGACTGAGCCAAATATATTTGGACTCACTTAGGAACCTTTACTTGATTTGATTGAAGCTTGTCCAAGTCAGAAAAGGATTGTCTTAATTTATGAGATAAATTTGAGACAACACCTGCCATTTTTCGTCACCTACTAAATCTTGTCTTTTGACTTTGGTCAAACATTGACCTTTGATACTTAGACATTTGCCCATGTGTCATGCGCCCATAGGAGAGAAGATGGGGCTTTGTCTCCCTACTGAAAAGAAGAAAGGGAGGGCGTGCATGCCCTAGGGAGGTGTGCGCCCAAAGAGGATGACGTCTGGAGTCCCATATAGATGGGACTCTAGGTTGCTTCATGCTCTCTACTTGGGTGGTGCCAAAGACTCTTCTTTGACAAGTCTTGGCGCCACCTAAGAAGATTTGTGAGGAACTCTAATCTGATTGGATCAGATGATGTCATCCTATCAATCAGATTTAGATCTGATTGCATAAAGAGCTGTGATTGATCAGAATGATGTGGCACTGATTGGTCGGAATGATGTCATCCTATATAAACCCTGTCTGCGCCTAGGATTTAGTTTTTCTACCCTTTGCCCATGCCACATAGCCCCTCTCCCTCCTTCTCCATGCCACCCTCTACTTCTCTCTCCTCTCCATTCCCAAGAGGTTTTGGGCTCCAGTTTAGTGCGATCCAAGCAAGAGAAAGGCAATAGGAAAGGAAGAAGGCAGCACTACTGCAAGAGACAATAGTTGATTTTCAAAAGGTGTTTTGAAGATCTTCAAGATCAGATCTAGATCTGATTTTTGAAGCACAGATTAAGAAGGAGAAGATCTCCAGATCCTGCCCAAGTGGATATCGATAGAGGCCAGGTGCTTGCGTGGTTACATCCAGAACGTTAGGCAAATATCAGGATCATCACAGGATAATAGGATTACCCATAACAAGGTACAATTAAATTAGATTTAATTTAATTTAATTTATTTTTATTTTATTAGATTCATAAAATTAGATCTGAAAAATCTTACATCTGATTTAGATCTAAGAGAAAAATTTTAGAAATATCCCTCTTGATCAAATCAAGATATAAACGAACCTGACCCAAAAATCATGATTTTTTCTTCAACTAGTATCAGAGCCAGGTTTCATAATTATTTAGATCTAATTTTAATATAATTTTGATCTAATAATTAGATAATTTTAGATGTCACATTAGATATGATTAGATCTAAAATCAAAAATTAAGAAAATTAAATAATCTTGATCTAAGATGTATGAGATGCATGACTAGACTAGAAATAGAATTATTCTATGTGTAGTCTAGGATGATCATAATTTTAATTTGATTAATTATAATTTTAGATCTATTTATTTATCATTTTTTAATATTATAAATATTATAATTAGATCTAAAAAATAAAAAATAAATTTATTTAATTTTGTTCATATGAGATATGATAGATGCATGTTTAGATTAGTTGTAGAATAGTTTTACAAAGTTGTCTTGAATAAATTTAATTTGATATGATCAAATTTAAATTTTATTTTTTAGATGTTTATGAGATAATTTAGATTTGAAAATATGCATGTATACAAAACATGTTTTTAAGTTAGTTCAATTATATATATGTGATATATATGTATATCTAACCAACTTTGTAGATTTATCATGTTTTGGATTAAGGTGTCCTCCTTGGCCGTCTGATCATAAGAATAAAGTAGGATTTAAAGGCCCTCTCCTTTCATTCGATAGGGTGTTCTTATGATATGTAGGGGTGCTGTGCATTCATCCTTAATCAAAAATTAAAAAAAAACTTATTTTCTGCAAAACCCTAAATCCTGAAACATTAGGATTTTATTTACATATTTTATTTATGAACCCTATACTTAATTAAAAATTAAGATTATAAAATATATTAGATCTAAATTAAAAATTTTTAAATCTAAGATATATTCATAAAATTGGGTTCGGACTTGGGTAGCTCAATTAGATCTAGCAGTTGATCAAACCAAATCAAGAGTCAGTTAGATGGGATCAAGAGTGCTTAAATTGACCAGCCTTATAGGATTAAGTCTGGGTCAAGGTCGAGTCACATGAGTGATCGATCAAGTTAAGACCTAATTAGGCTCAGTGGTTAGAGTCTGGATTGTAGGCTAACCTGATTGATTCTGGCTCAATAATTTGGTGTCTAAGGTAAGTTTGGCAGATATGACCAACTAATTTTTAATTGGAAGCTACTCGACTCGAATGCATTCTTGTTGAATTAATGGCATATCCCTTCCACTGGTCTCACTTACCTGGCCATATCTGTAGGCTTAGTCCTGATCCGAGGTGGCTAATAATTCAAGCTAACCCATGCCACTAGGTTAGTCATAATGGTTATGGCTATATCAAGTCAAGTTTAAAGAGATCTAAATCAAATCTTCCTAAGATAAGATTAAGTCTAAGGTCTTCCACCATTGTAGATGTGCGGGCTCTTTTTGGGGTTGATTATTCTCAGCTGGTCATAATGGTTTAGTTGCACCAAAAAGAAGCAACAATGTCTATTAGGCATTAGATGCTACGGGCTGGAGGATGGATTGGGCTCAATATTTCAGATACGGTGAGAGACCTAATTAGAAATCCAATCTATGTAAATAGTGGGTCTAACTTAACTAAGGAGTGGATCAATATTTTGGACATGATGAGATTCATGAATTAGAGACCAAGCTTGGGTGCACCATGATTAGAGAATCATTGGACAAAAGTTATTCACTCATTGGCTAACCCATCACCAATAACTGTTAGGTGAGGTGATGAGTTAGTTGGTGGGACTGCACCACCCACTAGAAATCATTAATCGTGAAGATTTTTGCATCTCTATAGAGAAAGTATGGGGATCCAAAAAAATAGTGAGAGCTAATTTATTTAAAAATTAAATTTTTAAATAAATTATTCAAGTCTTAATTATAAAATCTAACTAGAAACTTTGACTCTACAGAAAAAGAAAAATGTCTGCATCCAACCCACTAGCCCATATCCTGGATACCCATAGATTGATCAGACCCAATTACAAGGATTGGCTTCAAAACTTTAAAATCATTTTGGGTTTTGAAAAGTTAACTCATATATTAGACCAAGATCCCCCCACCTTACCAATCCATCCATCCGCTGAACAGAGAGTGTCTCTTGATAAATGGATGGATATGTTGGGCTTGATGTCTGATGAGCTTCAGTGCCAACATGAAGATATCAAGACTATCCGCCAAATGTTGGCTCACCTGCAAGAGTTGTTTGGTGAATAGAGTCACACAGCCAAATATCAGGTCACTAAATGATTGTTTAAGGCTAAAATGCATGATGGATAGTCAGTCCAAGATCATTTCCTGATAATGATCAAGGACTTGGAAGAGCTTGAGAAGCTCGGAGTGAAGTTAGACCAGGATTTGTAGAATGACATAATTTTGCAATCCTTGACTGATGCGTATGGGTAATTCATCATGAACTACCATATGTATAAACTTTAGAGTACTCCGACCGAGCTTATGAACATGCTGGTTACTGCTGAGCTTTTTATAAAAGATTCTAAAGGCTCAGTACTCACTATAGAATGGACTTCTTCTAAGAAAAAGTCTTTTGAACAGAAGAAGAAGTCTGTGAAAAGATAGAAGGTGAAAGGTAGAAAGAAAAAGAAGGCAGAGCTGAAGAAGAAGGCCGCTGACAAAAGAAAGTATTTTCATTGTAATACTGATGGCCATTAGAAGTAGAACTGTCCTATATACCTGGCTACCCTAAAGAATAAGAAAGAGATAGGTCCTTCTGGAGGTATGCTCGTTATTGAATCTAACCTTATGATTTTTTCTACATCAAGTTGGGTGCTTGACTCTAGTTCTAGTGCTCATTTGTGCTCTTCTATGTAGGGTCTTGAGGATAGCAGGAGGCTGAGGGATGGTGAGATGATCCTATATGTCGAAAATGGAGTAAGAGTTGCTGCTGTGACCACAAAAACCTATCCTCTTCGACTACCGTCTGGCTTAGATTTAGTACTTAGGGGTTGTTATTATATGCCTGCTGCAAGCAAGAATTTAATTTTTGTTTCATGTTTAGCACAAAAAGGCTATATAATTAGTTTTCTTAAGGACCATTATAATATTTTTTATGAAAGAAATAAAATTATAAATGGTTTTCTCATTAACGATCTCTACCAGTTACATATTAATGTATCTATTTTTAATATCAAGCAAAATGTGAATGTTGTAAAATAACCTAGGGATAGTCCAAACGATAGATATCTATGGCACCTGAGGCAAAGTCATATAGCAGAAGATAGGGTTAACAAATTAGAAAAAACTAGGCTATTGAGTCTGTTGATTTCCAAGTCATATCTAATTTATGAATCATGTCTTCATGGCAAAATGACTAAGCTCCCTTTTGTGGGACATGGAAAAAAGGCCACGGATCTACTTGCCCTAGTATATACTAATGTGTGCGGCCCATTTGATGTGCCGACTAGAGGCAACTTTGTCTACTTCATAATCTTTACCGATGATTTATCTCGGTATGGGTACATGTATCTTATAAGACACAAGTCTGAAGTTTTTGAAAAGTTCGAAGAATTTAGACATGAAGTAGAAAAGCAAACTAGAAAATCCATTAAGATTCTTCGATCAGATCGAGGAGGTGAATACCTTAGTCAAAAATTTTTAGACTATCTCAAGCAAAATGGCATAGTCTCTCAATGGACTCCACCTGGAATACCTCAACTCAATAGAATTTCAGAATTGATGAACCGGACCCTATTAGATATGGTCCGATCCATGATGAGCTTTACAAACCTTTTTGATTTTCTTTGAGAACATAATCTGTTAACTACAATATATTTGCTGAATAGGATTTTCTCTAAAACCGTTCCTACCACACTGTATGAGATATGGCATGGTAGAAAACCAAGTCTAAGTCATCTCAAAATTTAGGATTGTCCGGCTTATGTCAAAAATAATAAGCAGACAAGTTAGACTTTAGATCCTTTAGAGCTCAATTTATAGGATATCTTAAAGAGTCATTAGAATATTATTTCTACATTTCAGAAGACCATAATGTGATTGTGAGTCGACATGCCATCTTTCTTGAAAAATAGTTTATTCAAGATAGCAGCATTGGAAAGAA
Organism: Cocos nucifera; assembly: GCA_006176705.1. Taxonomy (NCBI): domain Eukaryota; kingdom Viridiplantae; phylum Streptophyta; class Magnoliopsida; order Arecales; family Arecaceae; genus Cocos; species Cocos nucifera. Next base: position 133,826 of record QRFJ01002301.1, read on the forward strand.
AATCAAACTTGAGGAGAAAGTCTCACAAAAGCAACGAGCTAAGGATCCTATGGAACCAAATTAAGTTGAGCCAATACAATCAGTACCTCCTCCACCTCATAGATCGAAAAAAATTTTTCGTCCCCCTGAGAGGTACTTAGGAACTATCTCAGAGGAAGTAGAGAAAATGTTCCTCGTAGGTAATGAGATTCATGGTTATCCCAAAATCTATAACGAGACGATATCAGATATTGATTTTGAAAAATAGTTAGAGACAATGAAGTCTGAAATTGACTCGACGCACTCAAACCAAGTCTGGACCTTGGTAGATCCACCAGAAGGTATAGTACCTATTGGGTGTAAATGGATCTACAAGAGAAGGATTGGTGTAGATGAAAATGTGGAGACATTCGAAGCTAGATTAGTGGCAAAAGGTTATAGTCAATGCGAAGGCATTGACTATCTGGATACCTTTTTGCCAGTAGCTATGCTAAAATCCATCCATACATTGCTTGCTGTTGTAGCTTATTTCGATTATGAAATATGGCAAATGTACGTAAAAATGGCATTCTTAAATGGATACCTTCAGGAAGATATCTATATGAAACAACCGCTAGGTTTCACATCCAACGATACTGATCATAAAGTATGCAAGCTGCAAAGGTCCATATATGGACTTAAGCAAGCATCTTGAAGTTGGAATACTCGATTTAATGATGTGATCAAATTATTTAGTTTCATCAAAAATGAGGAAGAATTATGTGTTTTCAAAAAGGTTAGTGGGAGCGCTATTATCTTCCTCGTACTATACGTGGATGATATCCTCCTCTTTGGAAATGATATTCCCATGTTGACCATAGTTAAAATATGGTTGTCCAAACAATTTGCCATGAAAGACCTAGGAGTCGCATCCTTCATTCTAAGAATTAAGGTCTATAGAGATAGACCGAGTAGGATGCTGGTCTTTCATAGAAAATGTACATAGAGAAAGTACTAAAGAGGTTTAGCATAGAAAACTCCAAGAAGAGATTGGTTCCCTTCAGACATGGCATTCATCTCTCTAAGAAAATGTGTCCCAACAAACCAGAGGAGATTGAACGCATGAGCAAGATCCCTTATGCTTCAGTAATAGGGAGCCTCATGTATGCCATGTTATGTACACGACCTGATATAGCCCATGCTATGAGTGTCACAAGCAGATATCAATCGAATCCAGATGAAGAACACTGGACTTTTGTGAAATATATCCTGAAGTACTTGAGAAGAACTAAGGATATATTGTTGGTTTTTGGTAATGGAGAACTCCAAGTCTAGGGATATATAGACTCAAATTTTATGCCCGATATAGATGATCAAAAGTCAACATTTGGGAGTTTGTTTGTATGTAATCATGGTGCCGTCAGTTGGAAGAGTTCCAAGCAGACAGTGATAGCAGATTCCACCATGGAAGTAGAATACATCGCTGCATCAGAAGCTGTGAAGGAGGCATTCTGGTATAAAAAATTTATCACAGAGATCGGAGTGATGCCATCAAATGCCATTCCTCTATATTGCGATAATAATGACACCATATCCCTTGCTAAGGAGCCAAGGTCTCACCAAAAATCCAAGCACATCGAGCGGCGATACCACCTCATCCGTGACTACCTCAAAAAAGGTTATATCAAGGTCAAGAGAATCAACTCCGCAGACAATGCGGCAGACCCACTCACAAAGTCATTAGGCCAGTAGAAGATCAAAACCCACCTTGAGAAGATGGGACTTAGATTTGTAGCCAACTAGCTTTAGGTCAAGTGGGAGTTTGTTAGATATATGTGCCCTAGAAGCCAGAATTGGCTAACACTTGTAATACACATCTAAGGATAAAATTATAATTTTGATTATAAATAATAAAATGGATTATTTTCTATCATAGTATGTATTTGAAAGTGTCTGTGCTACATCCCTTGAGCTAATGATAATGATAGTTCATATTTTCAAGAGTTAAAAATTTAAGACATAAATTTTCATTATTGACTCATAAAATGCTCCCGACCACAGGATCATCATGAGGATGGTGATTGATCCGAAAGATTGGTGTACGATCACTTTTTTATGATAGATGAGTCTTGAATCTATGGTGTAGAGACATCGGAGCGAGAGTATAGGTACTCGCTAGAGAATGAGGGCACTGAGCATGACCACCTCGAGCAGTCATGAGGAAGTCTACCTTCTCATCAATGACTGCCTTGAAGCTGTAGTGGTGTGTCTGGTTCTTTGACCTGAGGTGCATTGGCAGTTCACCTTGAGGGTGTTATAGTTTGACTACACCATAACTCGATCTCCTAGCCATTCGAAATCTTGAGGTGTATGTTGGCTATAGCATGTTCATTGTAGGAATTGGATTGCACCAATAGGGGATCTATCTACCTTGGTAGATGAGGAGCAGTCCTATGATGATCATGAGAATCAAGTCCATAAGCCCATGGCCATGACAAAGTGAAATAATAGAAAGAGTTTCTATTAGAAATTTCTCATCGAACTTGAATCGAATGATTAATTCACATGACGGAAATTAGGGTTTGACGAGATTACCTTAACCCTAATCCGATCGGGGCTCAAGATAGAGAAACTTAATCACATAGGTAACTACATCGAGAGATTCATTTTCAATTCTGATGGGTTGCCACCATATGCTGCTGGTGTCACTAGTGGATTTTGGGAGCGATTAGAATGATCTGGATGATCGATCATACTAGTTGTTTGAATCAGAAAAGTTCTAATCCATCGAAAGGTATTTCGATGATGTCGATGATAGAGATCATGACATATCCCATTTCCATACAAAACTGAACCTAACTAGATCACACAAACAAGGGTTTGGATCTGCATATCATCAATTGTGGACTAATCCAGTTCAATTGATTTGAATAAGATTCAATTAGGTTTAAGAAAATCGTGCTAGCACATGATTGAGCCTAATGTTCTTCTTCAACAATCATTGAAAGTTATCTCGATTGAGCCAAATATATTTGGACTCACTCAGAAACTTTTACTTGGTCTGATTGGAGTTTGTCTAGGTCAGAAAAGGATTATCTTAATTTATGTGATAATTTTGAGACAACACCTGCCATTTTTCGTCACCTGCTAAATCTTGTCTTTTGACTTTGGTCAAACATTGACCTTTGACACTTAGACATCTACCCATATAATATGCACCCATAAAAGAGAAGATGGGGCTTTGTCCCCCTACTAAAAAGAAGAAAGGGAGGGGGTGCATGCTTAGGGAGGCGTGCACCCAAAGAGGATGACGCCTGGAGTCCCATATAGATGGGACTGTAGGTTGCTTCATGCTCTCTACTTGGGTGGTGCCAAAGACTCTTCTTTGACTAGTCTTGATGCCACCTAAGGAGGTTTGTGAGAGACTCTATTTGATTGGATCAGATGATGTCATCCCATCAATTAGATTTAGATCTAATTGCTTAATGAGTCATGATTGGTTGAGATGATGTGGCATTGCATGGCGCAGCAGGGTCTATATAAACCCTGTCTATGCCTAAGATTTAGTTTTTCTGCCCTTTGCCCATGCCACATAGCCCCTCACCCTCCTTCTCCATGCCACCCTCTACTTCTCTCTCTCCTCTCCATGCCCAAGAGTTTTGGGCTCTAATTTGGTGCGATCCAAGCAAGAGAAAGACGACAGAAAAGAAATAAGGCAGCACTGCTGCAAAGGACTATAGTTGATCTTTAAAAGATGTTTTGAAGACCTTCAAGATCAGATTCAGATCTAATTTTTGAAACATAGATTAAGAAGGAGAAGATCTCTAGATCCTACCTGAGTGGATACCGATAGAGGCCAGATGCTTGCATGGCTATATCTAGAACCTCAGGCAAATATCAGGATCATCACAGGATAATAGGATTACCCATAACAAGGTATAATTAAATTAGATTTATTTTATTTTATTTTATATTTTTTATTAAATCAATAAAATCATATCTGAAGAATCTCAAATCTAATTTGGATCTAAGAGAAAAATATTTAAAATATTTCTCTTGATCAAATCAAGATCTGAACGAACCTAATCTAGAAAATAGGGTTTTCCCTTCAATATACTGAATAGATTGATTAGTGATAACACCTTTTCATCTTTTAGGTAGAATCTTCTAGGTTTAAATATTAAAGTTACATAAAGATTTTGTCGAGAATATCTTTTAGTAGTATCTATATAAAGATTGACAATAAGACCAATATATTCCAAGAATATTTGAAATTGATCTTTATTTAAGAGATTCTTGGCTACAATAAAAATTTGGTTTAGGGGAAGAATTTGATTTCTTTCTTCCAATTTACTTTAAGTGGCTTTATTTTTTTTTCAGGTAGAATTTGTCTGTCTTTAATTACCATTATTGTTGGTGTAGAATCTGGTTGATGTCGGATCAAGCTGGAGTTGAGGAAGAAGAAGTCGCCGCCAGTGACTTGCAAAATAAAGTTTCATTTGGAGTCAATGGTGGTGGCTTTGGTAGGACCCTTCGATGATCAAGTCAGCTCTTTTAGCCAACAGAAGTGGAGTGCTTAGGAAAGAACTTGGCAGAGTTTTGGGAAGGAGAAGAGAGCTTAGAGAAAATGTATATGGAGGGTCCCTTTTATAGACGAAGCCTGGAGCAAACTAATAGTGACAGCCATAGCCATCCGATAGCAGACTGCTCGAGGTCATGTGGGATTTATTGTAGAGAGGGGCACCGCCTGTAGTAGACTGATAATGACAGCCATAGTCATCCGGTAGTAGACCGCTCGAAGATGCATGGGGTTTGTTACAAAGAGGGGCGCCGCCTATAGTAGACTGATAGTGATAGTCATAATCATCCAATAATGAACCACTCAGGGTCACATAGAGTTTGTTTGTAGAGAGAGGTATCCATTATCATGATGTGCTCATTCATGGAGATTTAATAGTCGAAGTTCGGAGGAAGCAGGCATTGGTTGGTGAAGAGCTTTGACATACATCAATTCCAAAGGAGTTTGGACTCCTAAAGAAAATACGGCTAGAGGGGATCATCCGAGAAAAATGCTAGTTGAAATCTGGATGTAATTCGCTAGAGGAATCTGGATGAAGTTTGACTAATGGAGAAGTCCAGATGGAGTCCGACTGATAGAGAAGTCTGGAAGAGTCCGATTGATGGAGAAGTTCGAAAGGAGTTCGATTGATGGAGAAGTTTGGTTGAAGAAGAAGTCTGGAAGAAGTTCAGTTGAAGGAAAAGTTCGAAAAAGGTTCGACCACTGCAGGAGTTCGGGAGGGGTTGGGCCGTTGGAGGAGTTCAGGCGGGGTTTGACCATTGGAGGAGTTCGACCCTGGAGGAGTCCGGGAGGAGTTCGACCGCTAGAGGAGTTTGGCTGCTGAAGGAGTCTGGAGGGATTTGGCTGTTAGAGGAAGAATTTTTGATCGAAGCACTTTTGTGATTACCAATTACATTAGGCTAAGCATCAGATTGGTCTTTGGCGGGAGCGGAGTTTATCCCCAACACTAGTCCCCCTACTCTCGAGTTCAAAATTCGAAGGGAGTATAAAAAAGACAACTACTGAAGTTCTTTTTCGGGCTCTACACCCATTGAGGTTAAAGCTCGGGAGAGATCTTATCTTCGGTTGAAGTTAAAGCTCAGAAGAGATCTTGTCTCCCATGGAGGTTGAGAGAGATCTTATCTTCTTTTAAAGTTGAAGCTCGGAGGAGATCTTATCTCCAACTGAGGTTGTAGCCTAGGAAAGATCTTATCTCTAATCGAGATTGAAGAAGATCTTATCGCCTATTGATATTGAAGCTTGGGAGAGATCTTATCTCCAGCCGAGATTGAAGGAGATCTTATCTCCTATTGAAGTTGAAGCTCAAAAGAGATCTTATCTTTCATTGAGGTTGAGAGAGATCTTATCTTCTTTTGAAGTTGAAGCTCGGAAGAGATCTTATCTCCAATCGAGGTTGAAGCCCAGGGGAGATCTCATCTCTAGTCGAGGGTGAAGGAGATCCTATCTCTTGTTGAAGTTGAAGCTCGAAAAAGATCTTATCTCCAGTCAAGATTGAAGGAGATCTTATCTTCTCTTAAAGTTGAAGCTCAGAAGAGATCTTATCTTCCATTGAGGTTGAGGGAGATCTTATCTTCTTTTAAAGTTGAAGCTCGAGAGAGATCTTATCTCTAGCTGAGGTTAAAGGAGATCCTATCTTCTATTGAAGTTGAAGCTTGGGGAGATCTTATCTTCAGTCGAGATTGAAGAAGATCTTATCTCCTATTAAAGTTGAAGCTCAAATCTCCTATTGAAGTTGAAGCTCGAGGAAGATCTTATCTCCAGCCAAGGTTGAAGGAGATCTTATGTTCTTTGAAGTTAAAGCTCGGAGGAAATCTTATCTCCAACCGACGTTGAAGGAGATCTTATCTCCTATTGAAGTTGAAGCTTGGAGGAGATCTTATCTCCAACCGAGATTAAAGGAGATCCTATCTTCTATTGAAGTTGAAGCTCGGAGGAGATCTTATCTCCAGCCGAGGTTGAAGGAGATCTTATCTCCTATTGAAGTTGAAGCTCTAGGGAGAATTTCAATCTCGGGTTTGAAATTTGAAGGGAGTAAAAAAGGCGACGGCCAAAGTCCGATCCTAGGTTCCTGCACTTGTCAGGATGAGACGTTTCGATGTTACACCAATCGTTTGTTGCAGTCAGATCACCAGATGCTCACTCACATCAAGAGGATGTATTGTCAGGAGGCGAAGGCACAAAAGGCTCAGGAGGACCTTTGGGCCGAGGTCCGCCATCTTCAAGAGAGGGTCGATGAGCTCAAGCATCTTGCCGAGGAGAAGACGGTGGACATCAAAAATCTTTAGGATGCGCTCTGCGAAGAGGAGTTTGCCTCAATCGGTCTAAAGATCTCACTGGCCCTGGAGGAGGAGAGGAGGAAGGAAGCCAAAAATAGGATCGATGAACTGGAGACCCAAATGGCGAAGTCATTCTCGGAGGAAATGACCCGGGCCATGAAAGAGTTCAAGACCTCTCCTGAGATGCGGAACCTAAACGTCAAGTTTGGATAGGAAGCATGCAAAGGCAGGATAGCCCAAATATTCCCTGAGGTCGACCTCGACTTTTGGGAGGAGAAAGAAGACATGGAGGCGGGACCGTCTAATATGGTAGTCGACCTTTCTTTTTTGTATTTGACGTAGTCAGGTTGTTGTGAAAAAATACGTGTAGGGATTCTCCACCGAGCTTCTTCCTTCTCCACGTCATTGGTCTATGAGGTTCCAACTTTTGCTCCTGTTAGGACAAGATTCTCCTCTCATTCCTAACAGGCCATAGGGGCACATTAGGGCCATTGTCGGAGCATCTTCTCTCATCTCATCTAAAATGAACGAGGCCTTCAACTTTGCTCATGTTAGGATGAGGTTCTCCTTCTATTTCTAAAGGACTATAGAGGCACATTAGATCCATTATCGGGGCCTCTCCTCTCATCTCATCTAAAATGAATGAGGCCTTTAACTTTGCTCACGTTAGGATGAGGTTCTACTCCTGTTCCTAATGGGCTGTAGCGGCACATTAGGGCTGTTGTCGTGGCCTCTCTTTTTACCTCATCTAAAATGAATGAGATCTTCAACTTTGTTCATGTTAGGATGAGGTTCTCCTCTTGTTCCTAACTGACTGTATGGGCACATTTGGACCATTGTTAGAGCCTCTCTTCTCACCTCATCTAAAATGAATGAGGCCTTCGACTTTGCTCATGTTAGGATGAGGTTGTCCTCCTATTCCTAACATGGCACTAGGGGCACAAATGGGTCATTGAATGGGCCTCTCTTCTTCTCCTATCTTAAATAATCGAAGGTCTTCGACTTGCTCATGTTAGGATGAGATTCTCCTTCTATTCCTAGCATGACACTAGGGGCACAAATGGACCATTGAATGGGCCTCTCCCCTCTTCTTGTCTTAAATAATCGGAGATCTTCGACTTGCGCATGTTAGAACGAGGTTCTTCTTCAATTCCTAACATGGCACTAGGGACACAGATGGACCATTGAATGGGCCTCTCCTCCTGTCTTAAATAATCGGAGGTTTTCGACTTGCTCATGTTAGGATGAGGTTCTCCTCCTATTTCTAACATGGTACTAGGGGCACAAATGGGCTGTTGAATGGGCCTCTCCCCTCCTCCTGTCTTAAATAATCAGAGGTCTTCGACTTGCTCATGTTAGGATGAGGTTCTCCTCCTATTCTTAACATGGAACTAGGAGCATAGATGGGCCATTGAATGGGCCTCTCCTCTCCTCCTATCTTAAACAATCAGAGGTCTTCGACTTGCTCATGCTAGGATGAGGTTCTCCTTCTATTCCTAACATGACACTTGGGGCACAAATGGACCATTGAATGGGCCTCTCCCCTTCTCCTATCTTAAATAATCGAAGGTCTTTGTTGCTCATGTTAGGATGAGGTTCTCCTCTTGTTCCTAACATGACACTAGGGGCACAAATGGGCCGTTGAATAGGTCTCTCCCCTCCTCCTGTCTTAAATAATCAGAGGTCTTCGACTTGCTCATGTTAGGATGAGGTTCTCCTCCCATTTCTAACATGGAAATAGGGGCACAAATGGATCATTGAATGGGCCTCTCTCCTCTTTTTCTTCAATAATCGGAGGTCTACGACTTGCTCATGTTAGGATGAGGTTCTCCTCCTGTTCCTAACATGTAAATAGGGGCACAAATGGGCCGTTGAATAGGCCTCTTCCCTCCTCCTATTTTAAATAATCGAAGGTCTTCAACTTGCTTCATGTTAGGGCGAGGTTCTCCTCCTATCCCTATCATGGCAATAAGGGCACAAATGGGCCGTTGAATGGGTCTCTCCCCTCCTCCTATCTTGAATAACCAAAAGTCTTCGACTTGCTCATGTTAGGATAAGGTTCTCCTCCTGTTTCTAACATAGCCACATTTGATTGCTTCTTTTCTGTCATCACATAGTTTTTGCACCAAGAAATAATAATGTTGAAATGGAGGAGTTTTATTGGAGGAAAATTATTGGTAGTACATTCTCAAATTTTTTGAATTCTAAGGTCATAGGAGTGTTGTTCCTCTAAGCTCTTTCAGGTGATAAGTTTCAAACTGGATGACCTCCTCTATTTTATACGGGTCTTCCCAATTTGGGGCAAGCTTTCCCTAGCTCTGCGACTGAGAGATGGCTGCTCGTCGAAGTACTAAGTCCCTCATTCTGAATATTTTATCTCTGACTCTGGAGTTATAGTATTAGGCCATCCTTCGCCTGTAGGCTGCCATCCAAACTTGAACTTCCTCTCTTTTTTCTTCTAGTAGATCGAGGTTGACTCTGAGATCCTATGAGTTATGCTTCTCATCGAAGGCCACGACCCAAGCTGATGGGAGCTTAAGCTCGATTGAGATGACTGCCTCCATTCCAAAAGCCAAGATGAATGGTGTTTCTCCAATCGATAGCCTTTGAGTAGTTCGGTACGCCTAGAGGATGTAGTAGAATTCATCCGTCCAGGCCCTCCTTGCTCTATCTAGTCTTGTCTTGATGCCTTGTAGTAGGATCCGATTGGTCACTTCAGCTTTCCAATTTGCCTGTGGGTGAGTTACCGATGTGAACTGATGGGAGATGTTTAGATATTCACAGAACTCAGTGAACCTCATTTCAGCAAACTATCATCCGTTATCTATTATGAGAGTTTGGGGCAGACCAAATCGATAGACGATTGACTTTCAGACGAAGTTCTGTACCTTGGCCTTAGTAATTTTTGCTAGTGGTTCGGCTTCGACCCATTTGGTGAAGTAGTTGATCGCAACCAGAAGGAACTTCTGTTATCTGGATGCTATTGGAAGAGGGCCAAGTATATTCATTCCCCACTGCGTAAATGGCCAAGGTGCGCTTAATGGGGTAAGCTCGGAGGCCGGCTGTCTTTGTATCTTTGCATTTTTCTAACAACGATCATATTTCATGACATACTAAATAAAATCATGGTACAAGGTCGGCCAATAGTATCCATATCGAAGTAGTTTTTGTGATAGGAATCTTGCTCCTACATGACTTCCATTAATTTTTTCGTTCACTTCCCATAATACGAAGTCGACCTCTGAAGGTCGTAGACATCTTAGCAGCGGTAGCAAATATGATCTTTTATATAACTTATCCTCATACAAAACATACCGAGAGGCTTGATTCCAGAGTTTTTGAGCTTCTTTCGGATCACGAGGAAGAACTCCCTATTTGAGATAGGCAACTAATGGGTCAATCCAGCTCGGCTCGAGCTCCATCTGCATAACGAGCTATGATTTCTCTGAGCTTGGGCATTTTAGAGTTTCAAAAAATACTTGTTTAGACAATTTGGTTGGGGCTGAAGTGGCTAATTTAGAGAGAAAGTTGGCTCTTAAATTTTTTGCCCTCGAAATTTATCGAATGCCAAAACTGCTAAAGATCGAAGTCAAATTTTTTACTTTCTCAAGGTATTTTATCATACTTTCCTTCCGTGCTTCATAGTTTCCATTAACTTAGCCGACCACTAATTGAAAATCACTGTAGACTTGAAACTGATATACTTTTAACTCTCTTGCTATTTTTAACCCGACGATCAGTACTTCATATTCGGCCCCATTGTTAGTTGCAAAAAATTTGAAGCATAGCGCGTACTCGATGACGACTCCCTCGGGGTTGACTAAGACTATCCCCGCACCTACTCTAGTGGAGTTGGATGAACCATCCATATATAGGGCCCAAAAACCTTTGGAAAGGTCGGCACTTTCTTCGAGGAGGCTCGATTGCAACCACAGGATGCCAGTCTCATTCTGTTCAAGCTTGGCTTCATTCAGAATGGTGCATTCAACTATGAAGTTGGCCAGTGCCTGAGCCTTGATTGCTGGTCGAGGTCGGTAGTTGATGTCAAACTCTGTTAATTCAATGGCCCATTTTGCAATTCTTTTGAAAATATTTGTTTGATGAAAGATTGCTCTGATTGGCTAATCAGTGAGGAGCATTATGGCATGTCCTTGAAAGTAAGGTCGAAGTCTTCTTACTGCAATCAGAAGAGCATAAGTCAATTTTTTTGACTTTGTATACCTGGTCTCGGCATCCCTTAGGATCTGACTTATGTAGTAGACTGGTCGCTATACTTTCACCTCTTTTTTGATCAGGACTGCTACTAGCACTGCAGGAGAGACCGTAAGGTAGAGAAGTAGCTCCTCTCCATATTTGAGTTTGACTAATAGGAGGGCGAGCCGAGGTAGTTCTTGGGCTCATCGAACATCTTTTGGCATTTTTGAGTCTAGTGAAAATCTTTTAGTTTCCTAAGGATTTGGAAGAAGGGTATAAAGCATTCGACCAACCTCGAGATAAAATGATTCAAAGATACCACCTTCTCAATCAGGCGCTGAACTTTCTTAATGGACTTTAGAGCGGTCATCTCCTGGATGGCTCAAATTTTCTCTGGATTGATCTCGATCCCTCATCTCGAGACCATGAATCCCAAAATTTTTTTTGAGACTACCCCAAAGGCGCACTTGGTTGGGTTCAGCTTTATCTTATATTTTCTGAGCGCATCGAAAGCCTCTTCAAGATCGATGATATGATTGATAATCTTTCAGCTTTTGACTAGCATGTCGTCGACGTAAACCTTTATATTGCAGCCGATCTACTTTTTGAAGATTTTATTGACCAAGCATTGATAAGTCATGCCTGCATTTTTAAGCCTAAAAGACATGATCCTGTAATAGTAGAGACCATGGTTAGTAATAAAAGCAATCTTTTCCTCATCCTCTGATGCCATCCCAATTTGGTTGTAGCCAGAGAAGGCATTCATGAAGGTGAGGAGCTCGTAGCCTGAAGTTGCATCCACCAATTAGTTGATTCTGGGCAAAGAAGAGCTATCTTTTAAGTAGGCCTTATTAAGCTTCTTAAAGTCGATGCACATCCTCCACTTGCCACTGGCTTTCTTGACCAGGACCACATTAGAGATTCAAGTCGGATAGCTGACTTCTCGGATAAATCTGGCATTGAGAAGCATGTCAACTTCTTCTACTATTACCTTCTACCTTTCTGGTGCATGGCCTCAAACTCTTTCTTTCACTGGTCGATGCTTGGGGTCAATGGCCAGCCGATGTTCCATAATCTAGGCATCAATCCTAGGCATATCCATCGAAATCTAGGCGAAGATGTCAGCATTCCTCCGTAAGAAGGCAATGAGCTACTCTCGAACTTCATCTTTCAGATTGGAGCTAATTTGCATCGTATGCTCCGCATGTCCGTCATTCAGGGGGATGGTCACAAGATCTTCTATGGGTTCACCCTATTCTTCGGTAAGGTCATCGTAGATATCTAGCCCCTCAATAGGACAAGGGTCGGACTGTTCTTCCTTGTGCAGGGCAATTGAGTAGCAGTGCCTTGCCAGAGCTTGATCTTCCTTGACCTCTCCGATTTCATAACTCATCAAAAATTCCATCTTCAAGTAATAAATTGACACCACCATCCAAAGTACATTTAGACCAGATCGGCTGAAAATTGCATTATAAGCAGAGGGAGCCTTTACTACCAAAAAATCCACCTACGCTCTAGATTATCTTTGATATTGCCCTACAGCCACGGCTAGAGTTATTATACCTTCAACTGGTATTGCAGTACCAGCGAAGCCTACTAGAGGGAGTTTATTGGTCCAAGCTGACTATTAGATATTAACATTTTGGAGAAAGCATCATAGGACAAGACGTCAACCGAACTTTCATTATCAACTAGGATGCAATGTACATCATAGTCTGCTATGTTTAAAGAGATTACAACTACGTCATTATGCAGGAACTATAATCCCCATGCATCTACCTCAGTGAAGGTTATGGATTCTTTAGTCCTCCATCTCTTCACTGATCCCTCAGATCCACTGGCCTCTTCTCGCTGAAGTCCCCCAGAGATGGTGTTGATGATGCCGAGAGGCGGTCGATCTTCTTATTGTTCCTTCCTCCTTGGTGGTTCTAACTACGGCAATGCCCTCAGCCAATCTTCTCTTGCTTCAGACCGACGTCTAAGAAATTGACCCAATCGGCCTCTTCTGATGGGCTCCTCAATCTCGTCTTCGAGCTGAATGCATTCATTAGTATCATGTTCGTGGTCAAGCTGGTAGAGGCAGTATTTGCTAGGATTACGCTTGCTAGGATGAGTGCACATCCTTTCAGGCCTCGATAGTTGCTCCTTGATCTCCATCAATACTTGCATTTTTGGAGCATTGAGGGGGGCATAGTTGTGAAACCTTTTAGGAGGAGAACTTCTTCGAACCCTTCTATCGGGGCTTCTTTGACAATGAGCTTGAGGAGGAGTTCGGGCTCGCTTGTGCTCGGGGGGAGTCCATGAGCGCAGCCAAACTTCATTTAGCCCTCCATCAGCTCTGGGTTTATTAGACTCACTCACCTGTCACTCTCCTACGACTTCCTCATCTTTCAATTTTAAGACTTCTTCCGCTCGGGCATATCCTTCAGCCTGAGCTATAGCAGATCAGTAAAGTCCCTGGGGTACTTCTTCTCCAGGAAGAATAGAAAATCATTCTTCTAAAGGCTACCCTTGAGTGTGGCCATTACAATAGACTGATCCAGATTCTAAATCTCTAATGCAGTAGCATTAAACTAGAAGACATAAGCCTGGATAGATTGTTTCTCCTTTTGCTTGATATTCATTAGGAAATCCGAACCTCGGTGCAGACGTTGGTTACTGACGAAGCGAGCCACAAATAGATGGCTCATTTGATCGAAGAAAAAGATGGTACCCAACTTAAGTGTTGAGTACCAATTTTTTGCTGCTCCTTTTAAGGTAGATGGAAAAGCTCGACATAAGATGGCATCTAGTGCACCATGGAGCAGCATCATTGTCTGGAAGGCCTCCAGAGGATCGACCGAATCAGAGGTTCCATCGTAGCTTTCAAATTAAGAGAGTTTGAAGTTCGACAGAATGGACTCTTGCATAATTTAGGAAGAGAAAGAAGGATCGGTGCAGACGTCATCATGATGAGCCAGAATGATGTGGTGGAGTTTCTCAATCCATCGATCATCTCACATAGTTTCTGATCAAGGATGTCATCTCGATCGTAGATCTTGGAAGGCTTCCAACCATAGATGGGGAAGGTCTCTTTCAGAGAAGAATCATGATCTGAATAAGGATCCTCTATTCTTTGTTTCTCCTTTCCAGGGATGACGAGTATGCTAGCCCAAGTGCTCCTCCTTGGGACTGGTTTCTGACATCCTGATGGTAGATTTTTTGATAGAACCACCATCGGAGGCTGCCGTATGGCCTGCACCATTTCAGTAAGGCCCTGAACCCTCTGCATCAATAGGTTAAACTGCTCCAGATCTATCATGGCCAACGATGGAGGACGAGGTTGAAGTGCTGATGATGGAGTAGGAACGGATGGATCTGGCTCAGATCTGACAGCAGAAGCGATAGATCTTCGGGTAGTCGCCTTCTTTGGAGGCATTTCTTAGGATTGAGAGAGTGGATGGAGATGAACCTTGAAGAAGAAGATCCATAGGATCGACTGAGCACTTCTTTAAGAATAAGGGTACCTCAGGAATAGAGGGCCCCTCTTTCTAGTGCTAATCCTATTGGTCCAAAATCTGGTTGATGCTAGATTGAGCTGGAGTTGAGGAAGAAGAGGTCGCCGCTGGTGACCTGCAAAATAAAGTCCCATTCGGAGTCAGTGGTGGTGGCTTCGGTAGGATCCTCCGATGATTAGGTCAGCTCTTCTGGCCAATAGAAGTGAAGTGCTCAGAAAAGAACTCAGTAGAATTTTGGGAAGTAGAAGAGAGCTTAGAGAAAATATATCTGGAGGATCCCTTTTATAGATGGAGCCTAGAGTAGACTGATAGTGACAATCATAGCCATCCAGTAGTGGGTCGCTCGAGGTCACGTGAGGTTTGTTATGGATGAAGGAAAATCCTAATTTCCCGGTCCAGGTTCGTCCAGATCTGATTAGATCAAGAGATATATTTCAAAAATTTTCTCTTGATCTCAATTAGATCTTGATATATTTCAGATCTGATTCTTATTATTTTAATAAATAAAATAAAATAAGATAAATTAAATCAAATTTAATTTACCTGATTTGGGTAATCCTATTACCCTGTAGATGATCCTGATTGCAGCAGAAGGTTCTGGATCTTAGCCACGCAAGCGCCTAGCCTCTACCGGTATCCACTCAGGTTGGATCTGGAGATCCTCTTCTTCTCTATCACACCTCCAAAATCAGATCTGGATCTGATCTGGAGGATCTTCAAAACTCTTTTGAAGATCTGCAGTCGTCCTTTTGCAGCAGCGCAGCCTTCTTGCTTTTGATCGCCTTTCCTTGATCTGAATCGCACCAACCTAAGTCCAAAACTCTTTTGGACGTGGAGAGCAAGGGGATAAGAGACTATGGCATTGGAGAAGGAGGGGAGAGGTAGCCTTGAGGTGTGGGGTTTCTCAATTGAATTGCATTAGAATTAGGGTTGGGCGCAGGGTCTTATTTATAGACCTCTTGTGATCCAACTCTTCTTCCTCTCAACCAATCATAACCCTTTGTGAAATCAGATCTAAATCTGATTGGTTGGAATAGAGACCCCTGGATTCCTCCTTAGAGGGTGCCTAAGACCAGTCAAACTGGATTCTTAGTAGAACTCTGATTGGAATCCAAAAGGGAGGTGGAGTCCTTGTCCAATAAGGACTCCTAGGCGCCTCCTACTTGGGCTCACGCCACCCTTGGCGTGCGCCCTTCTCCTTGCCAGGTTCTGGCAGGGGGACAGGCCCCCACCAGCTCTCCAATAGGTGCATGACATTGGTCAAAAGTCAAAGGGTCAATGGTCAACGTTTGACCAGTCAAAGGTAGACTTTTGACCAAAGTCAAAGAACAAGAAATGGCCGTGACCAAAAATGGTAGGTAATGTCTTACAAATAAGACAACCTATTCTGACTTGGACAACCTCCAGTCAGACCATATGAAGGCCTCTGATTGAGCACAAACTCCTTTGGCTCAGTCAGGACAACTTATTTATGATAGTAAAAGAAGAACGTTAGGTTCAATCGAGTGCTAGCACGATTTCCTTGAACCTAATTGAATCTCATTCAGATCAATTGAACTAGATCAGTTCAATTGATGATCACCAGATTCAAACCCTTGTTTGTGTGACCTAGTTAGGTTCAGTTCTGTATGGTAATGGGATATGTCATGATCTCTATCATCAACATCATCGAAACTCCTTTCGATGGATCAGAACTCTTCTGATTCGAACAACTAGAATGATCGATCATCTAAATCATTCTAATTGCTCCCAAAATCCACCAGTGACACCTAGCAGTATATGGTGGCAACCCATCAGAGCTGAATGTGAACCTCTTGGTGCAGCTACCTGTGTGATTCAGTTCTTCTATCTTGAGCCCCGATCAGATTAGGGTTAAGGTGACTCATCAAACCCTAGTCTCTGTCATATGATGTAATCATTCGATTCGAGTCCAATGTGAAAATCTAAATAGAAACTCTTTCTATTATTTCACTCTACCATGGCCAGGATTTCTGGACTTGATTCTCATGATCATCATAGGGCTACTGAGACAGAATATAACGCATAGAGACAAACGATCCCTTATGCTTTCTGCAATAGGAGCACTCAATAGCCTAATGCATCTGTGTACACATGACCTGATATATGCCATGCTGTGGAGTGTCACGCAAGCAGATATCAGTCAAATCCAGGTTGAAGAACACTGGACTTCTGTGAAATGTATCCTTAAAGTACTAATCAGAAGAACATAAGGACTAATGATAGTTGGTCACTTATAGGTAAATCACACGCACACAACCACAAAAACAACCACAACACAACACAACAAAAACAACACCACACCACCACACAACATCACCAAGCACAGATAAAACACCACACCTCTAGGAGAACTCAACAGTTCAAGATACACAGACTCGGCTTCATGTTGATATAGATGATCGAAAGTCGACATCTGGGCAACTTATTTGTGTTGGAAGAGTTCCAAGCAAACGGTGATATCATTCATCCGGATTACCTTGAAAAAAGGTTACGTTGAGGTCAAAGAGAGTCAACTCCGCAGATAATGTGGCAAACCCACTTACAAGCCGTTGGGACCAGAGAAGATCGAAGCCCAACTTGAGAAGATGGGCTTAGACTTGTAGCCAATTGGCTTTAGGACAAGTGGGAGATTGTTAGATATATGTGCCCTAGAAGCCAGAATTGCTGACACTTGTAATACACTTCTAGGGGCAAAATTATAATTTTGACTATAATTAATGAAATGGGCTAATTTTTCTATCCACATGTGTATTTCATGTGTCTATGATACATCTTTGAGCTTAATGGTAATGATATATTCCATATTTTCAAGAGTTGAAAAATTTAAGACATGAATAATCATTAATTAACTCATAAACAGCTTCCGACCATAGGATCATCACTAGGATGGTGATTGATCCAGAAGGTTGGTGTACGATCGCTTCTCTTTAGTAGATGAGTCTTGAGTCTATGGTGTGGAGACACCGGAGCGAAAGTACAGGTACTCATTAGAGAACGAGGGCACTGAGCGTGACCACCTCGAGTAGTCATTAGGAAGTCTACATTCTCGTCAATGATGACTCGATGCTGCAGTAGTGTGTCTGGTTCTTTGACCTGAGATGCATCGACAGTTCACCTTGAGGGTGTTATAGTTTGACTACACCATTACTCGGTCTCCTAGCCATATGGAACCCTGACGTGTATGTTGGCTATAGCATGTTCATTGTAGGAACTGGATTGCATCAAGATGGAATCTATCTACCTCGGTGGTAGAGGAGTAGCCCTATGAGATCATGAGATCAAGTCCAGAAATCCATGCCATGGTAGAGTGAAATAATAGAAGAGTTTCTATTTAGATTTTCACATTGGACTCGAATCGAATGATTACATCATATGACAGAGACTAGGGTTTGATGAGTTCACCTTAACCTAATCTGA